>WNGS01093101.1:48359-58685 GCA_020271785.1 Procambarus virginalis | reverse complement strand
ACTGACCAATAGAGGGTGCAAGGTAGGTACAGGAATTATTTATGGTAGTGCTTCGTTTGGTCACTAATGCCTGGACGAGATGGTACAAAACATCAGTAATACAATGATGGAGAATTTTTCGTGGCCGTCTCATAGACAGAAGACTCAACTTATGGCACCAATACAACACTAACTAAGAAAGTCTCTAAAACAGTTGGTATACCTCTAACAGAATCAGATATTATGTTCTTATCTTGCTGCTTACTCATCTCACTATATTATGCACTAATCATCTCTACTATATTATTATGGTATCTGGCATGGGCATCAACCCACTACAAACCACCTTAAGCCATCATCCAACACCCATGCAAAAATCTCCTACTCAGATAATAACCCAACTTGCTTTCAGATCACAACACTCAGCTCCTCTGTTTAAATCACTTAACTATCTAAATAGTTACATCCCTCCACAAAATCTATCTTGTGTCAACTACATTACTAAATAATCCCTCTTCTTAAATGCAAACTTGCTCTGAAACACGCTCTTGACAGATGTACAGGACCCTTATCACCACCACCAGAAAAAATCTCTCTGATATTCCCAGAGGTCAAACAACTGTGTAAAACACTTATGCAACTATATAGGGACCTAGTCATGGAACTGCACTCCCCTAGTGAATTTGGAAAGCTGTCAAACCTTTTGCCTCATTTAAAAACAAAACCAAACAACGTACCTAATTTCATCTTCGTAGTTTCCTACACATGAGCTTTCAACCCATTTGTTCTGTAACTAGTGTTACCAATCTCCCAATCCTTTGTATAATCCAAACAACTCATCATTGTGTTCATTGTGTCTTCTTTAGGTGCGAGCCATATGCTGTATGTACCTGCTAAGTTTGGTTAAACTACCATTCAAGCTTGTCATTGCAATCATTGCTGAGCGTACCTATGTGCTTTAATATACCAACACTAATTTTTCATCCTCATTCTTTTTACTTGCTCATGCTAGTAAACTTGTGCATGCATTTGTACTAAATTTTGCAGAGAGTATTTAACCCCTTACATAGAGTTATTCTTAGATTAAGGACCTGCCTTGCTGAAACGCTGCAGCGTACTAGTGCTTTCCAAGGAATGTAAATTACTTATGCTATGTATGCCCTCACAAGCCCAATATAACCTCTGTATGTTATATTAATATATATATATATATTATATATATAATATATTATATATACAATATTATATATAATATTATATACTATTTCAATATTATATTTATATATATATATAATATAATATATATTTATATATATATATACATATATTATATATATATATATATATATATATATATATATATATAGTATAATTATATATATACTATATATATATATATATATAAATTTGTGAGGTACCACCATCGCTCGGTGCCAATGTGGGGAGCCATAGACCCTCGGAGAAGAAAATAAAAAGTATTCAGAGGAGACTTGTAGTTTCTCACTGAACACTAAATATTATCTCTACCACCCAATTGTATTACACATATATATTTGTTTATTTGAACTTTGTTACAAAAAAAGGAGTTACATATAGGGTACAAAGATGGTTATCATATGGTGTCGAGTTCCTCCAGCTCCTCCAGTGCGGGCATGGATTATCCCTGAATGCAGTGTGCATTTCCCTCTGTATCGCCACGTGAGGCGGCTGGAAAAGAAAGCTGGCAGCTCTAGGGTCCCTTGTTGTTTCAATGAGCCTAGAACCCAGTTCCTTCAAAAAATTGGTAGCACTTTACCCCAGGCACACTAGTGGTTCAGAAGCTAATGGGGACAAAATTGTAGTGGTGATCAGTTCTCTGTACTTATGGGATTTGGCTGCTTCCCTGTGGGTGGCAGTGCCACCTGGTGTGTGCAACACCCTGAGGTCAATTAGGTGTTAGCAGGGTTGATACGACAGGTGTGTCCCATACCAACTGCTTGCCATTCTTCCAGTGGGTTCACTGTGATACCATCCGGGCGACCAATAAGAGCATCAGAGTTATGGGCGTTAGGTAACGGGGCTCTTTTTCAGCTGGGCACCCAGCTGTGGTGAGGATCCTCTTGATGATGTCGTTAACTTCACTGTGCCTCGAGTGCCAGCCCCCTGTGCTTTGGCAGAGTAGGCCATGGTGGCCGTACCTGTCAACCACCACCTCGCCGCAAATTAATGATGTTTAACGCAACAGTAAATATGATTTAAAAAATGAACACAATGATAAAGTTGTTTGGATTAAGTACATAAGGATTGGGAGGATTGGGTAACACTAGTTACAGAACCAAATTTAAAGCTCAGGTAGGAAACTACGAAGATGAAACTCGTTATAACGCAACAGTAAAATGTGTACTTGGATGAAAAAACGATTCTTCGCGGCGGGGATCGTATTCCAGGGACCTGCCCGAAACGCTACGCGTACTAGTGGCTGTACAAGAATGTAACACAACTCTTGTATATATCTACAAAAAAAAAAAAAAAAAAAAAAAAAAAAAAAAAAAAAAAAAAAAAAAAAAAAAAAAAAAAAAAAAATACACCTATATCTGGTGTGGATTGGGGCAGCAAGGCGGAGGGCCACAGCAATTCGGAGGGCCTGTGGTGTGAGACGCGTGCCAGTTGCCGACATTGGGGTTGCTAACAGGAAATCTCCTGCATTGTGGGGCTGCTACTGCTGTGAGGCGAGCAATGTCGTGTTGTGTTGTTGCAGCACCAGGCACTCTGCAGCAACTTGGTCTACAATGGGGCCATCCCAGCTGGATTGCCTGTGGGCTTTGGGGATGGGGTTGGGTGAGGGCCTGCACGAGAGGCCCACTTTGTGGCACAGGGTGTAAAGTTGGGATCATGTACACTGCCAGCTGATATAAGTGGGCAGGTAGAATTTCCTTCACAGGTCGTCGGATGCCGTATGAGGAGACAGGAAGGCTGGAACAGCGATTTGCGTTGCTGTTCGAACTCTGAGGCCCCCAAGTCTTATGGGAAGAGAGTCTTGTTTCCACTGTATGTCATCAAGAGAGAGGTTAAGGGCTTTTGTCTAGCATTGATTTCAGTAACCGGTTATATCACTAGTTTTTGGCTACTCTAGATGGTGAACACCTCATAAAGTAGGTTAAACCTGGGGAGGGACAGACATCTGGGTGATGAGGTAAGTGCATCATGAGCATCAATATCCTCAATCCTCCCATCTATCCTCTTAAGGTCGGCGATTTTCTTATCAAGGACCTCACTTCTCTGGACTCATTCGGTATGGTTTAAGACGAATGGGGGGTGTAGTCCGTCAATTTGACATTATGGTAGATGGCATCAGTCTGGGTCGGGACCTACCCGAACAGACTGAAGAATTCGTCAAGTAACGACTGCACCTCTTCACGTAGGAACATCTGCAAATGGGTTAGCCTCTCCTCTACAGCATTCACAGAACTAGAATTATTGAAAATGAGATTAGTTGGGTCCCCAGCACAATTATCCCCTCCCTCACTGGAAAAGGAAACATTGGTTAGAGCGACGGGCCTGGGGCCCTGGAACTTCTATAGACGGTTCAAGTGTACAAGCATCACCTGGTTACGCTTGTCAGAGTGCCTTACTTTGTACGTGAGGTCCCCAACCTTTTCTGTCACAATAAAGGGGCCTTCGTACTTGTGAGACATAGTGTTCCCCAATCAAGGTTTTAATACCAGGACAGGGTCACCCAGCTGAAATACCCTCAACTTAACCTTAGCATCATGTCGTTCCTTCATACTTTCTTGGGTCTTCCCAAGATATTTTAATGCACCGCCTTACAGTCACTGAGTCTCTATTGGTGTTGTGCAAAGAAAGCCGAACCTTTGGTCAATGTTACGTTACTAAGAGATTCTCCTGTAACATTTGCAAGGGTCCACGGACCTTATGGGCAAAGACTAACTCAAAAGGAGAACAACCCAGTGAACTTTGTAACCCCTCTTGAGCAGCAAACAAAACATATGGCAAGTTCTCATCCCAAGCCCTAATTGAATTCTCACACGTTGTCTTCAGCATCTGCTTCAAAGTTTGATGGAACCGCTCAATTACCCCTTGACTCTGTGGATGATATGGGCTAGAAACCTTACGAGTTATTCCATTGTCCTTACAGAATTGTTCAAAAGTATCAGACTTAAAGTTAGTACCATTGTCGGTTTGCACGACCCGAGGCAATCCAAAAGTAGAGAAAAATTGCAACATACGAGCAACAACAGTCTTTGCTTGGATGTTCCTTACAGCAAAAGCCTCAGGGTAACGGGTCGTGATACACATCATATTTATTAGGTAAATATTACCAGACTTAGTTCTATGTAATGGGCCAACAATCCATTACCACATGAGAAAATAGTTCCTCTGGCACAACAATAGGCCTTAGAGGAACTTTAGGTGGTGTCTGGTTTGGTTTCCCAATACGTTGACAAGGTATACAAGTGTTACAAAATTTGGCCACGTCGCTTTTCAGCTTGGGCCAGTAGAAATATTTAAAGATCTTATGATAAGTAATGTCCCTCCATATGGTCATCATGAGCAGCTGACAAAACTTTCTCTATAGTAGGTAGGCAACATAACCTGGTGTACTGTATCTCACTCATTTGACAAGGGAGAACTCTGTGGTCTCCACCACATCAAAATCATCTCCACCACAACTCATCAAAATCTGATCCTCGTAATAGTAACCAGTTCCTGCATCTACAATCTCCTCATTAGAGAGAGTTACATCGTGACATTCTGCATGACTGGGGTCACCCTTCTGCAGTTCACTCAAGGGGGCATCCATGCCTTGACATGGATGCCCCCTGACCATCTGCCTTGGTCAGATGCCATTGGCCGAGACTCAACCGGGTTCTCCCCAACATCCTTACTACTCTCAGTAGGAGGTGACGGTAGGTTCTCCACAGTGTCCTCGGCCTCGCCATCCTCGGTCATGAACGTGCCCACAAGGTCCACTTGGCTTTCAACGCTTGGAAAGTTCCTCGTGTCCTCGGGACTTACCACCTTAGCCACCACAGGCTGACCTTACGCTTAAGACTCATAGACCTGGTCAATGCACACGCAGGTTACACAACATTATCCTCTGAGGTGGGTAGATCCAAGGAAACCTTAGGAGTAGGCAACATAATAGGAAGTCAAGAGTCCCCTACCTTTTCCCCTGTTAAATCATTACCCAATGTACATCAACATTAGGGGAAAGGTAGGTAAGAAGTGACTCCGACTGTGCAAATACCCTTATGGAAATCAGATTCCAGAGTTACCTTATGGAGGGGTACTGCTCGAGTATCACTTGTGACACCCTCGACCAGTACTACCTCTCCAGTGTCGAGTGTGTTGGTACCTGGCAACCCACTCTCCAAAATTGAAGTCTGGAATGCACCTGTGTCTCGGAACATCACCACGTCCTTCCAGGAAGAGCCCTCAGAAGTTAAAAGCTTTCCCTTCGACATGAATGGAGTAAGCAGGTCCAACCACTTTGGGTTGGAGGTCATACTCTCTAACCCTTATTAGTCCTCAAGCCTTGTGTCACAACAAGAGCATTGGGTCTTTTTCCTGGGAACAGTTGCCAACAACGGCTAGTAGTGTGGTTTGATCGTTTACAGTGACCACACTATCGTCGGGGAGAAGAGACATTACTACCAGAGTTCCTCTTTGGTTCAACCTTAGATGCCATGGGGTTAGACAATTTAACCTGGTTAGTTCTGTCTGAAAAAGAAAGTGCTCTAGTTACAGGGTTAGAATGGGCTGGTCTGGACTGGCTGTGGGTATAAGGTTTGTTACTATTTGGGATATAATTATTTTTATTGAGCTTCTTGCCCGCCAACTGGTAGTTTTCTGCCATCTTGGCCAAATCAATAATATTTGTATCTACCTTCTTTCTCTCTGTTAAGTACCATACTACCGGCTCTGACATGTTACCTATAAATCCTTCAACTAAAATTTAATTTCTGAGTGCCTCGTTTGTTTCGGCTTTAGCTGAGCAAATCCATTTTTCTAACCGTCTTATTTGATCATTTGGAAATTCAGTGAGAGGTTGGTTGTGTGTAGGCTTAAGGTTTCGATAAGCTTGGCGGTGAGCTTCAGGCCAAACTTCACATACCCTCAAAATCCGTTCCCTGAATTTACTATAATCAAAACAATCGCCTCAGGCATGTTTATAAATGTATCTTGGGCTTTACCTCTAAGTTGCCCCTGGAAGATTTTCACCCACTCTTCCTCTGGCCAGTTCATGGACATGGCCAGTCTCTGAATATGGTTGAAAAACCTTTCAGGGTCTAACTCTGAAAATTCAGGCAGGATATGCTCTATCATTATAAGGCCTGGGGTTTGAATCCCCAGCAGGTGATGGTACCATGGCATTGCCTCTAATTTTTGCCTCCTCATTTGGCTAGCTGTACTTCTAACTCTCTATCCCTACTAGCTACACTTTCAGCTGGACTGGGTTGGCATAAAATTATATCACTTGGCAACAGTCTTTGGTCTATGCAATGTTGTAAAATTTCTTTCAACAAGATCCACATTTTAACAGCTTCATCTAACTCAAGGCCAAATTCCTTGCCTAACAACACTAAGTTAGCTTTGGTCACTTCTTAAACTCTACTACTGAAGGTGTCCTTGCCAGTTCCTGAAATTTAGCCTCCATCACTAATTAATCTAGATACTGGCAAAAAAATTGAAAATACAAAAATTTGCACGGCCCATGTTAAAAGACCACTCTTACCAAAATCGTGAAGAGATCCAGTTAGCTGTCCAGTCAATGCAAGATGTATCCTTTGCTAGTTGAGCTGGACCCTAGGCTAGCACACAACTGTTCATAGGAAGGCAAGGCTTTTTTAGTTCCGGCACTCAAAAACTTAACTTTTTACAATTTATATATAAAAATTTTCATCTCCCGGACAAGCCAACCACTTGTTTTGGGGGGCAGGTGGTTGTTCTGTGAAGGACCAATAGCTAAAGTCAAGGAGTTCCAAAAATAGTGGAAATAGGTAGACCCAGCCCCCAAAGGAAGGATATTCCCAGCAATCAATTCATGTTTTTTTAGTAGAAGACCGTCGTCTAAGGTTAATCACCTACTCCACTCCAAAAAGGATGAAAGGATTCTCCGAAAACTCTAACCTTATTTATTAAATCCCCTCTAATAACCCCCATATACAAAAATACAATAAATTACTTTAACACTCTACTTTACGTTAAATCCTTGCACCCACGTAGGCAGGGTGCAAGACTTACAATATTCAACTAGGGTAAAGACTACTTTTCCTGATGGGACACTTGTAAACACTTAAAAGTAGCACTTGTAAACTTTAGCATACGTGGTTTCGCTAGTCATCTTAGAGTAACACTTAGGGTTCCACAACACTGACTTAGAGAATACAAATACATACACTCAAAAACCTAGCTAATGGCACGGTAATACTATAAACAGATACTTAACGTTGAAGTGCGGGTGACACAGAATAAGGTGAGAAAAGAGCCCACAGGGTAGAGTGTTAACAAGCTGCAACAGACGACACATTGATACAAATAAGCTAAATTAAGACTGAGGGAACCCAACCAGGACAAATCGACATCCTTCAAAAGCTCGAAAAGCAAATAAATCTCTTCGAGATGCATCAGGCGGCTTCTGAAGACGACCTAGCGCAACAGCAACTTCATGACTCTCTGCTAATTAGCTCTGCTGATCTACCAGATGAACAACTAGGTGAGAATTGCTGAAATGTAGCCAGTGAACTAATTAAGTCAAAGGTCAAAGTCAATGTTGATATCAAATCAGCTGTCATGGATAGATAAAAACAGTCCCCGCATCAGTAGGAGAATGCTCATCAAACTTGCAAATCAGACTGCTAAGTATGACCTCATGCAATCAGCAGTTAAGCAAAAAACTAACCTTTATATAAATGAGTGCCTTACCAAACAGCGCGGTTCCCTTCTCTACAGAGTACAACAAATTCACAAACAAAACCCAGGTGTTATCAATAAGTGTTACAATAGGAATAGAACGATCATTGTAAAGAAGGAAAGAGCAGGAAAAAGATATGAAATAAAGTGTGACCAACAACTACTAGCCTTCTTTTATGACTGTGGCATATCTGAAAACCAGAATCCTTCCAATGCCAAAATTAAAAGTAACTCACGAGCGGCTGAACCAAGCCTAACCTTGTCCAAGTTGCTGTCTTTTGCTCTGCTGGTTAAATAATGCTCTCTCATCCATAAAAGTTCCTAACTAATCAGTATAGTCTCCATGTACTCATTTAAGCATCTACATCAGTATCATAGTAAAATTAAAAGCTTACTTATATAATCTTATCCTGTTATCTTTAAATTTAATTGCAATTTGATTTATATTAGTCATTTATTGGAATCAATTAACTGAGTTCCTTTTTACTTTCTTAGGTCCATACTAATTATAGGATCATAAGCTATTTTATAGTTAATTATCATTGTACATTATTCTTGTCAATGTTTAATGATTCTTTAGTTTCCGTTTTTTTACCTAACTTCTGTCCATTTCTTCTCTATCTACAGCGATCTTTATTGTACTTCTAATTGTTTATATTATATGTGTATGTGTAGTTACTGTTATGTCTTTACAATAATTACTGTATATTTACAGCAGATTTAGCATTTAATTGCTCTGCAATCGCTTGTCTTATTGTATTGAATAACCAGAATATAAATTATAGTTTCCTCTTTCTACCAAAGTGTATTTCAGATCTGCCTTTCCTTCGGAAGTTTTTTAATTTTACATTTTTGTTTTGTCTTATTTGCTTTTCTCGTGTTTATCCTACCTTTTTATATTGCTCAGTTTTTTATTTGTTACCTACTGTATTGTTATTTGCTATTACTGTTTCAAATCAATGATCTTCATTATACTTTATATGTTTCTTTTATATGCTGAATTGCATTTTTCCCTTATTCCTTTTTCTCAATTCAGTGATTTTCGTTATAATTTATTTGCTTCTATTATATGTTAATTTGCACGTGTATTTATTTTCTCTTTTTTTACCATAATAATTTTATATATATTTAGCAGATTTAGAATTTTACTGCTCTTTAATTGCTTACGTTATTGTACCTTGAATCTATTGCATCTACATGCAAGTTGATATTGATCCTGAACAATATCTACTGTCACAAATCTACAATAACCTCTATACAGATCAAAATTACTGCATGTATTACATACAAGGCAAACAACAAACGCCAATATAACACTTGCTGATAAGTTTTCAACCAAAATGTCACTTGGTAAACATTATGATGATATAAATGCACTACTCACAACACTGGGTACTAAACTGTCGTTCATTATTTTAACAGAAACCTGGCTAAGTCCATGCCCAACAATACAACTTAGCTGGTTATGAAGCCATTCACAACGGTAGGCCTAAAAAAAGGGGGAAGCACAGCTATATATTACCAAGACACTTTCATCTGCAATAGTGTCATTAGTGATAGACATTAATACTGTGAATATACCTTTGCTCAATTCTCGATTAAATCCCTTAAATCCTCCTTGACTATTGGAGTCATCCAAAAATTTCCTAATACAAACATACCTGCATTATCAGATAACCTAAAGAAACTTATCATAAACAAGAACCTCAACAAAAATCACATCATTCTGGGAGGTGACTTCAATATTGACCTGTGTTAACAAAATAGCCATCAAATCGACTATTTCCTGAACAGCATGAACTCCTTTATGCTAATCTCCAGAGCCACCAGGTCCACCCGATTCCTCAAACATCCGCTTCTACCTTGGATCATTTATGGACTAACATAACAGCTCCTATTACATCTGGTATAATCACTGACAGAACAACTGACCATTATCCTACCTTCCTCGTAGCGAACATGGACTTAACACCACCAGCTAACAAGAAACTTACGTTTTGGTTAGACAGTGAAGAAGCAATAGGCATTCTTACAAATGCACTCCACAATATAAACTGGGAATCTGAATATAATAATACACAGGATATGTATTCATTAACTAACTTTTTCTTTTCCAAAATTCTAAACCTTTACAATACTCATTGTCCTCTTCTTTCCAAGCAAGTAACTGGCAAAAGGTTAAATAATCCCTCGCTCACATATGGCATACTCAAAGCAATCGTCAAGTAACATGAATATGAAAAAAACTTAGGATTGGCCTAATTGCAAAGAAAGTAGTTAAGAAATATTTGTCAGTGCTTACCAGTATAACAAGAAAAGCAAAAATTTCCTATTATGAGAATAGGTTCAAAAAAGCAAAAGGCAACATGAATAACACGTGGAGAGCCGTCTCAAACATCCTAGGAGCTAAACAACATTCATATAACCAAATAA
>WNGS01093101.1:22437-47359 GCA_020271785.1 Procambarus virginalis | reverse complement strand
AAATCTCCAAGGAAGGTCATACACCTGCAATAGATCTAGAAACAGCAACTGAATTTAATAGCTTCTTTTCATCGATTGGTGCTAACCTTGCCCGAAAAGTCCCACAGACTCAGACACATGTTTCATGTATCTTTCACGCAGCTACCCGAACTCTCTTCTCTCACCAGTCAGCCCAACAGATGTTTATATCCTTAATTCACTCACTAAAAAGCATAATTGGGAACATTAGTGAAATTGCCATCCATGGTATACAACAGTGTCTTCCATGCCCTTGCACCTCCCATAGCTTTGCTGCTTAGCAAATTTCTAGAGTGTCATGCCAGTAGTGAAGTTGAGGACTATGACCGTGCGCACCATCTGGCCAGGTGGGCCTAATAGGCTCAGGTGGCCAGCTGGTTGAGGTATGTAGGCCTTCCGGTATGTGGGGTGCTTTTTTCGCGGATGTTTGGCGCGCGCCGGACACGTGTAAGCGTCCGGTGTCTTGTTAGGCGTTATGGATTGATGGGGGGGTCATGTTGTGTGGGGTAGGAGAGTATGTGGGGTGTGTAGTGTAGAGTAAAGAATAGGAGGATAAGAGTAGAATATGTGGAAGAGTAGATGAATATGTATGTGTGTTTGTCGTAGAGTCAATCCAGTGTGTAGAGATAAATAGTTAGATTAATAGATGCGGGTAAGTAAGGCTATGTAGAGGGGTTTAGGGTCCCAACATAGGCTGGAATGTGGGGTAGAGAGGGAGGGGAGAGGGAGAGGTGAGGGAGCGGAGCTTCCCCTCGGCGGGAGAGGGGATTGTGGTGAGAAGCGTGGGTGGAATGTGTTTCCGGTTTTTGCCGGTCATTATTTTCTTCCAGCGAAGAAATCTTTCAACTTTTTTTTCTGAGCTATGCAGCTGTGTTTGGTGATGATCAATGAGGTGATTAGTTCCGCCATACACGGGACAGGAAGTGTTGAAGAGGGTGTGAGAGAGAGAGAGCAGACTCTCTTAAGATATGAATGAGAGGAGGTAGCAGTTGGCAGAGAAAGTCTGTTTTATGTAACAATGCACGTGTGGTGTGTGTGTGTGTGTGTATAGGGATGGGCATTAGTTAGGTGTCAGACCAGCTCGTGTTGGAGCTGCACCAGGGCGGATGTGGTCCATTAACTTAATCGTTTTTCAAAGTCTACAGAGGGGTGTGGGAGATGTGTACTGTCCACCATTCAGTGGCTAAGTGAAAGAGAATTTCCAGTAGGTGTTGGGGTCATATCCCACCCCACTTCCCCTCAGCTCCCCTTCTCAGGGGACAAGTCGCATCTATCATGGGTAATTTCACACTCCACGGGTCTGGAGGACTGCTTTGAGAGTTTTGTCAGCTCAACTTCAACCAGAATGTTTGCGTTTTCTCGCTAGTGAAGAGAGAGAATATATGCACCTTTTAACACATTCTTTGCTGATATTTTAACTTTTTCTCACACACACACACAAAGTAAGTGGGTAGAATGTGTGCAATGGCGGTGTGCAATGACGGTGTGCAATGACTGCTATTAGTTCCTCCTACACGGGCGGAAGTGCCGGGTTCCCCTATCCACTGTGGTTTCGTTAAGGAAAGGGAGATGAAACTACTGTCAGCAGGCCCTACCTGTTCCACATATCATCCCCCTCACACAGGGGGGAGTGACTGCAATGGGGTGTGTACCCTCTCTCTCTCCTCTCTCTCTCTTCTCTCTCCTCTCTCTCTCTCTCTCTCTCTCTCTCTCTCTCTCTCTCTCTCTCTCTCTCTCTCTCTCTCTCTTCTCTCTCTCTCTCTCTCTCTCTCTCTCTCTCTCTCTCTCTCTCTCTCGGAGAGAGAGAAAAGAGAGAGAGAACTCTCATCTCCTTAGGTGTCTCAACGTCAAGAAACTGTCACACTAAAGTGCCCTACCTACGTATCCTAACCTTCCAGAAGACTCCCAAACAGAAAACGTAACAGAATGCCAATTTTGCGAGCCGCCTACCGTTTTCTAGTACGACAAATTTTGGCTGTCACATTCCACCAGGAATGTGGTGGAATGCTATCAATGCAAGAATGCAGGACTGCTATCAAACCTACCAGCTACCTTACGGGTAGCTGGTAGGTTTGATAGACTGTTAATTCCTCACTATCTAATTGTTGTGCTTGACAATGGTACCATCATCCCAGTCGTCAATCTCTCTCATAAGACCAATTGCATCAGAGTGGATGATAAGAGTATCTCAGGGTACAATATTAGACGAAAAAAAATTCCAGCATGAACAACCTGAGATACCAGCTGTCACTGTGTTGAACTTTTGTTACGGTTTATTTCTGTTACGGATCTCATGACACGCAGAATGTTGACTGCGTATGTTGGCTGAATATTGACTGAATGTTGAAAGTTAACATTGGCACTGGATATGCAACATATTCAACAGTCGGACTGTTGAACTGTTGAGAGGAATTCTACTTAGATTCCCTAAGTTGTTTGGAACTAATGAGGATCACATTGGACTCCTTGATAGGATCAAGCACACCACATGTCACCAACAGGTGACCACACGCCAGTGTACACTACAGTGGAGGATTCCGGAGCTGGCCAAGATAGTTATCAGAGATGAGTGTCTGATCATGTTACGACAGGAAGTCATTGAAGCTAGTATTTTACCGTGGCTGTCTCCGGTTGTGTTGGTTCACAAACCGGATGGTAGATAAAGGTTTTGTATGGACTACAGGAAGGTTTTGCGAGTGTTTTCCGGAGTGGTGTTCCGGTACTGTCTGGGCTACTGCCGCATGTTGGTTGGGATTTACAAGGCTTGTGTGCTTCAGCTGTGGCTCTGCTTGAGCTAGCGCGTGTGTGTGTGTTTCTCTTCGTTTGTTATATGTTTTGTATGTCATGAGAGTGAGTAGTGTGTGGTTTATTGTTATATTCTGTGTGAGTGTGTCCTGTTGCGAGGGTGGGAGGTGTCTCCCCCTTTTGTTTGCTTCGAAAAAATTTGTGTGATGAACATGGTGCAGTTCTGATTTTGGAATGTGTTCATTCCTTTCTTGTGTGCCTCTATCCTCTGACCTCAGCAGTTGTATTATTTTGTCTTTGTAATGCTGTGTTTTTTTACGTTTTCTCTTGTTGGGTCTTATTATGTGTTATATTTCCGTGTAATTTTTTTTTGGTTGGTGAAGGTGCTGGCCTCTTTATTGAAGGCCTTTGTGTGTGTTTAATTTTCTTTTGTGTTTTCTGTATTTACGTGTTGTATTTTCCTTGGTTCTGTCTTTGCAGTTCCTTAACTGTATTTCCCATAGTGTAGCTCTGTTTCCTTTTATGCGTGCCTTTGCTCTCTGCCCTTTTTCATGTACTTGTTTCAATGGTGATTTTTGTATTTAAGTATTGATTTGGTGTATTTGTTTTGGTATTGGAATAGTGCTCTGTTGCTGGTGATGTATCTTGAGTGTTCGACAATGTTATGGTGCTTCGGTACCTTGTCTTTCATTTGTATTTATATGCTATTTTATAATAAAGAGAACAAAATATCCTGGGTGACCACGACCAAGCTAAGAGTCCGACACTACAATAAGCAACTTTCACGCACACGGCTAGACTAGAACTTTGAATCAACTGCCTACACCTAGTGCTCGAACACTTCTGGCAATTTGTTGCTAAAAATCTAAATACTTTTTAATAAAATCTAAATCTAAAAATACTAAATACTACCTCAGATTCTGAGGTAGTCTTGCAAACAGGAACTAGCAGGTCCAGTGTTTATCACAATGCAATGTGTGAAGTAAAACATGTGTATGGGGGCAAGTAACAAAATAAGCAGACTAACAGATATTGTCATAGATCGAATAAGACTTGGCTACAAGTATTTCTGGCAGTTCGGCTTGTATAGGGATCTAGATGAAATAAAGTGTAAAGTGTGTGGACAAAGACAGGGACACACACTCGAACGCTATATCTTGGATTGTAGTAAAATTTAGCCATTTACAGATAAATCTGTAAATATAACTAATGTTGTATGATATGGCACCGTATCTTATTATTAAGGATAAAATATCTGAAATCCTTGCACTGTATCCATATTTCGCTCCCAGTAGATAAACGATATACGAGATTAAGAAACAAGTAATGTATTGTGAAGACTAATAATTAACAATAGCCGTCCCCTCGTCCCATCCCAAATCCTTATCCTGACCCCTTCCAAGTGCCATATAGTCGTAATGACTTGGTGCTTTCCCCCTGATAGTTCCCTTTCTTCCCTATGACTGTAATATCTCCATTGCTCAAACAAATATGTATTAGCGATAGGACCTACCATTAATGTATAAAGACTTACTGTAAATATATAGCTCTTGAAATAGAACATTCTCTGTAACTAGCTGACATTGTAATTTTAAGTTGTGAAGGATAGATGAAATTGGTTATATAATAATCTCCGTTGAGGTCTAAGTAAGACCTTTTGTGCCCTCTGTAATGCTTTTTGCGCTACCGCTCACAGGATGAGTATGGGGAGCACAATAAACTAGCCGCCTTCGGCGGTAACAATAAAAAATCAATGTTGATTGAAAGTTAAGAGTCGGGACCAAAGAGCCCGAGCTCACCCTCGCAAGTACAATTAGGTGAGTAACAATAAAAGTGTCACACACAACCCATAAAACCTATAACCCATGTCAGACACAACCCATACCACTTACAACCATGTCTCACACAACTCATGCCACTTACAACTGTGTTGTACACAACCCATACCACTTACAACTATGTCTCACTCAACCCATGCCACTTACAAGAGTGTTGCACACAACCCATACCACTTACAACTGTGTTGCACACAACCCATACCACTTACAACTGTGTTGCACACAACCCATACCACTTACAACTGTGTTGCACACAACCCATACCACTTACAAATGTATTGCACACAACCCCTACCACTTACAACTGTGTTGCACACAACCCATACAACTTACAACTGTGTTGCACACAACCCATACCACTTACAACTGTGTTGCACACAACCCATACCACTTACAACTGTGTTGCACACAACCCCTACCACTTACAACTGTGTTGCACACAACCCATACCACTTACAACTGTGTTGCACACAACCCATACTATTTACAACCGTGTCACACACAAACAATACCACCTACAACCACTTAACAAACAACCCATTTCACTGAGAACCCGTATCACTCAATCCATTCCACATGTGAGAGCAAGAAGCACAGGTGTTTGAGCACATAACTTTTTCTTACGTACAGTTGCAAATATAGTGCCTTAAGTACAGACACAAATATTATGAAATAATCAATGGCGTCGGAGTTTGTCTCCCTGTAGATTCCTTCCCATAGTGATCTCGGAAAGCATGATAGAACTGATGAGTTAGCCAAACCTTTTGCTCATTGAGAAGGAATTGATTATCATCTTGGACTGCCTTTGGGCAGCCTGAGGGCAGAAATATTCTGGAAACATGAAGAACATTTCGTAAACTTGACGCAAAGTTAAATTCACACCAGTTACTCCATCTATCATCATTCTATTATGCAGTAAGAACCGCACGTCTATGGGTGATCTAATAAGGTAGGCAGATTTCTAGATGTTATTTACCACTGCTAGGCTTAGGCTCGGCTACAAGTACCTCTGGGAGTTTGTAACGTGTGCTGATGTAAATTTGACTGAATGTAAACTCTGTTAGCAGAACTATTCAGGTAATTTGCGTCATTATATAATGGAATATGAAAAATCGCGAAATTCAGAGATAATACCACCCATGGTGTCCAAGAGGGTCTGCCATCATGGGGGGGAGCCTGTGCCCCCTGTCACCAGGCAGGCATCCATTGGCCTGGAGTTCTCTGGGATTGCTTCCTACCACGCTGTGGAGGTAGTAATGATTGTTATGCTATGTGTCCCAGTGGAGTCTGTATGTGGTGTGCAGCTGCTTGCCGGATCACGGGCGATTGTAAAGTTCAGCTCCCCAGCGATTTATCAAGGTCTCGTCACGCGCTATGATGGGCGCTCATTCGATCTTCCTGGAGATGGTGGGTTGATGACCCTCTCAGACCGTTGTGGAGCCACGATGTATGTGGCAGTGCCTGAGATGCCTTTTGAGTTCCCTGAGGATCTCCTACGTCGGTACTTTGCCCGGTTTGGGCGGGTCCTACATGTGAGGATGAATGCCGTCTCTACTGGGAGATAGAAGGGCGTCCCGAATGGGACCCGCACTCTCGCCATTCGCCTCCGGGATCCTGTACCGTCCTCCATCATGATGTTGGGGTTCCCGATTCGTATTTTTCACGCAGGACAACCTCGGACTTGTTTCAGGTGCGGCCTACCGAGTCACCTGGCCGCGGGGTGTGAGTAGAGCCGGGTCACCCCTGTTAACCCCCTTTCAGGAGGAGGAATTTCTCCCGCTGTCGGCCCCGGACCTGTCTCCACGTGCTGGATCGGTTTCTGCCCCGGTGTTGGGGCAGAAACGTCACCAGGTGGTGGTGTGGATGTTGACGTGGAGTTTGGGGCGGCCTGGCCCCCACCTCCGACGTCCCTGCCCGTCTCGGCCGCCCATGCCTGCTCCGTCCCTGCATGTGGAATCTCCAATCCCTTTGAATGTCCGCGGCGAGGAGTCTCCTGTTGTGTGTGGGCCGGTGCCCCCGGCCGTGGAGGCTGCGGTTCTCATGGGCCGGGCCTTGAAGGCGCGTCTGTCGGAGAGTTCTGCTGTGTTACGGGATGTTGAGGGTGATAGCTTAGATGTCCGGCAGCTCATCTCCAAGCACTCGAGGTGGGTCCCGAGTGTGTCTCCCCTTCGTGGGGTGCCTTGGGTGGAGGTGGAAGAGTACATTGATCCGGCATCTCCTGCCTAGGTTGGCGGTGCTGTGGGGGGCTCTGTGCTGCCTCCGATGTCGCCCCCTATACCTACTGCTGATGACTCCCCACTGTGGAATATTGCTCTTGCCGAACGGAACCTCGTCGTGGTCTTACAGAAGGATGTGCGCCAAGATGCCTCTGCTCCTGTGCTCGGTGGCGGGAGGCCCCGACTCGTCTGTGTCCTCTGCGGGTTCCCAGACGCAGGTTCGAATTCTCGTCAAGGCCCTTGTGGATTTGTTCATTGGATGCATCACGTTAGTGTGACTTCTGTGTGTAAGGGTAGTACCTGGTGGAATGTTACGTTCCACGGCCATAAATTGTCGTACTAGAAAATGGTAGTGGCTCACAAAATTGACATACTGTTACGTTTTCTGTTTGGGTGTTCTGGTAGGTTAGGATACGTAGGTAGGGCGCTTTTGTATGACAGTTTCTCAACGTTGGGATACCTTAGGAGGAGGAAGACAGGCTGATAAGGAGTGTGCAGTTGTTTGACTTTAATAAAGATAAATCAAATAAATAAAATTAATTCGGTGGAAATGCAGGATTGTGCATACACACATTCACAAGCAAGGGCCGCTTAACACACAGCTCATGGGCATGCACACACACACACATACACACACACCTGGTAAGGGGGCCTGGTAACCTGGTGGATAGCACGCAGGACTCGTAATTCTGAGGCACGGGTTCGATTCCCGCACCAGGCAGAAACAAATGGCCAAAGTTTCTTTCACCCTGATGCCCCTATTACCTAGCCGTAAATAGGTACCTGGGAGTTAGTCAGCTGTCACGGGCTGCTTCCTGGTATGTGTGTGTGTGTGGTGAACAAAAATAGTAGTTAGTAAACAGTTGATTGACAGTTGAGAGGCGGGCCGGAAGAGCAAAGCTCACCCCCCGCAAACACAAATAAGGTGAATACAACTAAGGTGAATACACCGTAGAGATTGAGAGCCGGTTGAGAGGCGGAACCAAAGAGCCAAAGCTCAACACTCGGAAGAGTTCACGGGTGTTGAGGCGAACGTACAACTAGGTGAGTACACACTCACACTGTTACGGCCTCACTTAGCCCGTAACTGGGTTCCTTTCATTCAAACTTCCTACTGGGCCTTAGTGCCTACTCTAACCAGATCCAACCCCAAGTCTTAGGTAAGTTATTAAAACTGAATAGTAATAGTCAATCCGACGGGAATGGGGTAAACAACACTAAACAAACCCATCATCACAAGTACTTCTTAACTTTATACACTATTTAAATATTTACATTATGTATGGCACTGTAGGTGTCACTTTCACACAGACACTACAACAGAATCTCTGTGATCTTCTATCCACGTCTATCTTCTATCGTACAACACTCAAGGTTCCTTCCCTGAGCCTTTCTTCTACACTACTCATGCCAACGAATTCCCCATTTTCAGTAATTCATGGGCCAGTCCTCCCCAGTATCATCACAGGGTCAAAATATCACTTCGAAACTCCAGCAACATGCTGGCTGACTTCCTCTGAAGGCTTCACCTCTATCTAGCCTAAACTTAGATGACAGATGGATGCTAATTCCATCAAGTAACACAATTAGGCCACTAAGGGTTACGTCAGTCCAATCACCAATAACTCGCTGGACTGGACTTGCTAGTCATTCCAGGTGAACAAACTCTTGTCGACCAAAGTAAAGAATAAAACTTGTAAAGTAAGAAGAAACTACATAGGTGTCAGTAAGATCACAACCTTCCATGGGGGGAAGAGAAAATGGGATCTGGTGCACTCAAATGATGGCGTTGACATCATCACACCTGCCTTTCTAAAAGAATTAGTTTTATTTCTTAAAAAAAATTAGCGTTTTAGATGCAAGATAAGGCATCTGCTTCCCCGTTATCCACTCCTTTTATATGTTCAGTAAGAAATGCATTTTGTTGTAGGTGTAGGCTCCATCTGGTTAACCTAAGATGAAGACGAAATAACCTTATAAGTTATTCTTATATGGCTATTCCGTTTTTTCGGAATATTATTAGGTTATTCCGTATATGTTATGACGGTTAACCGTTATAACCTTATGACGGAATTGTGCAAAAAACTATAAAGGATTTTGGACAAACCTGACCAAAATTAGATAACCATTACTTGTCAGATAGACGTCAAAGTGTTGCTCAGTTTTGACAAGGAGCCAATGTTTCTTTTTCTATCACTGAATGATTCCATTGACAATCACTTAATTTCTTGGAATAATAAGCCATATGGTGTTCTACCCCTTTTGTATCTTTTTGTGACAACACTAGCTTCCCTCTATGCCGTAATCTGAAGCATCTACTGTTAATATGAATCTGTCATTGAAATTAGGGGACATGAAAATGGAAGATGATATCAGTAGTAGTAGTAGTAGGCATCCTTCAGTCTCGGGAGACTATGGAGTTGCGCTCTGGTTGTCAATCCTGGTGCAGCGTCTGGTGTGACTGATGAGGCCAATCCGAGAGTGGCAGTCCATCCCACACCGAGCACAAACGAAGTCCGATTCTGGTCTGTCTTCCTGGCTACGGGCTTTCCTTCTCTGTCTCTTTGCCTCCGATTCCTTGGCAAGTGACTCCTCGAACTTGGAGAGACCTCTTTGAATAGACTGCCTCCAGGCTGAACGGTATGCAGCCAGTGTCTCCCATATAGCAAGATCGACGTCCATGGCTTTCAGGTCCCTCTTGCATACGTCTTTGTACCGTAGCTGGAGCTTGCCTGTTGGACGCTTTCCCTGCATCAACTCTCCGTACAGGAGATCCTTGGGGATCCTGCCGTCGCCAATTCGCACAACGTGCCCGAGCCAGCGCATTCGTCTCTGTTTCAGCATTGTGTACATGCTGGTGATTCTTACTCTCCCTAAGACGTTGTTGTTTGTCACCTTGTCCTGCCAGGTGATGTCCAAGATGTGTCGAAGGCATTCAGCTGTCTTTCCTGACGGGCGCAGAGTGTCCAAGACTCACTGCCATAAAGGAGAGTGCTCAGGACACAGGCTCAGTAAACCTGAATCTTAGTATACTCAGTCAGCCTATTGTTGGCCCACACTCTCTTTGTCAGTCTGGACATGGTAGTAGATGCCTTACCGATGCGTTTGTTTAGCTCCGTATCAAGAGAGATGGAGTCAGAGATTGTGGAGCCCAGGTACACGAAGTCGTGAACGACTTACAGTTTGGAATCGGAGATGCCGATGTCAGGTGGGGAGTCCACTCCTTGTCCCATGACTTGCGTTTTCTTCAGGCTGATGGTGAGTCCGAAAGCCTGAGAGGCCTCGCTGAAGCGGGTCATGAACCATTGGAGGTCTTCGGCTGAGTGTGCAGTGACTGCTGCGTCGTCAGGAAAAAGGAAGTCGCGCAGACACCTCAGCCGAACCTTCGTCTTGGCTCTCAGCCTGGCGAGGTTAAAGAGCTTTCCATCCGACCTGGTCCGGAGGTAAATGCCTTCCATGACAGATCCGAAGGCGTGCCGCAGCATAACTGCGAAGAAAATCCCGCATAGGGTTGGAGCCAGTACCCAGCCCTGCTTTACTCCACTTCGGATGTCAAAGGCATCTGATGTTAGTCCATCAAAGACCACGGTGCCCCTCATGTTCTCATGGAAAGATCTGATGATGCTGAGGAGCCTGGGTGGGCATCCGATCTTGGGGAGGATCTTGAACAGGCCATCCCTGCTGACGAGGTCGAAGGCCTTCGTCAGATCTATGAAGGCTATGAAGAGTGGCTGCTTCTGTTCCCTGCATTTCTCCTGCAGTTGTGTGAGTGAAAAGACCATGTCGATTGTGGACCTGTCAGCTCTGAATCCGCATTGTGATTCTGGATAGACTCTCTCTGCAAGTACTTGGAGCCTCTTCAATGCGACTTGAGCAAACAGCTTTCCGACAGTACTGAGGAGGGAGATTCCACGGTAGTTGTTGCAGTCGCCCCTGTCACCTTTATTCTTATACAGCGTGACGATGTTGGCATCCTTCATGTCCTGTGGCACCTCTCCTTCTTCCCAGCAGAGGCAGAGAATTTCATGCAGCTCCATGAGCAGGCTACCTCTGCAGCACTTCAATGTCTCAGCAGGATTGCCATCTTTACCAGGAGCAAGGGAGTCTAGGGCATCACTGAGTTCTTCGAGGGTCGGTTCGCTGTCGAGCTCTATTAGCACAGGCAGACACTCAATGGCGCTCAGGGCGTCTTCGGTGACCACATTGTCCCTGGCGTATAGCTCAGAGTAGTGCTCAACCCAGCGCTTCAGCTGCAGTGTCTGGTCCTGAATCACCTCGCCAGTGGCAGATTTCAGAGGAGCGGTCTTCCTCTGGATTGGGCCGAGGGCCTGCTTGATGCCGTCATACATTCCCCTTACATTGCCTGTATCCGCTGCAGTCTGTATCTGGGAGCAGAGCTGGAGCCAATAGTTGTTGGTACATCGCCTGGAGCTCTGCTGTAATTTGCAGCGGATGGCCCGAAGGATCTGTAAGTTGCGCTGACTTGGGCAGGCTTTGTAGGCTGCCAAGGCGTTTCTCTTCTCTTCAATGACAGGTGTCATCTCTTCCGAGTGAGCCTCGAACCAGTCAGCCGACCTGCTGGTCTTCTTGCCAAAGGTGGAAATGGCAGCGTTGAACACAGCGTCTCTGAAGTGCTCCCATCTTTTACAGGCAGTGACCCCGGCTGGGCCAGGGAGAGCTTCCTCGAGCACGCGTGCAAAATCTTTCACCTTGTTCTGGTTTCGGGTCTTAGTGGTGTCGATGCGAGGTCTGCCCGCCTTTTTCGAGAGATGAATCTTCTTTGGTTGCATCTTGACCCTGCTACACACCAGGGAGTGGTCGATGTCACAGACAGCACTCTGGTAGCTACGCGTAATCTTGTCGCTGGGTAGACTTGCACGCCTGGTAAGAATCAGGTCAAGCTGGTGCCAGTGCTTGGATCTGGGGTGTCTCCAAGATACTCGGTGTTGAGGCTTTGTGCCGAAGAACGTGTTGGTGACACAGAGACCATGAAGGCCGCAGAGTTCTAGCAGACGTTGCCCGTTCTCATTCATCCTCCCTATGCCGAATTGACCCAGACAAGTGGGCCAAATGTTGTGCTCGGCACCCACTCTGGCGTTGAAGTCGCCGAGGATGAACAGTGGCTCCTTTACAGGGATTCTCGCTATTACTCTGTTGAGGTCATCGTAGAATTTTTCCTTTGCCTCTGCTGGAGAAGTCAGGGTTGGTGCATATGCACTAATTACATTGACTGGTCCTGTTTGGGAGTGCAGTTGCAGAGACAGAACTCGTTCGGTTTCCCCCATCGGTGGCATAATGTATCCCAACAGTGCATTCCTGACTGCAAATCCCACACCATGTTCTCTGGTCTCATCAGGTGGTTTTCCTTGCCAGAAGAAAGAGAAGGTCCTCTCTCTCACAGATCCTGATCCAGGGAGCCTGGTCTCTTGGAGAGCAACAATATCCATCTGCAGTTTGCTCAGCTCCCTATCGATGATTGCTGTTTTTCGGGCATCATTGATTTCTTGCAGGTCGTCAGAGAAACCTGGTGCCAGTGTCCTGACGTTCCATGTGCCCAGCTTTAGGGCAGTTGATATTTTCTTTTTGGGTATGGTATTGCTTGGTGCAAAGTTGTCGGGCCGCTTGTCGGTTTTCACCCTAAACCCCACGCACCCAGTGAGGTTAACAGACCGTGGCGAGGCAACACCTTATTGGCTGGGGTTTGCCCAGCTTGAGGCGGGCGGTAGCTGCCCAGTGGGGCGCGATGACCCCTCCCACCGTCAGAAGCAACCCCTGGCGTCACTCTTCGCCAATCGAGCAGAAGACTTAAAACCGGTAGACTGTCGCTTCCCGTGTTGGTTCGACGCTGTGAGGCGAAGCTGGAGTGTCCTCTCCAGGGCGCAAAGCCTGGGTAAGTAGATATGGAGGAGAAGCTGTTACCCATGCAGCAGATCCCCCCTCTCCACGTTGCTGAAATTATCCAATAGCAAGGCAAATGCCAATACACATGGTTCCAGCAACGTCGCAGGAGCTGCCAGAACGAGGTCGACGTCAACAACGAACTGCCTTAGGGGCTCCAACTCCGGATTTTTCCTCGAGGTTGACTCCTGAAGCCTTTCCCAGAAAAGGGTATGGCCGCAAGGCAGCGGAGGTTTAAAATCAGGGTTTTCCTTCCCCTAGATGGGCTGCCTTCCCAGGCTATCGAGTCCCATCTACCCGGAGCAGCTGGTTTTAAGCGCCAGAGGCACGCCCTTGCCCCTTCTCCTGTCGGTAAAAGCAATTCCGCTGGACTTAAAGACTAAGCCACCCGTGCAAGCCAGGAGTTGGACTTGGTTGTCAGAGGCTATTTGAGACGCATGCCATATAGGAGCATTTTATAGGTCATGGGAGCTCGTTCCCCATTACCACCCCCTGGCTATGACAACCCCTTGGAACCAATGATGAAGATGATATCAGAAGAAGAAGATGTCGGAAGATGAAGATGATATCAGTATGGCTTTTAGGGTCTCAAAGGCTAGCTGACAGTCATTGGTCCATATGAACTTTGCTCCCTTCTTCAGGAGATTTGTCAAGGGCACTGCTATTGTCGAGAAGTTAGGAAGAAACTTACGGTAGAATCTGGCCATACCCAGGAAACGCAGGACCTCCTTACGCGATGAGGGGGGTCGGGTATCGAACGACGGCTCCTACTTTGATGTTCTTAGGGGCGATCCATCACCACCAACCACATGCCCTAAAGAGATTACTGATATATTAACAAATTCCGATTTATGGAGACTGGCCACCAACTGAACTTGATGAATAACCGAAAAGAATGTCTCCTTGCAGGTCGGGTGCCTGCACCCTATCCCCCCTCCCCTTGCTACACTTCCCACGCCCGGTGTGCAGGCCACGAGGTGACTGTGCAGGCTGCGAAGTGGCCGTGTGGGCCGCGAGGGGACTGTGTAGGCCGCGTGGGGGCAGTGTAGGCCGTGTGGTGAACGTGCAAGCGGCGTGGTGGCCTGCATGCTCGTTTCTTTCTTTGGTTGGCCCAGCTCGTTTTACTTTAGTGCTATGCCCTATGGGCTGGTCTTCCCTAGCAGGTTAAGTTATCGTTTCTCTTTGTTTATCTTGGTTTCTCCTTGCCTTTGGCTTATTGTTATTTTAAATTAGGTTAAGTCGGTCCTTGTTCTTGTCTAGCCTGGTTATTTCGCCCCTCTTTATTGGATTTATCTACGGTTTTTGTTTTATTGGTTTGCTTGGTTTTTATACTTATTTGGCTCGTGCCTCGTTGCAACTCCTTAGTACCTACACTTTTTCTTTACTCCTTGTCTGAGAAACCTCATTACTGTCCGGGTGTAGGGAAGTTTCAGTCCATGCGCTCGTTTTGAAGCGCCCTAATGGTGCACACAGGTTCTAAACCTCATATGTGTACAGAGTGTGGGAAAAGATTCAGTCACTGGGCACTCCGAAGGTCTCATAATGGTCCATGCATGTGATAAGTTTGTCTATGCTGCTTTAAATTTTTTGTTGTCTTAAGCTTAGTATTTGGTTATAATCTGGAAAACTGTTCTGCCCCCCTCCCCCTGCCTATTTAATTATAATTGTTATATTAATGTTTTTTGTTGTAAATCTTTCCAGCGGGGGGTTGTTAAAGGTTTCTTTTTTCCAGACTATGTACATGTGCTTTTTAACTATTTCCTTTCAGCTATGATTACGTTTATCCATTTGTTTTAAATTTTGGTTTGTTTACATTATGTGCGCCTTATTTACTTCTTGCAATTTATCAGGTATGTGTATTATTTGTTCCATTTAACTGTTACTTTCATGTTTTGTCAGTTTTGTGCCTTTTGGCTTATTGGTTTTCCCTTTGGATTTGTTTCATTATAGGAGTAAGGGAAATTAGCTAATTGGAATATGAATTTAGCTAATGGGTTTTAAAAACTCGCTTTTTGCGCTGTTGGTTTTATTTATGTACTTTGGATTATTGTTTTGCTTAATGGAATTATTGGAATTTGACTTAGTGCATGATGGGATTGTTGTTGAAGTATTGGAATATTCTTTATGGATTATTGGAAATACTCCATGATTATCTTTGTATTGGAATAAAGTCAGTGTTGGAAATTGATTTTTGAATATTGGATTTACTTAATGGGTATATTGGATTATTGACTTAGTGCATGATTGGATTCGTGATGAAATATTGGATTAGTCACTTTTGAATTATTGAAATTACATAATGGATTTTTGAAATATTGACCAGCCTGCTGGTCTGGTCAATATTAGCCTGCTGTTGATCTATATATTTTACTTAATTGTGTCAGTGGTGATGACTTTTTTGTTGTCTTCTAGCTTATGGATGTCGTCCAGAAGCATTTCGATTTCCAGGCATTTTTTATGCATCTTTGGTTTAGATATGAATTGACAATTTAGACCAATATTTAAGAGGTCTCGTTGGTCCTGGGTAAGATCATAAGAAGTCAGGTTAATGTCGCCATCTTTAGGACGAGTGATCTTTAACTGTCTACCGCTAAGGGCTGTTAACTTACGGAGTGTCTTCATTTCTACGCGAGTTTTATGTTGTTGTTTTAGGTTAAATAGTTCACTGTTGATGGTTTGCTTGAGTTGGTTGGGGATGTCGTACTGGCTCCATTTGTTTAACTGATGTTCAGCTTGCACTATATGGGCTTGGAGGCCTTCCTTCTTCGTGTTTAGCTGATGCCATATGAGCTCTTGCCTATACCTATAGGTAAACTCTGCGTTGTGGACTGCTGGGACATGTGGGTTTATATTGGTGTATACTGGCAGCAGGTTTTCTTTTAAACGTGTCTCAATAAGTATGACCGCATATTCTGTATTTACTATCTTCTGATGTATGGCTTCTATCTCTCTAACTATTTTTCTAGCATCAGGGCTTAGCTGAAAGAGGAGTTCTCCAAAACTCAGGTTCATTATTTTTAAGGTGAAGAAAAAAGTGAATTACTATAGAATGTATTACACTTATTTATACAATTTGCACAACGTTTCGAACCTCCATGGTTCATTCTCAAGTGAAAAGAAATTACAGAGCTCGTTAAATTTATAGCAGTACGGGGTCAGGTGATAAAAAAAAGTAGAATAAAGGAAAAGGCAAGGGGATAAATATGGGACGAAGCACATACAAAGATTAATCAGGTGTAATTGACCTGTTATGTTGAGCCGTGTCTTCCGTGTTGGCATCGTTATATTCCGGTCTTGTCCTTACTCTCATGGTGGGTAGAGTAAATAGTTCCGTGATTTGGGCGTTCATGGTAGGTTGATCTATTCTTATGTGAATTGCTTCAAGAATTTGCAATCTTCTTACACCTTGGGTTTTGTCTATTATACAGGTATTTTTGTTCAACATTTCTCTTGTTAGGGTGATGTCATGGGCTTGTCTCATGTGATTCCTTGGGGCACCGGATTGAAGATGACAGGTCAAACGCCTCGTCATCTTGGTCGATGTCATACCTATGTACTTAGATTGAACGTTACATCCTTCGTGGGGGCAAGTGTACATGTATACAACGCTTGACTGTTGTAGAGGGTTCTCCTTCAGCTTCAGGCTGTTTTTAATAAGGAGGTCGGTAGTCTTCTTTGTTTTATACAATTTGATCAGGTCTATGTTTTAGTCAGGAATAGCGCTTTTTACTCCTTTACGAATTATTTCCTTCATTATTCCTTCTTTTTTATGTTCACTATGCATAGTTGATTTGTAATATCATTTTATTTATACAGGTCCATTTTACTTAATGAATATATTATAATATTGACTTATTGCATGTTTGGTTACTTGATGAATTATTGGAATATTCAATTTTGAATTAGTGTAATCACCTAATGGATGTATTGGAATTTGCCTTAATTCATTTTCGACTTATTGGAGTAATTTGGGATATTGCATTTGAATTATTGATTTTTATCTATTGGATTTATTGGAATATCGGTTTTGATTTATGGATTTTACTTATTGGATTCTTGGAATATTGACTTATTGTATGTTGAATTTTGTTGAACTATTGGAATATTCACTTTGGTCTATTGTAATTACTTAATGGATTCTTTGGATTATTGACTTTATGCATTTTAGATTGATTGACGCAATTTTGGGATATTGGCGTTTGAATTAATGATTTTATTTTGGAATATTGACTTATTGTATGATTGAATTTGTTGAAATATTGGAATAAATACTTATGGTTTATTGAAATTCCTTAATGGTTTCTTTGGATTATTGACTTAATGCATTTTGGATTCTAGACGTAATTCTGGAATGTTGACATTTGAATTATTTTTTTTTAACTATTGGATTATTGATTTTCATTTATGGATTTTGCTTATTGGAGTTATTGGATTATTGACTTATTGCCTTCTCATGTCACTCATTGCTTTGCACTTTCCTGGGTATCTGGGTGTTATTTTGGCCTGTAGTGCCGTCGGACGTGTGCTCTGTGTCACTCGTCCCCGTGTAGTTTGTATGAGTGCCCTGCACCTTAGCCCTCCCCTTGTTGGCTTGGAGGGACACTCAGTCGCCCTGGACTCTGGGCGTGCTCGGTCAAGTGGGGTGGTGTGAGTCAGTTAAGGCAAATGTCTGGGAATCACCAAAGCACGGGTTCAAGTCCCTCCATTGACTCAAAATGGTTTGCCTTATGCAATTTGGTTTCATCGACGTAATTTTGGGATATTGGCGTTTGAATTAATGATTTTATCTATTGAATTTATTGGAATATTGATTTTGATTTATGTAATTTACTTATTGGATTCTTGGAATATTGACTTATTGAATGATTGTTTTTGTTGAATTATTGGCATATTCACTTATGGTGTATTGAAATTACTTAATTTATTCATTGGTATATTGACTTCATGCATTTTGGATTTATTGACGTGATTCAGGGATGATGACGTGTAATTTATTGATTTTAACTTTTGGATTTATTGGAATTTTCATTTTGATTTATGGATTTTGCTTATTGGATTTATTGGAATAATGGCTTATTGCCTTATCACGCAGGGCTGCATACGAAGGTGCTATAGGTCGGCACTGGGAGGGTTGCACACATAGGTGCTACAGGTCAGCACTGGCAAGGCTGCACACGTAGGTGCTACAGGTCGGCACTGGGAGGGATGCACACATAGGTTGTTGGAAATAACCAACAGTTTTATACATCATTGTATTTATACAACCTTTGAATTAACCAAAGTAGTTACTAAAATTACTAACTTATAGATTTAATCATTATCATGATTTATTCATTGCCAAATTCTTCCTAGTACGTGAGGAACAACAGGCAGCAACATGAATTTTCTCCACATTTAGTTGGATTTATAACAAGAGTCCAGTTTATCATTTCATTTACTAAAAATAGTTAAGTTTGATTTCGTAGTATACTATTACTTACTGGAGCTCCCTTATTTAACTAACATTTAACATTCTAGAGGAAATTACTTTGATGCAAATGATTTACTTTAATTTCCTCGATTGGCTGCACAACTTTTAGTAAGCCAATTTATGTTACTAGAACTTCTATTTTATCACAGAAGAATTTAATGTGATATTAATACTTGTTATTACCTCTTCCTTCCTTAGTCAATTGCGATAAATACATATTCATTTACGCTCGAAAGCCGCGCATGCGCAATAAGGAGCAGGAGGAAGAAGAGAGCGTCACTTGACACGTGAACGAGAGCACGGACGCCATTAACAGCGTGTAGCAGAGTTGTGCTTGACCTATTTATTTCGCTCCCACGATCAGTTGAGCGGTGCCACGTTATCTGGCACAACATAGCCGTGTCATAGACTATTATACGAGCATCTCCAGAGTCAACGTCTTTCAAGCAGCAGCTGGAGGACGAAGAGTTGCTCAAGTCTTCACATCAACGACACGAGGCTCGGCTGCTAAGTTTACCCTTTTTGTTATTATGTGGCCACTATTAACATTTAGGCTAGCAGTCGTTAGGCCGAATGCAAACCAACAAAAGCTAGTACGTGTCTTAATTAAATTTACCATCTAATTAGATGATTATCAGTTTATTTCTATGATACAAATTGTTCAGACATTAGCTGATAATTTACTACCGTCATCCTCATGATTTAGGATGTAAATGTAATTACCTATTGTGTAGAAGATTTCTACAATGTAATTGCCTTTCAGTACCAAGGCGACTTCAACCGAGGTGCTAGGCTTCCCCACCGTTCTGTGCAACAATTTGCCCTATGCAACACGTCGTCGGTGGAGTGTAGCAACCGATTACACCTCACTAGCTCCACAGCTAAGCTGTCCATTTTTCCATCAGTAGCAATAACTCCATAGTTACAGTAGTGATCTCCTAAAGAGATCAATTATACTAACCCTTTGATTTACTGATGCTGTTCAACATTTCAGTAGTATATTGAGGTGCATTTACCTCCATCAATATTATATTCTACATTTATTGATTTTCACATTTGATTTACTCTGGTGAAGAACCAGCACCAGAATAATGCTAGGGATGTATTAATCTTTTAGCATGTAACCCCCCAATTTTGTGTAGTTAATTTGACTCCATTCATATAAGCATTACAGTTTTACCAAGATCCATAGGACACTAGTTCCTAGGATCAGTTTTTTCCATTGTCTCTTTGTTTTCCACTTTTTCTCAAAAAGTGGTGGTCCTTCATAGCTATCGAAGTATATATATATATATTATTTAATTATTAGTTACTGGGTCTCAGAGCCCAAAACAAGTTATTAGTTATTGGAGTCAGGTTTTCCCCACAAAATTTTGGTCCTTCGAACCGGATGTACCATTAATCATTTAAGGTCCAGTATATTCACCTAAATTACTGGCCCCATATAATTAACTATTTACTAACACCAACTAGTGTGTTAATATTATTAGGCTATTTACCAATATATTTCATTATTTACGGCTGTCAGCAGACTGCCCATATTATAGCCTAAAACTCATTTATTATTATCAACATTTCTATTAATACTTTATGCATAAAGTAACCTTAGTGTTATATATTTATAAATTTTCACTTGTGTTTCTAAGCACAAACATATATATCAAAACAAAAAATCCCAAAAACATAGCACCATATATCTATATTACTGCACCATTGCATTTATGCCAACCTTTGATGAGGTAGGATATTTAGACTGTAATTGTACTAATGTTTGTACAAATGCAGCCTAAATCATTTAGTCATTCCTAGGTAGGAATTATTAACGAGTACTGTACTAGACAGTACTGGTGTACATACATATTATTTAGATTGTGCTGACCCTGATTTGGGGTGGGATTACCAAAACTCTTTTTGTGCTTTTAACATATTATTCGTGTATTATTTTTTTGAGTACTGCCGAATGTTCACTGTTGGATCGAATGGTGATAATTGATGAGCTAACCGGACGAAATCCAATAGTGGCATTCGAATACTACTCAAAAATATTAGCTATCTATTGTTAGGTAGGCAAATTAACCTCTAAACGAGGTATTATAGTCTATTCAATACATTAGGCTATTATATTAGTATTGAGCTCCATTGAATGAGCCAATATCCCAGTTACATCAGTAACAACTATTTACTATCAGACCAGCCCTTACCCAGCAAGATGGAAACGGCTGACAAAATGAAAAGGACCCTTACCGGTCTGAAAGGTCACTTGACCCGACAGATTACCAAGTGTCAAAATCTGTCACAACAGTCACCTGTTGACTACATTGAATTAGAAGACTTACTTCAAGTTGCTGAAAGCAAATTCGAGCATATTAAACAGCATATGAATCTGTACTTGACAGAACTTTACCAAACCTCAATAGGTGAAACTGAACTTGAGGACATTGTAAATGATTTAGCCCAGTACGAAGATGATGTACAGGCTAAACTTCAACCCTTCAAAAAGCAAATTGCTAAAAACAAATTAACAACAGCCTCTACTGCACATCCAGATCCTGATGTCAAATTACCTCAGATCAATATACCCACATTCTCTGGTAACGAGAATGAGAGTTGGGATGATTTCTGGAGTAAATTCGTGGATGCAGTAGACTCTAAAACTAACATCCCTCAAACAACTAAGTTCACTTATTTACAAGGCTTGTTACGAAATGAAGCCTTGAAGGTAATATCTAACATAACACTGACCAGTGATGGTTACGACCTAGCTGTTCAATTGCTTAAGAGCAACTACGATAACAAGGAAAGAACTGTTACTATCTTAGTTCAAAAATTGCTGGATTTACCATCTGCTAATAATTCTACAGATTCTCTCCAAACTTTCAGACTAGAGCTAGAGTCTTTACTCAAGGCCTTAAGCCTTAAAGTCCAAATTCAGACTGCTGAATGGATGACAAAAGTAGTTGTAAGGCGCAAATTACCAAGAGAGACTTTAGATAAATTGTGTACTATGTACAATAAAACCTCTCTGTCCATGAATGAAATTACAGAAGGTTTACATACCCTAGTCGAAAGACAAAGAGCCAACCAAGATGGGAAGAGTGTTTCAAACTTCTCTACTAACTCTCATCATAAACCCCAACGTACTGCAACTACTGTAGTAAAACCAGATCTCAATAAATCATCTCCGAAATGGAAATCTGGAAATGTAGGTACATACACAGTGAACCCTATAAACCCCGTAGTGAGCACCACTCCTACGACTTCTCCTACAGTGAAGAAGTGTTTGTTCTGCAATAATGAACATCTTACTTATAAGTGTAGTACTTATCCAGACCATAACACCCGAATTCATCGTTTGCAAGAATTACACAGATGCACAAGGTGCACGGGTCCTCATGACCCCAATAGCTGTACTGTCTCCTTACTTAGGTGCAACAAGTGCCACAAGGGTAGACACCATTATTCCTTGTGTGGTAGTGATCAATCAAGATCAACCAATCCTCATAAGAAGACTACAAATTCTACTTCTGTACAGTATTGCAAAGTGCATCAAGACATAAGTGTACTTGCAACAGAGTCGACTAACACAACTACGTTACCAACAGCTCAATTAAAATTAATCATAAGGGATCTAGGATTTCCACTCGTGGTCTCTTTGACCAAGGTTCGCAGAAAACCTTTATTTCTCAACAGCTAGTTGATCAGTTGAAACTGAAGCCTATTGCTCGAGTGAATTTGAATATCTCTGGATTCCTAACCAATAGTGGACCTCGTGACTACCAGGTTGTTAAAGTCTTGGTACGTTTAGGAGGCTGCACCAGCCCAATTCAAGCCATAGTCGTTGACAAGATCCCCTCAGATTTACATGTTACAGGTCTTGCTCAAACAGTCAAATTTCTTAAACGCAGCGGTATTAGGCTAGCAGATCATAAAATAAATACAGACTGTCTCAACGATGTAGGTATTCTTATTGGAGCTGACTTTTATTATAGATTTATTACTGGATGCACCAGGCAACGAGGTGTAAACTTGTTGCTGTCAGCTGGGGGTAAACTACTCACAGGACCGGTGTTGATCCAACAACATTCTAAATCTACTAGTAATCAACCAACTAATTCAATAGTTGCGTGACTAGGCCTAGAGCAGTCACCACTACATGTCAGAGACGAAACCGAGGATGATGAGTCCAATCCCCCTGTTCATAAATTATGGGATTTGGACACCTTAGGCATAGTCCCTGATCAACCCAGTCCAGATGACACATGGACGTATCAACAATATCTTGATACTGTGATTTTCCAAGATAATCAATATTGGGTGAGACTCCCATGGAAGCTGAACCACCCACAGCTTCCAGTAAATTATTTCATGGCCTCAACCCAATTAAATTCTCAATTAGCTAGGCTACGGAAGCAACCAGATAAATTGCAACTGTATCATGCTTTAATACAGCAACAACTTGCTAACAAATTTATAGAAGTTGTTGAAGAAGACAACCATAAGACAGGCCATTATTTGCCACATCATGCTGTCCTGAAAGAATCAGTTACAACCCCAATCAGGATTGTATTTAATTGTAGTGCCAAATTAAAGGCAGACAGCGTGTCACTAAATGATTGTCTACAAACTGGACCTAGCCTAACCCAAAGACTACAAGATGTCTTATTACGATTTCGCTCTGGTGTTTTTGCCTATACGGCCGACATTAGTAAGGCCTTTTTAAGAGTAGGCTTACAAGAGACGGATCGTAATTTTACTAAATTTCTATGGGTGAAAGATCCACAGGATCCTAATAGTGAAATCATTACTTATAGATTTGCCTCAGTACTGTTCGGAGCGACATCTTCACCATTTTACTCCAGGCTACTCTGGATACACATCTCAAGAAGTCTAATAGCCCCTACAAGACTGAGATTAGCAACAATTTATATGTTGACAATTTTCAAGGTACCACTAATGATGAGAATAAACTAGTGGAAATCTACCATGAGGCTAATCGTGAACTTTTGGGAGCTAACATGCCCCTACAGTCGTGGGCCTCCAATAATAAACAACTCAACCAAATAATCGAGGAAGAATTCCCAGATTATAAGGTACCTCATAAATTGAAAGTCTTAGGTATGGAGTGGAATACTTCCACAGACAAATTGAATATCAAGTCAGTGGAGATCAAACATTCACCTCTAACCATGAGAAAACTACTCTCCCATGTCAGCAAGCCATTTGACCCTTTAGGCCTACTCAGTCCTATACTAATTAAGGGTAAACTCCTTATGCAGGAGTGCTGGCAAAGGAATTTGAGGTGGGATGAAACGTTGCCGGAGGATCTCCAAGAAAAATGGCAGCAGTTGATTCCTGATTACAACAAACTTAGTATTCTACAGTTTCCTCGAAATACCTTAGGACTAAATTTACCCACAAATTTACATGTATTCTGCGATGCTTCAGGCAAAGCGTATGGCTCAGTAGCCTATCTAGTTAATACTCAACAATCATTTTTGCTTACATCTAAGGCAAGGGTAGCCCCGATTAAAAGGAGGTCACTACCCCAAATGGAATTAACTGCCTTATTAGTAGGTGTAAGACTGGCCCATTGCCTGATCAAAACCCTCAGTAATGTTCACCTTGGTGAAATAGTAGTGTGGTCGGACAATGAAGCAGTATTGCAGTGGGTAAAAAATGACAACAACAAAACTCCCTATGTCAGCAATCGAGTAAGGGAAATTCGTGAATTGTCTGCTGGTTATAAATTAAGACATGTCCCAACCAAGGACAATCCAGCTGACTATTTATCCAGAGGTTTGACTTTAAAGCAATTAGTTAAAACCGAGATGTGGTTTAATGGACCCCAATGGCTAGTTAGTGGTCAGTGGCCCCAACAGAAGCCGCAAGTCATTGTGACCAATATCACTACCCCTGTTGTGGATCCAGAACCCCCTCGAATTTTAGCTATCAATCCTCATCGCTATTCCAGTTTAAGCAAATTACTAAGAGTTACAGAAATGGTATTTGATTTCATCAACAAGATGGGGATCAAGTATCGATTTCCTAGTTCCATCAAATATTGGGTCAAACAAGCTCAACAAGAGACTTATGGGAAGGAATATGAACATCTCCCAGAAAGGTTGAGTAAGTCTCTGGGTATTTGGCTTGACTCAGACAATTATAACATTTTGAGATGCGGCGGACGTCTGCTTCATGCAGAAATAAATTTAGATACGAAGAATCCTATACTTCTTCCACGTCACCACATCATTACTAAACTCATAGTTTTACATTACCATGAGCATAATACATTGCATGGTGGAGTATTAGATACTCTTACTGAAATCAGACAACGTTTTTGGCTTCCCCAAGGTCGCCAAACTGTTAAATCTTTAATCAAGTCTTGTATAATCTGCAAGAGATATGATGCTCGAGTGTGTCCTTATCCAGGTCCACCGCCCCTACCTAAGGAGCGAGTCGTACACCTTCGTCCCTTTGAAACCACAGGTGTCGACTATACAGGAGCACTAATTTTAACAGGCACACCGGACAAGATTCCAGTGAAAGCCTACATTTGCCTTTTCACGTGTGCTACCACACGCGGAGTACATTTAGAAGTCACTTCTGACATGAGTGCAGAAGCCTTTCTGCAAGCCTTCGCAGATTTGCTGCACGAAGATCTTGCCCAAATTAATGATCTCGGATAATGGATCTAACTTCGTGGCAGGAGAAGCTTGCTTACAAGAACTATGGAA
>WNGS01093101.1:0-15298 GCA_020271785.1 Procambarus virginalis | reverse complement strand
AACAAAATAAGCAGACTAACAGATATTGTCATAGAACGAATAAGACTTGGCTACAAGTATTTCTGGCAGTTCGGCTTGTATAGGGATCTAGATGAAATAAAGTGTAAAGTGTGTGGACAAAGACAGGGACACACACTCGAACGCTATATCTTGGATATAGTCAAATTTAGCCATTTACAAATAAATCTGTAAATAAACTAATGTTGTATGATATGGCACCCATCTTATTATTAAGGATAAAATATCTGAAATCCTTGCACTGTATCCATATTTCGTTCCGTAGATAAACGATATACGAGATTAAGAAACAAGTAATGTATTGTGAAGACTAATAATTAACAATAGCTTCCCTATGACTGTAATATCTCCATTGCTCAAACAATTATGTATTAGCGATAGGACCTACCATTAATGTATAAAGACTTACTGTAAATATAGCTCTTGAAATAGAACATTCTCTGTAACTAGCTGACATTGTAATTATAAGTTGTGAAGGATAGATGAAATTGTTTATATAATAATCTCCGTTGAGGTCTAAGTAAGACCTTTGTGCCCTCTGTAATGCTTTTTGCGCTACCGCTCACAGGATGAGTATGGGGTGCACAATAAACTAGCCGCCTTCGGCGGTAACAATAAAAAATCAATGTTGATTGAAAGTTAAGAGTCGGGACCAAAGAGCCCGAGCTCACCCTCGCAAGTACAATTAGGTGAGTAACAATAAAAGTGTCACACACAACCCATAAAACCTATAACCCATGTCAGACACAACCCATACCACTTACAACCATGTCTCACACAACTCATGCCACTTACAACTGTGTTGTACACAACCCATACCACTTACAACTATGTCTCACTCAACCCATGCACTTACAAGTGTGTTGCACACAACCCATACCACTTACAACTGTGTTGCACACAAACCCCATACCACTTACAACTGTGTTGCCACAACCCATACCACTTACAACTGTGTTGCACACAACCCATACCACTTACAACTGTGTTGCACACAACCCATACACTTACAACTGTGTTGCACACAACCCATACCACTTACAACTGTGTTGCACCCAAACAATAACCACCTACACCCACTTAACAAACAACCCATTTCACTGAGAACCCGTATCACTCAATCCATTCCACATGTGAGAGCAAGAAGCACAGGTGTTTGAGCACATAACTTTTTCTTACGTACAGTTGCAAATATAGTGCCTTAAGTACAGACACAAATATTATGAAATAATCAATGGCGTCGGAGTTTGTCTCCCTGTAGATTCCTTCCCATAGTGATCTCGGAAAGCATGATAGAACTGATGAGTTAGCCAACCTTTTGCTCATTGAGAAGGAATTGATTATCATCTTGGACTGCCTTTGGGCAGCCTGAGGGCAGAAATATTCTGGAAACATGAAGAACATTTCGTAAACTTGACGCAAAGTTAAATTCACACCAGTTACTCCATCTATCATCATTCTATTATGCAGTAAGAACCGCACGTCTATGGGTGATCTAATAAGGTAGGCAGATTTCTAGATGTTATTTACCACTGCTAGGCTTAGGCTCGGCTACAAGTACCTCTGGGAGTTTGTAACGTGTGCTGATGTAAATTTGACTGAATGTAAACTCTGTTAGCAGAACTATTCACATAATTTGCGTCATTATATAATGGAATATGAAAAATCGCGAAATTCAGAGATAATACCACCCATGGTGTCCAAGAGGGTCTGCCAATGGGGGGGGGCCTGTGCCCCCTGTCACCAGGCAGGCCTCCATTGGCCTGGAGTTCTCTGGGATTGCTTCCTACCACGCTGTGGAGGTAGTAATGATTGTTATGCTATGTGCCCCAGTGGAGTCTGTATGTGGTGTGCAGCTGCTTGCCGGACGACGGGCGATTGTAAAGTTCAGCTCCCCAGCGATTTATCAAGGTCTCGTCACGCGCTATGATGGGCGCTCATTCGATCTTCCTGGAGATGGTGGGTTGATGACCCTCTCAGACCGTTGTGGAGCCACGATGTATGTGGCAGTGCCTGAGATGCCTTTTGAGTTCCCTGAGGATCTCCTACGTCGGTACTTTGCCCGGTTTGGGCGGGTCCTACATGTGAGGATGAATGCCGTCCCTACTGGGTGATGGAAGGGCGTCCCGAATGGGACCCGCACTCTCGCATTCGCCTCCGGGATCCTGTACCGTCCTCCATCATGATGTTGGGGTTCCCGATTCGTGTTTTTCACGCAGGACAACCTCGGACTTGTTTCAGGTGCGGCCTACCGGTCACCTGGCCGCCGGGTGTGAGTAGAGCCGGGTCACCCTTGTTACCCCTTTCAGGAGGAGGAATTTCTCCCGCTGTCGGCCCCGGACCTGTCTCCACGTGCTGGATCGGTTTCTGCCCCGGTGTTGGGGCAGAAACATCACCAGGTGGTGGTGTGGATGTTGACGTGGAGTTTGGGGCGGCCTGGCCCCCCCGCCTCCGACGTCCCTGCCCGTCTCGGCCGCCCATGCCTGCTCCGTCCCTGCATGTGGCATCTCCTGTCCCTTTGAATGTCCGCGCGAGGAGTCTCCTGTTGTGTGTGGGCCGGTGCCCCCGGCCGTGGAGGCTGCGGTTCTCATGGGCCGGGCCTTGAAGGCGCGTCCGTCGGAGAGTTCTGCTGTGTTACGGGATGATGAGGGTGATAGCTTAGATGTCCAGCAGCTCGTCTCCAAGTGCTCGAGGCGGGTCCCGAGTGTGTCTCTCCTTCGTGGGGTGCCTTGGGTGGAGGTGGAAGAGTACGTTGATCCGGCGTCTCCTGCCTAGGTTGGCGGCGCTGTGGGGGGCTCTGTGCTGCCTCCGATGTCGCCCCCTATGCCTACTGCTGATGACTCCCCACTGTGGAATGTTGCTCTTGCCGAACGGGACCTCGTCGTGGTCTTACGGAAGGATGTGCGCCAAGATGCCTCTGCTCCTGTGCTCGGTGGCGGGGGGCCCCGACTCGTCTGTGTCCTCTGCGGGTTCCGAGACGCAGGTTCGAATTCTCGTCACGGCCCTTATAGGATTTGTTCATTGGATGCATCACGTTAGTGTGATTTCTGTGTGTAAGGGTAGTACCTGGTGGAATGTTACGTTCCACGGCCAAAAATTGTCGTACTAGAAAATGGTAGTGGCTCACAAAATTGGCATACTGTTACGTTTTCTGTTTGGGGTGTTCTGGTAGGTTAGGATACGTAGGTAGGGCGCTTTTGTATGACAGTTTCTTGACGTTGGGACACCTTAGGAGGAGGAAGACAGGCTGATAAGGAGTGTGCAGTTGTTTGACTTTAATAAAGGTAAATCAAATAAATAAAATTAATTCGGTGGAAATGCAGGATTGTGCATACACACATTCACAAGCAAGGGCCGCTTAACACACAGCTCATGGGCGTGCACACACACACACACACACACACACACACACCTGGTAAGGGGGCCTGGTAGCCTGGTGGATAGCACGCAGGACTCGTAATTTTGAGGCACGGGTTCGATTCCCGCACCAGGCAGAAACAAATGAGCAAAGTTTCTTTCACCCTGATGCCCCTATTACCAGCAGTAAATAGATACCTGGGAGTTAGTCAGCTGTCACGGGCTGCTTCCTGGTGTGTGTGTGTGTGTGTGGTGGTGAAAAAAAAATAGTAGTTAGTAAACAGTTGATTGACAGTTGAGAGGCGGGCCGAAAGAGCAAAGCTCAACCCCCGCAAACACAAATAAGGCGAATACAACTAAGGTGAATACACCGTAGAGCTTGAGAGGCGGAACCAAAGAGCCAAAGCTCAACACCCGCAAGTGTTCACGGGTGTTGAGGCGAACGTACAACTAGGTGAGTACACACTCACACTGTTACGGCCTCACTTAGCCCGTAACTGGGTTCCTTTCATTCAAACTTCCTACTGGGCCTTAGTGCCTACTCTCACCAGATCCAACCCCAAGTCTTAGGTAAGTTATTAAAACTGATTAGTAATAGTCAATCCGACGGGAATGGGGTAAACAAACTAAACAAACCCATCATCACAAGTACTTCTTAACTATACACTATATAAATATTTGCATTATGGATTACACTGTAGGTGTCACTTTCACACAAACACTACAACAGAATCTCTGTGATCTTCTATCCACGTCTATCTTCTATCGTACAACACTCAAGGTTCCTTCCCTGAGCCTTTCTTCTACACTACTCATGTCAACGAATTCCCCATTTCAGTAATTCATGGGCCAGTCCTCCCCAGTATCATCACAGGGTCAAAATATCACTTCGAAACTCCAGCAACATGCTGGCTGACTTCCTCTAAAGGCTTCACCTCTATCTAGCCTAAACTTAGATGACAGATGGATGCTAATTCCATCAAGTAACACAATTAGGCCACTAAGGGTTACGTCAGTCCAATCACCAATAACTCGCTGGACTGGACTTGCTAGTCATTCCAGGTGAATAAACTCTTGTCAACCAAAGTAAAGAATAAAACTTGTAAAGTAAGAAGAAACTACATAGGTGTCAGTAAGATCACAACCTTCCATGGGGGGAAGAGAAAATGGGATCTGGTGCACTCAAATGATGGCGTTGACATCGTCACACCTGCCTTTCTAAAAGAATTAGTTTTATTTCTTAAAAAAAAATTAGCGTTTTAGATGCAAGATAAGGCATCTGCTTCCCCGTTATCCACTCCTTTTATGTGTTCAGTAAGAAATGCATTTTGTTGTAGGTGTAGGCTCCATCTGGTTAACCTAAGATGAAGACGAAATAACCTAATAAGTTATTCTTATATGGCTATTCCATTTTTTCGGAATATTATTAGGTTATTCCGTATATGTTATGCCGGTCTCCTGAGACTGATGGATGCCTACTACTATGCCGGTTAACCGTCATAGCCTTATGACGGAATTGTGCAAAAAACTATAAAGGATTTTGGACAAACCTGACCAAAATTAGATAATCATTACTTGTCAGATAGACGTCAAAGTGTTGCTCAGTGTTCACAAGGAGCCAATGTTTCTTTTTCTATCACTGAATGATTCCATTGACAATCACTTAATTTCTTGGAATAATAAGCCATATGGTGTTCTACCCCTTTTGTATCTTTTTGTGACAACACTAGCTTCCCTCTATGCCGTAATCTGAAGCATCTACTGTTAATATGAATCTGTCATTGAAATTAGGGGACATGAAAATGGAAGATGATATCAGTATGGCTTTTAGGGTCTCAAAGGCTAGCTGACAGTCATTGGTCCATATGAACTTTGCTCCCTTCTTCAGGAGATTTGTCAAGGACACTGCTATTGTCGAGAAGTTAGGAATAAACTTACGGTAGAATCTGGCCATACCCAGGAAATGCAGGACCTCCTTACGCGATGAGGGGGGTCGGGTATCGAACGACGGCTCCTACTTTGATGTTCTTAGGGGCGATCCATCACCACCAACCACATGCCCTAAAAAGATTACTGATATATTAACAAATTCCGATTTATGGAGACTGGCTACCAACTGAACTTGATGAATAACCAAAAAGAATGTCCCCTTGCAGGTCGGGTGCCTGCACCCTCTCCCCCCTCCCCTTGCTACACTTCCCACGCCCGGTGTGCAGGCCACGAGGTGACTGTGCAGGCTGCGAATTGGCCGTGTGGGCCGCGAGGGGACAGTGTAGGCCGCGTGGGGGTAGTGTAGGCCGTGTGGTGGACGTGCAAGCGGCGTGGTGGCCTGCATGCTCGTTTCTTTCTTTGGTTGGCCCAGCTCATTTTACTTTAGTGCTATGCCCTAGGGGCTGGTGTTCCCTAGCAGGTTAAGTTATCGTTTCTCTTTGTTTATCTTGGTTTCTCCTTGCCTTTGGCTTATTATTATTTTAAATTTGGTTAAGTCGGTCCTTGTTCTTGTCTAGCCTGGTTATTTCGCCCCTCTTTATTGGATTTATCTAGGGTTTTTGTTTTATTGGTTTGCTTGGTTTTTATACTTTTTGGCTCCTGCCTCGGTGCAACTCCTTAGTACCTACACTTTTTCTTTACTCCTTGTCTGAGAAACCTCATTACTGTCCGGGTGTAGGGAAGTTTCAGTCCATGCGCTCGTTTTGAAGCGTCCTAATGGTGCACACAGGTGTTAAACCTCATATGTGTACAGAGTGTGGGAAAAGATTCAGTCACTGGGCACTCCGAAGGTCTCATAATGGTCCACGCAAGTGATAAGTTTGTCTATGCTGCTTATAAATTTTTTGTTGTCCTAAGCTTAGTATTTGGTTATAATCTGGAAAACTGTTCTGCCCCCCTCCCCTGCCTACTTTATTATAATTGTTATATTAATGATTTTTGTTGTACCTCTTTCCAGCGGGGGTTGTTAAAGGTTTCTTTTTTCCAGACTATGTACATGTGCTTTTTAACTATTTCCTTTCAGCTATGATTACGTTTATCCATTTGTTTTAAATTTTGATTTGTTTACATTATGTGCGCCTTATTTACTTCTTGCAATTTATCAGGTATGTGTATTATTTGTTCCATTTAACTGTTACTTTCATGTTTTGTCAGTTTTGTGCCTTTTGGCTTATTGGTTTTCCCTTTGGATTTCTTTCATTATAGGAGTAAGGGAAATTAGCTAATTGGAATATGAATTTAGCTAATGGGTTTTAAAAACTCGCTTTTTGCACTGTTGGTTTTATTTATGTACTTTGGATTATTGTTTTGCTTAATGGAATTATTGGAATTTGACTTAGTGCATGATAGGATTGCTGTTGAAGTATTGGAATATTCTTTATGGATTACTGGAAATACTCCATGATTATCTTTGTATTGGAATAAAGTCAGTGTTGGAAATTGACTTTTGAATATTGGATTTACTTAATGGGTATATTGGATTATTGACTTAGTGCATGATTGGATTCGTGATGAAATATTGGATTAGTCACTTTTGAATTATTGAAATTACGAAATGGATTTTTGGAATATTGACCAGCCTGCTGGTCTGGTCAATATTAGCCTGCTGTTGATCTATATATTTTACTTAATTGTGTCAGTGGTGATGACTTTTTTGTTGTCTTCTAGCTTATGGATGTCGTCCAGAAGCATTTCGATTTCCAGGCATTTTTTATGCATCTTTGGTTTAGATATGAATTGACAATTTAGACCAATATTTAAGAGGTCTCGTTGCAGCAGCGAGAGCAGCTTAATGCAGCAGCGAGGCGAGGAGGTTCTACCTGTCAGCTACTACAGTTGCAAGTTGAAGCCTCATCAGAAAAACTACAGCACTATAGAGAAGGAACTCCTCTCCATCGTCCTGAGCTTACAACACTTTGCACCATATCTGCACGGTGCTAGGTCCACTACCATCTATTCGGACCACAACCCTCTGAGATTCCTACATCAAGCCCAATTTAATAACCAACGTCTGCTGCGATGGGCTTTATATCTTCAAGGCTTCAATTTAAAGATCTGCTACATCAAGGGGCCTGATAACATCATCGCTGACGCCCTCTCCAGAGTGTATGAGGTAGAGGCAGCTCCACCTCCCACTCTACCTCCCGTGAACGTGACTCAACCGGAACAGCAGGCTTCGGGGGAGAGTTGTGACGATAATCTCTTATCAGAGATTTAGCCTGCTATTTCCTTCCTTCATCCCGTTCTCTACAATATGCAAGATACGTTTTATAGTGGCTTAACGTATATATCAAGACAGCCACATGCACCTGCAACTCCCTCCTTCCCCCACTTCTGCACACCTGGTCGACCTGCCAACTGCTGCTCCCAGCCAAACTAGCGACTTGCGGCCGTCCTGCGTTCTCATTGGCCGCTACCCAACACACCACTCCCGCTCCACGCCAATCACAATCATCGCCAGTCATTGTTGGAGTCCCATGCAGCTCTGCCAGCCAGAATATATCTCGTGCTCCTGCTGTGAACACCTAATTTGACCCACCTCGTGTGATCAAAATAGAGGTTTATAGCTAGCGCATATATTCCCAGCACTAATATTATTTTACTTGTCACTTTTCCTCCCTTTCACGTATTCAGTTTTATGTTCATTTATTTTTTCCACTTGTTATTGTGCACCCTTAAGCCAAGACTTTGCCTTTATTTCAATTTGTTTTTTAGTGTTATTAAAGAGCATTGTTTATTATTGTGTTTTATGTCTCTTCCCTTACCTTTCCACAGACTATCAAACACGCAGTCATTCTTTTTTTTCTTTTTTTTTTACTTTTTTTTCTTATGTGTGACATGGCATTGACATCTGCCAGTGGAAGACTGCCGACCACCATACTCCACTACTTTACCGTCACAATATATATATATATATATATATATATATATATATATATATATATATATATATATATATATATATATATATATATATATATATATATATATATATATGTATATATATATATGTATATATATATATATATATATATATATACAAGCCTGAATGGTCCCCAGGACCACATGCAACTGAAAACTCACACCCCAGAAGTGACTCGAACCCATATTGCCTGGAGCAACACAACTGGTATATACAGGACACCTTAATCCACTTGACAATCACGACCGGAAAAAAGGAAGTGAGAGCCAAAGCTATTTGAACCACTTCCCCGCCGGCACTCGGATGGTAATCTTGGGCATAGCATTTTATCCAATCACCTCATTCTTTGGGGCACACGCGAGGAACACAAATGCGTGTGTATATTGTATATATATATATATATATACAAGCCTGAATGGTCCCCAGGACCACATGCAACTGAAAACTCACACCCCAGAAGAGACTTATGTCTCTTCCCTTACCTTTCCACAGACTATCAAACACGCAGTCATTCTTTTTTTTCTTTTTTTTTACTTTTTTTTCTTATGTGTGACATGGCATTGACATCTGCCAGTGGAAGACTGCCGACCACCATACTCCACTACTTTACCGTCACAATATATATATATATATATATATATATATATATATATATATATATATATATATATATATATATATATATATATATATATATATATATATATATATGTATATATATATATGTATATATATATATATATATATATATATATACAAGCCTGAATGGTCCCCAGGACCACATGCAACTGAAAACTCACACCCCAGAAGTGACTCGAACCCATATTGCCTGGAGCAACACAACTGGTATATACAGGACACCTTAATCCACTTGACAATCACGACCGGAAAAAAGGAAGTGAGAGCCAAAGCTATTTGAACCACTTCCCCGCCGGCACTCGGATGGTAATCTTGGGCATAGCATTTTATCCAATCACCTCATTCTTTGGGGCACACGCGAGGAACACAAATGCGAACAAGCCTGAATGGTCCCCAGGACTACATATACCTGTCCATATATATACCAGTTGTGTTGCTCCTGGCAGTATGGGTTCGAGTCACTTCTTTGGTGTGAGTTTTCAGTTGCATATAGTCCTGGGGACCATTCAGGCTTGTTCGCATTTGTGTTCCTCACGTGTGCCCCAAAGAATGAGGTGATTAGATAAAATTAAATATTGACACAACATTGCATTCGAATAGGCGCTTGTTTTCATTTACCTACTATATACATGCCTCACCTGTGACAGAAAAAAACATGTTTTTTGTTTTTGTTTTAAAAAACAGCGCCATCTGTTGGACGTAAGAGCAACACACGCTGTAATCTCCAAAAGTTCTTCACCGATTGCTTTGAAATTTTGACACAACATTCCACTCCAATTTGCACGTGTTTTTATTTACCAACTATCTACATGCCACACCTGTGACAGGTAAACCCATGCTTTTTTGAAAAACACGACCGTCTGTTGCATGTAATAGCAACACACGTTATACGAAATATGTTACCATTCCATTTCAATGTTTCCGATTGCACTGATAAATTTAATTTTTGTAGATTTCAAATTATTTTCATATTGATTTAATTATTTTGTGTGACATTGCATTGGAATTAAGCTGTGTTGTTTACCATACTGTTCATTTCGTGAGTATAGTTTATTTTTTTATTTTTTTATTTTTTTTCATTTCGTTTTTTTAACTGTTCTCTGTATTTTTTAGTGATCGGAAAATCATATCATTTGATTTTCCCATTTTTCTGATGGGAACATCTGATCATTTGGGAACGTAGCGGACAAGGGAGTGGGGAATTATGGGGAGGATGAGGGGACGAGAATGGGGGATGGTGGGGAGGATGAGGGGATGGCGGTAGGGGTTATGGTGGAGAGGACGAAGGGACGGGGGAGTGGGGGATGCTGCAGACGGGGGAGTGGAGAATGGTGGGGAGGACAAGGGAACAGGGAAAGTGAGTGATGGTGGGGAGGACGAGAGGATGGGGAAGGGGTGTAATAGTGGAGAGGACGAGGGGACGGGGAAGTGTGGTATGGAGAGGAGGACGAGGGACGGGGGAGGGGGGAATGGTGGGGAGGACAAGGTGACAGAGGAGTGAATTTGGTGGGTAGATGAGGGGACAGGGGAATGGGGAATGGTGGGGAGGAGTAGGGTATGGGGGAGTGGGGGATGGTGGGGAGGACGAGGGGATAGGGGGAGAGGGGAATGGTAGGAACGATGAGGGTTTAACGGGGACCAACCTTTAACCTCACTACTGGTTAAATGCTGGTCGTTATTAAAGCACAATTACGGAAATATATACAGAAATCAGAGTTCTGCTGAATAACCTTCAGTACAATTCCTAGATATCTAAATGTTTGACCATTTAGATATCACGAACTCAGAGACACTGTACCCTCTATATATTATTAATTAAACTGCAAACTCTGAACTTCGCCGCCACCACCTGCTAGGTTCTGAGTAAATCTCCCAATTGACGGAAAGCAGGATACCTACCATTTTAAGCGTACTATGACAAACTATCCCCAATTAATGGAAAGAAGGATAAGCGTTTACGTTATGTGGAAATTAAGAAAGGTATTATCTATTTTATTAGAAAATGCTTTTTGACTTCATGAAGGGAAACAGGTGTAGACATGAGACTTGCATTCAACAGTAATGAGAAATAACATGGGGAAAAGTCCACTAAACACATAAATAGGCTATAAATTATTTATTAAACCAAAATTATGGATCCTAATAATATTTAGTGAATACCCTGATGAAAGCCCTACCTAACTGAGGCAATGTAAATTCTAAAGCAATAAATGTGGACAGCTACAGAATACTAACTCAAGACACAGATACCTTAAACCACTGCCTGGCCTGCGACGTCCTGCACACACAGCCTGGCCTCGAACTGCTGCCGGCTCCGGGGAGAGACGTTGGTCCCCAGTTAATGCTCAATCTACACTAAAAATGTTTCTACTACTACTTTCCTCTCTCAAGCCGAGCGAGCTGGCCCTAATATTCATCCGCCTAGTAATCAAATTACATACAGCCGGAGATAATGTCCAAATAGATTTCAATAACAGATTACTACAAGAACACATCAGACAGAGCTGTTTTGCTTACCATACAGTTCATTTCAAGAGAATAATTTATTTTTTATTGCTTTATTTTTCAATGTTTCCATTCGTTTTTTTTTAACTGTGCTTATTTTTCAGTGATGTGAACATCAAATTACTTGATGTTCCCAATTGTCGGTAGAACATCAGAACACTTTGGGGTGCATCAGACGAGGGAGTATATATTATATATAATATATATTATATATATATATATATATATATATATAATAGAATTATATATATATATCTCGTCTCTCCCTCATCTCTCCGCTCTCTCTCTCTCTCTCTCTCTCTCTCATCTCTCTCTCTCTCTTCTTCGCTCTCTCTTCTCTCTCATCTCTGCTCTCCCTCGTGGGGTGCCCCCCCCGCACCTTCCACCGTGGTCTCGAGTTGTGAGCAGTCGCCGTTTGGGTACCCATAGACCTGCAGGAATCCAAATTGGCCCATATATCTTGCTGTTTCTATATTGGAGCGGAGTCTTGAAGTGGGTAGAATAGAGTATATTCTACCCACTTCCAGACTCCGGTCCGCTAGATAATAGATATATAATCTATATATTATATAATATCTATATATATATATATATATATATATATATTAATATATTGCATATTATATATATATTATCTAATATATATAACTATGACATATTATATATATTATATTCTATATATATAAGTCTATCTCATAAAATATATATATAATTATATAGATCATATACTCGTTCTATCTATCTATCTATCGTCTCTCTCTCTCTCTCTCTCTCTCGCTCTATCTCTCTCTCGACTCTCTCTCTATCTCTCTCTCTATCTCTATAAAATATATATATATAAAAGGAAAGGGATTACCACCTCTGGTGCAAATGTAAGGACCCATAGCCTCCGGGAGAAGAAAATAAAGGAGTACTCAGAGAAGGACCTTGTGGATCCTCACTGAAGCACTTTGATATTTTCTTCTCCTACCACCCCTAGGCGGGGGGAGGTGTGGAGAAGGGAGCAAGGTTTAGGGGAAAGGGCAGTGAAATCAGAGATAGAGTAGACGATGAGAGAGCAGAGAGAAGAGATGAGAGATCAGAGGAGACATAGAGAGCTAGAGATGAGAGCAGGAGAGAGAGAGATAGAGTATATATTGTCTATATATAGATATTATATATATATATATATATATATCTATATATATATATAATATATATATATATATATATTGGTATATTTTGGTAAGCAGTCTTTCCTGTAGACAAATATTATTAAAATACTGACCGAAAAAATGGTAAGATTAATAATTCTAACAGACGAAATTTTCTCTATTTTCCTAGTTTCTTTTCACTGGTGACGGTAAATGAAAAATCAATTCTCCAAAATATTCATTTTTATATTTCTAGTCTGACGCGACACGTGAGCGCGTTTTTCGTAAAAAAAAAATTATTACATTTTCAAAGGACTTTAGTTTATCTTAGACACACTATATGCTTTATGAAACGAAACTTGGCTCTTTTATACCTGCATTTGAGGTGAGTGTGATTGTAATACATTACTGGGGCGAAACACAGAACATGGAAACGGGGTATAGATTTGTAGACAGTAAGGAAAGTTTGGGGTACCAATTTGACTGCAGAAGGGCCTATTGGCCCTTATTTCTTGATGTTTTCTATATTGGATCGGAGTCTTGAATCGGGTAGAATATAGTTGTGCGTTAATTGGCTGTTCATTGCTGGTTTTGACTTCCTGATGTGTAGTGCCTCGCAGTTGTCAATCCGAGCCGCCTGCTTGTCGCTGTATCTATCCAATGAGTTTCTGTGTTGTTTGTTAAGATTTCTCTGGTGATGGTTTGGGTTGTGGGAAGAGATTATATGTCCTTGATAGAGGCCCCTGTTGCTTATGCATCGTTAATCCGTCCAGGAAGAGATGTTGTTGTCCTTGCCTTATAACTGGAATTCCCCCCCTTCTTTGGGGCTTACATCCCCAAGTGGGCATTTGAAGGCATAGACGACATTGGTCCTTTCAAAGGCGTCTGCTTTGTGTTTGGAGAGTTTTCTCAATGAGTAGGTTGGCAGTTTCCTTTCTTGGTTTTATAGTAAAATCGTCAATTGTATCTTCTGATTTTTGTCTGTAGGGATAACGGTTTTATTAACAATATCTTTCCGGACCCTTTCCTCCGTTTTATATGAGCTTGTGGAGAAGAAGTTCCTGCCAAATAGTCTAATAGGGGGTATAGGTTTTGTATTAGTTGTCTTCTTCAGAGGTTGCATGGCGTTTCACTTCCTTCGTATGATGTCTTCAATGAAAACCCTTGGAGGAAGCCATTGTTGACTAGGACCTCATATTGGTCCTCATAAAGGAAACTACTCCAGCTTGTGACTAAGGAGGCACCCTTCTTGAGCCCGGAGGGGCCCATGTATAAGCAAGTAGATGGGGTCCGCCATGGGTCTCCCCTAGGTGTCCCTGTTTGCGAACTTCTACATGGGTACTATCGAGAAAAAAAGTCCTTAGTCGACTTGAACTTGAACACGGCGCCTATACTGCAGGTATGTTGACGACATTTTCACAGGCCTGATGTCAGACATCTGCAGGAGCGTAAAGAGGCGTTTGAGCAGAATTCTGTGTTGCGTTTCACTTACGAGATGGAGAAGGATTGGGAAGCTGCCCTTTTTCGATGTAACAGTCATGGAAGGAGCGGTGGTTTCCACAATGCAGTCTAACACTAAGGAAACAAACATAGGAAGATGCCTAAATGCCAACAGTGCCTGCCCCCAGATAGGTACAAGAGGAGTTCTGTTAACCCTTATGTCGACCATGCTCTGAGCCACAGCTGAGAATGGACGCAAGTCGACGTAGAACTCTGTAGGGTAAGGCAGGTCACAGTCAACAACGGCTTCTCCAATGGTTATCATTTGAAGACATCATAAGAAGGAAAGTAAACACGCCCATGCAACCTTCTGAAGAGACACACTAATACAAACACCTATACCCCTATTTAGACTATTTTACAGGAACTTCTTCTCCACAGCTCATCAAACCGAGGAGGGAAGGAAGGGTCCTGAAAGATATGTTAATAGAAATGTTATCCCTACGGACAAAAATCAGAAGCTATAAATTGACGATTTACTATAAAACCAAAAAACAGCCAGCCTACTAATAAGAAACTCTCCAGACACGGAGCAAACGCTCTAAAAGAGACAAACGGGTCCGTCTATGTCTTCACAATGCCCACTTGGGGACTGTAAGCCCCAAAAAACTCAGTATATAGGGCAGACAACAACATCCTTTCTTCAACAGGCGTTTAAACGATGCATAAGCCGAGCAGGGCTCCATTAGGAACATATACTCTCTTCCCACAACCAAACCATCACCAGAGAAATCTTAGCAAACAACAACAGAAAATCATGATAGATACAGCGTGCAGCAGGCGGCCTTGACCTCTGCGAGGTACTACACATCAAGAGGTCAAGACCAGCAATCAACACCCAGCAATCAACAGCCAAGTAAAGCACAACTATTTCCTACCCACTTCAAGACTCCGCTCCAATATAGGAAACATCAGGAAATATGGGATAATAGGCCTCTGCGTTCTGTTACCCAACTTCTATCTCATACCCCAACTGTCTACATATCTATACCCTTGTTTCTGTGTTCTGTGTTTTGCTGAAAGTTCGTTTTTTAACCCCACTATTGTATTACATCACCTCACCACAATGCAGGTATAAAGAGGCCAAATGCTGTTTCAGTCATAAAGAGGTGTGGTGTGGATAACTGAAGTCTTTGAAAATGTAATAAGTTTATGAAACGCGCTCAAGTATTTCGATCAGACTAGAAATAAAGAAATGAATTTAGGAGAATTGGTTTTTTCATTTACCGTCACC
>WNGS01093096.1:0-12466 GCA_020271785.1 Procambarus virginalis | reverse complement strand
TGGCTCTGCAATAATTTTGACCATACATGGATTGTTTATATTGGATTTGGTTGAAAAATAGTAAACCTAAGAAAATGAGATCTTAACCAAAATTATATATTATTGTCTTGATTAACTAAAACACAGGATTACATTGTGTTTTATTTTCAGGAAATTTTTTTTTCTCTTAGAGATGATAATCCAGTGGAAATTTAGCAATGTACTGTATAAGGCATAGTATGCCACAGTTGTGAGTTTTGTTATATGCATGTTTCTGATCGCAGGTACACCCTGAGGGTACACTCGAGGCCTTGTTTCTGATCGCAAGCACACCCTGAGAGTACACTCGAGGCCTTGTTTCTGATCGCAAGCACACCCTGAGAGTACACTCGAGGCCTTGTTTCTGATTGCAGGTACACCCTGAGGTGTACACTCGAGGCCTTGTTTTTGATCGTAGGTACACCTGAGTACACTCGAGGCTTTGTGTCGATCGCAGGTACCCCTGAGGTACACTCGAGACCTTGTTTTTGATCGCAGATACACCCTGAGGGTACACTCGAGGCTTGTGTCTGATCCTACGTGCTCCCTGAGGGGCATATTTAAGGGCTTGTTTCCGATTTCTGCAAGTAAAATTTGGCAAGTACCTAATCCTATGTGTACAAAAATACTATTAATTACAGATACTATGAGCAAGATTTTACCAATGAGAATTTTTTCCTACAATAAATAATTCTTTCAAGACATTTTAAGTACAATTAGTACTTTTTTCTAGCGGTGTCAACTGTTGGCAAGCATAAAAAACAAAAATTTCCGCGCTATTCAAATGAAACATGTCTTTGATGATCAGGTGTCTGGGTTCCCAGCTGGTGTACCTCTCATGATTTGAGGATACCACTCTTAGGGAAGCCATTTGTGCATGTTTCCCTTCTCCCCACCAAAAATTCCCTAACAATTTCTACCAGTAATTCATAATGCAATCTGCAACCACTGAAAAAAATATGTGGCCAGGTATTGTGCTGCTTAACCACCACACTGCACACTGGTTTCGGCAAAAACTTCATAGTGCAATTGTTAAGGACATTTTTGTTTTTAAAAATGTTCAGGTAAAGTTAATGTCAAAAATTTTTTAAACTCATTTTCATTTCAAAACAGTGATGAAAACATTGAAAAAATATTAAAATATAGCCTAATTAAAAACAAATTGCACAACTCTCAGAGCGTCTTAAAGTGCTCTGCGCATTTGGGTGGTTAATCTTAAATGTGACCTATGTCTATGTAGCCCTCCTACCACCATAATAAATGGGAAACTGCACTTGCTCCATGCACATTTAACTTGTGGGTACTAAACAGAACAACAGAACAAAGACACATTCCTTCTTGTTCCAAACTACATTGCTCTACGCCAGGTGCGCAGCACACCTGGCATTCACCCTTACTGGATACACTCGCTGTATGTCCTCAGCCGTGCTGCATCACTTGTATCTGACACTTGTGTTAGGTTGTATCATGCCTTGCTTCATCAATATCACCCTTTGTCTTCTTCAAACCATAAGGTCTGAATTTCAACATCAGAGAGCGATCTTTCGACACCGTGTCTGACGGGATTGGGATTGGGAGTTGGAGGCGTGCGTGCCAGCCATGGGCTCACTCGAAACCGAACTAACCCGCAACCTTGAGGCATAATGGAATTTTATTTCAAAATGGCTGCTGCTCACTGAAGGTCTCGGGCGTCCATCTCGTACCCAGCCTACTGCGCACACATTTTGAATCTTACGATATCCTAACATCACTCCTGAATCGGGTGGTATACCACCATGCCTCGTGTTATGTCATGGGCGCAGTGAAGTGGTTAATACAATTTTTGGTGAATCCAAAACCTTTGACAGTGCTCATTTTTTCATTTTGCTCATATTGACATCTTGAATGGTATCTAGAAATTCCTTACCTTTGTGCCACAGTACCTTATAAGTTTTTCATGATTAGTGCCTCTAATAATTACAGTACAGTACTGTATCTCAAATTCCTTGTAATTTTTTCGTGTCGCTAATGGTTTGTAGTGTGGTCATGTTATGCAGTCAATAGTTGGACAGTAATGCCTCAGACAAGGCACACATCTATTTACTAAGTCCCAGGAAGGAAATTGGATTATTTTTTTGTTCCCTCCACATTATGGATGACTTAGAAACTTGTTGGAGTGAATGTCCACATAAAACTAATGACAAATATTGTGAGGTGACCAAAATAATCCAGACTATTTTAGCCATAAGCCAGAGTGCTGTGGGGAAAGGGTTAAGTAAGAAAACCTTTCATTACATTCTAGCTCCAAATTGTATGGTACAACAGTACAGTATTGCAATATGGTTAATTAATTATAAGAAATTTCTACCATCCTTAATATTCTCCATAATATATACATTGTTAACAAAAACTACAACAGTTTGTGCAAGGAGCTTTGTTGAAAGCAGCACCACTACACATTCTGCACAACCACACAGTATTGTGCTTCTGGGTCCTGGGCCACCAGTCCCTCCAGATTGCAACTCAATATAGCTAATTGTAAATTTACATGTGGAATGTCTGTTAATCTACTGTCCATGTCATTACTAATATAACAATTTAATTACAAATGTAAATAAAAGAAAAACTAACATACACAACATGGATAGATATATAGCACAAACATTAACCTCATTATTAGTACAGTATTATTTTCTTACAGGCATTATATAAATTATACAGGGTACATCATCTATACTAGCTATACTGTAAAGTTGACATGTACCACCCAACAATATACATCATGGAAAGTGCAGCTATACAGCAAGTTGATCCAGCCTCTAAAAGTGCTGAAAACTATGTATGTAACACAAATTTGTTCATGATAGCAGTTATTCTTATATATTTCATAAAAGAAACATTTCATTTCAAACAAAATTGTATCGCTGTTCTTCAAAATAAAAGGGCAAGATTAAGTGTCGTCTCCATGAGTCATTTAGTAATAAAATAATCTCATTAAATTATCAGAGATAAATTACAATATTACAGGTGGAAAAAAAAAATTGCTTTAGGGTTTCAGAATATAAATACCTGTACTGTAAACACTTCTCAGACTAGACAGGTTTTTCAGCATGTGTTATATGGATTGATGGGCTCTATCCATTAGTAGCAAAATTGATATTTCATGAAAAATGTGATATAGAGGCAAGAGACTAACCACACTATTTCCAACTATGATTTTAGAAAAATTAACCACGAACAACCTGATTACTTATCACTATCAAGTAAACTTCAGTAATTTATTACATTTTTGAAATGTTATTTTTTTTATTTTCAAAATATAACTAATTGTATTTCCAGTTAATGTGTTTTTCTATATTTTAATTTCTGAAAATGGCATGTTCTAACCCCAATGCCAAACATTGTTGCTAAAATGTAAAAGTAAGATTATTATTCTTAAAAATATAAATTCCAGAAATATTGTATAAAAACCCTAACATGCTTACTATAATTGAAGTTTCAGAATTTCTTGCCTTAAACTTAAATATGAGAGTTTAGCTGGAAGGTACAGTACTTTACAGAATAGGGATGTAGTTGTCAATCTTGGCTCTATGCTTCTGGGCAATACACTCGGCAATCCAAACAATATTCCGGCACTCTTGCTCCTTTAGTTTGAGATATGCATAGAAGACACCAAAGTGGAACTGATGCAAGAAAGCATTAACATTCAACTTTACCTCGTGCTCAAAGAACTTGTCTTCCAGGGTCTTCTCGCGGGATTGTTGCCAGCACCCTCAAACAGTGCACGGTACTCCTGAGGTCAAACATGTACTCTTCATTACAAATCAATATTATTACTGTAAATTACACACTAGTAAAAAATGTTTTAGAACAAAACTAGAAATATTTTAATATGTTATTCCTTGCATTCAAACTGGATAAACAAACAGGTTAATAAAGCAAAAAAAATTACCACAATAAAAGATGGACATTGACCATTTTGTGTCTTTGATGACTTGTACAAAATGGCACTTGGTGATTTCTCTGGCACATTATCAGTTTGGGGTCAGTAAAAGCTAATGAGATTATAATTAAGCTCCATTAAAAAAAACTAACATTAGTGCAAACATTAATGTCTAGTGCACCCAAAGATGCTGGCTAAATACTAACATAATGTGTGCTCTGAGGTTACAACCTTGAGTCCACTGATCAGTCTATGGACTGATGTCTTAATTCAGTTAATAAAAATTTAAAAGTCTTTTAGACCTCTATGGGTTTAATAGTGTAAGTGGCAAACTAAAGAGACGTTAAAACTCATTATGATGAAGATGAGAAAACACCACTGTCTGGAACAACATGAAACCAGTTACATTCATCAGTTTTCCTACACTGCTACAGTATCAACGTGTGTAATGGAAAAAAAATGCTGAATTTAAAGCTCTGAAAGACGCTGTTGATTATCAAAACGGAACCATAACATGCTTCACATTGGTAACAAATTAGTATATGATAAGATAAATGTTAAAATTACAGTAGTGTAATTCAGTTGCAAGATCATTATTGTAAGCCTTCAACTGTAAACTGAAAATTTCAGAGCTGCAGAAAATGTCAGGTTATTTCTAGTGTTGATTTGCTAATGTATATGGCAGATGGAAAAATTAAGGACTTAGATTATAAAACTTTTGTATAAAAGAATTTTATAAATTTATTACCGTTTAATTACATTTTTACTATTTTTAGTTACAGAAACCCATAAGTCTGCTAAAAAAAAAGAGGAAAAAAATGTATAATGTTAATATAAAGTTTAAGATGTTATAGGTAGAAGCACACAATACAACTGAAGTAAAACATCAGTCCATGGAACCATCAATGGACTCAAGTTTGAAACACTTGTACTGTACACCTGTTACCAGCTCTTATTTTTAGGTGTATTCGTATTCCTTTAAAGATAACGACCTAGTGATAAAAACATGAAAAATTTGAGAGACCTTTACATTATTACAGAAAGTTGAAGTGACGAAATTTTACTTGGTAAATCATTTTATATTTAATTCATACATTACTGTAATTATTACTATCAATTGCTGCACCTATTTCCTTTATTTGCTGGACTTTCCTATTGATCCGAGTTGTCCCTCTGTCCCATTTTCACTCTGAATTTGGCACATGCTTGTGGCTGTAGAAAACCAAGGACTAGCTCTTTATGTGCCACCTGTTAGCCTAGTTGTACCCATTCCATTTTATTTTAACTTTACCAATGTAAATATTGAACTGAATTATTTATTAGATACAGTAATGGAAAAGACAAGTTTATTACAGGAAAAAACTGTAGTTGTCAAGTATTTACTTACCGTATAAAACTCTGCTACTTGTTTCACATTCTCTGCATCATCAGCTCGAGCCAAAGCAGCAAGTCCATCAGGATAGAGCTTGCCACACTGAGGGTACAGTTTCTTTCGATCCTCATTTGTTAACTCTGTCCCAAAGCTGTTCAGTGTGATTATAAATGCTCGACGATCGGCTTCAAACTGAAATTGATTTGAAATATGGGAAATGTTGTTACAAACAGTTTAACATCACTAGTACAGATCAAGTGAACTTAGAAAATGGAGTTGGGAAGAAAGGCCACACGTTACCGACTGTCTCTGCAACAGGAGCCTAATGAAGTCGGGTGGGAAAGGAAACCTTTCAGTCACTGTTACAAGTCACTCGAGCCTGGCCTCGGGCCGGGCTTGGGGAGTAGAACTCCTCCCAGAACCCATCAAGCAGGTTACAAGTAATGTGTAACCACAGGATCACACAAATACCAAGTGTGTGAGAGACCTATACAATGCTATTCAACCTTTCCATAGCAGTAAATACTGTACATGGACAGTGAATTTTTTTTTATTATGTGTGATGTGCAACTGAAATTAGAATGTGTCCATATTTAAATGTGTGTAAATTAGAATGTGTCCATTTAGCTAAATTAGAAAGACTTCCAAAGCATACAACAAAATATATCCCTGAAACTCTTGACTTAAGGAGATTAGATTTACAGAAGCTTCTTAAACTGGATGATAAAATAAATTTTATGAATATGGTTACCACTTAGGAGAACCTTCAGGCAAAAGCTGTGCATGCCAAAACTGGTATTAATTTAGTCAAAATTAAATTTAGTCAAGTCAAAATTTAATAACATGTACAAATATGGGCCACCACAAGCATAGCTGTCATCCTGAAACAACTGGGTAATCTCCAACACAGAAAATGGGAAGAAACCTAACCCCATCCTTCCCCAGAAATCAGGACTAGAAACAAAGGCCACAGACCATGAGCAAAATGTGCGAAAAAACACCAGAAGGGTCAAAGAGAACACCACAGAATTTGACAGGCATGAGTCTTAAGCCATCACCAAAAAGAAAGAAGAGCTAAAGGTCACTACTACGAAGGCAGAGGACTACTCTAGCTCCACATGTGCAGAGATAGGCAGCAGCCCACAAAAGCAGTAAGAGGATGGACAACCTGCATCAACACATGAACAGTGGACACTGTAACCTGAGGGTCAATTATTGAAATGAATGGTTATGCAGAGAACAAATGAGGAAAAAACATAAGGGAAATCGGCTACCCAAACAGTTGCAGACACACATGCCGAGCACAAGGAAGCTTCTTGAATGAATACACACTATAAACCATGTAATATAATATGTTATATAACAATGTAAACCCCCCAATTCTTCAAAAATTGAAGAAGCCATAAACAGTATGCCTATGCACTCCGCACCAGGCCCGGATTCTTGGAACTCCATATTCATCAAGAACTGTAAAAAACCACTATCGCAGGCCCTTCACATTCTGTGGAGACAAAGCCTAGATACTGGCGTTATTCCTGATATACTAAAAACAGCAGAGATAGCACCACTTCATAAAGGAGGAAATAAGGCAGAGGCAAAAAATTACAGACCGATAGCACTAACATCGCACATCATAAAAATTTTTGAGAGAGTGCTAAGAAGTAAGATCACAAAATACATGGAATCACAGCATCTCCATAACCCCGGACAACATGGTTTCAGAACAGGGCGCTCTTGCCTGTCGCAGTTGCTGGACCACTATGATATGGCATTAGATGCTATGGAAGACAAACAAAACGCTGATGTAATTTACACAGATTTTGCAAAAGCTTTTGATAAATGTGACCATGGTGTTATTGCCCATAAAATGCGCTCAAAAGGAATTACCGGAAAAGTAGGCAGATGGATCTACAATTTCCTGACCAACAGAACCCAATGTGTAATAGTCAACAAAATAAAATCCAACCCGTCAACCGTTAAGAGCTCAGTCCCCCAGGGTACTGTGCTTGCTCCAGTACTTTTTCTCATCCTTATATCGGACATAGACAAGAACACAACCTATAGCACTGTATCATCCTTTGCAGATGACACTAGGATCTTCATGAGAGTAGGCAACATAGAGGACACGGCGAACCTCCAGTCAGATGTAGATCAGGTCTTTCTATGGGCTACAGAAAATAATATGGTGTTTAACGAAGACAAGTTCCAGCTCATGCGCTATGGAAAAAATGAAAATATAAAAACTGAAACCACGTACAAAACTCAGGCAAATCATAACATAGAACGAAAAGGCAATGTAAAGGATCTGGGTGTACTCATGTCGGAAGACCTTACCTTTAAAGAACACAATAAAGTAGCCGTCACAACTGCAAGAAAAATGACAGGTTGGATAACAAGAACTTTTCACACTAGAGATGCTATACCGATGATGACACTTTTCAAAACGCTTGTGCTCTCTAGAGTGGAGTACTGCTGCACAATGACAGCCCCTTTCACTGCGGGTGAAATTGCTGACCTGGAGAGCGTGCAGAGATCCTTTACTGCTAGAATCCACTCGGTAAAACATCTAAACTATTGGGACCGACTAAAGAGCCTAAATCTGTATTCCCTTGAGCGCAGGCGGGAGAGATACATAATAATTTACACGTGGAAAATATTAGAGGGGCTGGTCCCAAACCTGCACACAGAAATAACATCACATGAGACCAGAAGACATGGCAGGATGTGCAGAATACCCCCGTTGAAAAGCAGAGGTGCAACTGGTACTCTGAGAGAGAACTCTATCAACATCAGAGGCCCGAGACTGTTCAACACGCTTCCACTACACATAAGGGACATAACTGGCAAACCCCTCACAGTGTTCAAGAGAGAACTGGATAAGCACCTCCAAAGGATACCTGATCAACCAGGCTGTGACTCATACGTCAGGCTGCGAGCAGCCGCGTCCAACAGCCTGGTTGATCAGTCCAGCAACCAGGAGGCCTGGTCGATGACCGGGCCGCGGGGACGATAAGCCCCGGAAGCACCTCAAGGTAAGGTAAGGTAAGGTATCCCCAATGTGGAGCTATGTAAAATTTGAACAAACCTATGAAGCAGTCTTATTCCCGAAATGATGTGTGTGTTAGTGGCTTTACAAGAATGTAAAAACATAAATGCTATGTACTTAAGTAAATCCAATGTACCTTCTTGTGTATATATAAATATATAAATACAAAAATTCAAGGCAAGACAATTTAAATTAAAACCTATTAATCACAACCAACACCACCTTAGCAATTACCTGGGCCAACAGAGATCTTCACTGCATAAAATGTTGGTATTTTTTTTACTTGTGTATACAGCATCATCTCTCTTTAATACTGTACTGTATTCAGTATTGGGCCTGACTGCCATCACAACATAATGCTGATGAATGCCAGAAAGAAAGTTGACCATTGTTTCCACCAAAACAAGACTAGATATGATTTTTTTTCTGAAGAATTTTAAATAAAGATTATCATTTCACAATTTTTTATAGTTTTTTTTTATTGTTTTGGTTCACAGTCAGGATGGTAATTTTAATGACAGCTGCACTGAGAAAGCTACAGTACTGTACATGTAGAGCCAATTATTAGAAAGTTTGTTCCCAGACTACACTATATCCTCCTTTTTTTCCATCGAGATGTTAACCTACATTACTAAGACGAGTGACATTTATTAATAAATACAAACAGACTTACGGCAAGAATTTCGCACATGACCTCCGCAGTGATGCCACCCAGTGATTTGCAGTAACTATAGAAGGATTCCAGGTATGCCTTGTATAGCGTGTTGCGGATGATCTCAATGTTCAGCTCGTCCAAATCTTGCTCGCTCACACACTCGCCAAAGAAATCGGCTGCAATATAAATGCAATTAGATAAACAAATGGGACCTCAAAATACATGAATATTTGATGTACAAAAGTTTATATATAAATGAGTAAGTGTCTATGCAGAAGCTACCAAAGCCACAAGGTACACAAACTGTACAGTATGTATAGTAGTATTGCTTACAAATACAATTTGTAAAAAGAATATGGTTCAACGAAAATCTTAAACTCACGGTCCATTATAAGAACCCCTGTGACCATGATACTGAAAAAAATACTAATTAGGATCAAAGCATATTACAGAAATTGCATACAGTATACAGTATTTGTCAAGTTGAAATCACCCGCACATTTTCACACACAGTTTCTCCGAACTTAAATTTAAACAGAATATCAAAATACAGTACAGTATGTTATGTCTTTAGTATAATCCTGTGCAATTCTTCTGTTAGCCTTAAAGGACACTACAGTACTCCAAAACCCGATGACCTGAAAATGTCCCCGTGGTGTAGTGGTTAAGACGCTCGCCTGGCATTTTGCGAGCACTTTGTCCTGGGTTCATATCCTGACCGGGGAAGATTTACTGGGCATAAAGCCTTAATTGTAGCCTCTGTTTAACTCAACAGTAAAATAGGTACTTGGTTGTTAAACGATTTTTCGCAGGGTCGTATTCCAGGGAACATATGATTAAGGACTTGTCCGAAATGCTATGCATACTAGCATGTGCAGAATGTAAGAACTCTTGTATATATAAATAAAAAAATAATTAAACGGCTGATAACCTCGCACCATCTACACCAAGCCTGGCCATGTAAGGATAAACCTTGGGGACAACCACCTACCTGTTTCATTCACACAACAACATAAGACTATAAATGAAACTTCAGAAGGCCTAGTGGCCCATCCGAGGCAGCTCCTACTTATATCCACCCAGACTCACATACATGTTTAACCTACGCTTGAAATAGTTGCTTAAAGCTTTTTCTGCTTTGCTTTTATTTTTAGGTTATTATGGGTAAATACAGTGCAATCCAATCAAGCAAGGCCAGACTTTTATGTTAAATAACTAGATACTTTGGATCTTTGCTTTGTTGGCAGATTTAATTTCCAAAGGTATATATACATTATACTGTACTATATATATATGGATTAGCAAAGATAACCTTGCAATAATAAATTTTTAAATATTATATTTGGTATGAATTCAAGTTACAGCATTCAAACAAATCTCCAACTAATATGTAAAGGTTACTCATAAAAGTATAACTTAAGAATACCAACCCAAAGGAGTATCAACCAAGACAGCATTGTAGAGCTCAGAGCTAGTTGAGGCAACATTGATGGCCTCAATCTGTTCAAATGTACCGAGGGGATGGCACTTTGGCATCAACTCCGATATTGGCCGCTGGTGTAGAGCCCCAGTGATCAGTAGCACAATATTGTCAATCATATATCTGGAGGGAATAAGGAAATTTAAACACCCAGTAATAAGAATCACTTTATGCAACTTTGATATCTGGTTTCCTCAATGATTACCTTAAAAAAAAATTTGACATACAATATACTGCACTGCAATTCCCTGACATTTTTACTATACATTATTTTCACACCCTCAAGTGTTGCTCTGAAGCACCTACCCTACATAACCCGACCCTTCCCCTCATACCACAGGAAACCCAGACCTCTCCCATCTCATGCCACACAAGATCCGGGCACCTTCACATGCCACGAAACCCAGCCCACTTTGCTATACATAACCCAGCTACTTTCTACATTTCCTGGCTCTGATATTTTGCCTTGTTGAATGGGGATGTGAACACACAACAGTATTCTATATGGGGAGAGAACTAATGATATGAATAGTATCAATGTGCAGAATAGTTTATTTTAAAGGTTCTCATTATTCATCTTATAATTTTCCCATCAGCTGCTACATTTGTTTTATTGTGCTCTATAAAAGGTTGTCTGACATTATTCCTAGATCTTTGACTTGGTCTTCCAATATTAAAGAAATAGCACACTTTAATTATGCACATGACTATCACTATATTCATTATAAAAGGCATCTGGAGGCAACACAGAGGTAACACACTTACCCGTAAGTAATGTAGTCAAGGAAAGTTGCTAGGGGTTCTACGGCATGATTACGCATGTGTTGAAATTCTACCACTAGCTTGTCCCGCAACTTATCATCAATGACGGACACTTGTAATGGTGATGCCTCGTTGGCCAAGAAGTTTCCATAGTCCGTGCTCTGTAGGTGCAGCTTTAAATCTGAGGGAATGATTATAAATTACTACACACATTTTTTTGTAAGGATTTTATTCAGCAAGTCATAACACAGGTTAAATATTATTCCTAGTAAATAAATTATTTCTTACCGTCTAAGGTTTCACACTGCACTAGATTTAAGTAGTCAGTCTGCTTCAAGATGCCATTTTTGAAGCCTCGAACAAGACCCTCAAGGTAGCCGTTGTCGATGTTAAAAATACTGTCGAGCATCCTGCCTGTGGAAATAATATTGTCCTATATGAGATGTATGAATTTTCACACTGCAGGAACATGGCATCTTTAAACCTAAGGCAATGCTACAACACAACATTATTCAACAAGGGTATTTAAAGATAAATCACTGGAGGCAGGTTCCCCTATTTACTACTAGATGAACAGATGAACCAGGTGCCAGGAAATGTCCCCAAATGTGTGCCCCCCCCCCCCTCACCAGAAATCAAATTTGGCTCTAACCATTTGCAAGTCAAACCATGGAAATGCAGCTTTCCTGAAGTTATGACTGGTAGTGTATTTCCAGTAGGGTAAAGTTGGCAATATTCAGCCACCTAAATTAAGTTACCCTATATTGTCCTTCACATCAGATTAAAAGATAAAATTACTGTACCTTTAATAATAATACTGTACAGTATAATAATAATAATAATAAATATTAATAATAATTCATTATGTGGGGGGGGGAGATATGCCCACAGTCAGGTATTTAAAATGAAGCTTATACAGTGTTTGTATCTTGCGACACATGAAACTCTAAAGTCTATTAACGAATCTGCGTGAAATAGTCATTGGTCCGAGAGATGAATATTGCGGGTTACAAGCTCGACGACAGTGATAAAAACTACCATTTTTATACTACATATCTTCAGTTTTACTTTTAGTTTAGTTAGTTTTATTATTTTTATGATAGAGGCTTTACAAATAGATCCCATTTCTGTCTTTCTTCTAACATAAATAAATTTCATTCATAAGTTATAAAGATGTTTTCAACAACATTCTTTGGGCATTCGTGTATTCC
>WNGS01093094.1:0-10914 GCA_020271785.1 Procambarus virginalis | reverse complement strand
CATAACACCACAGCCCGTGACTCCCGTGACCCGGGGCAGGCGTGTCAAGATACGACCCAGGTCACGACCCAGGTCACCAGTGACACAGACGTGGTGCTACAGGACCACCTGTGGCAAAATTGGAAGGAGACCACACCCGTGACTACATCCGTGACCACACCCGTGACCAACCCATTGACAACACCAGTGTCATCACACATCTGCGCATAACACCACAGCCCGTGACTTCCGTGACCGGGGCAGGCGTGTCAAGATACGACCCAGGTCACGACCCAGGTCACCCGTGACACAGACATGGTGCTACAGGACACCACCTGTGGCAAAATTGGAGGTGACCACCCCTGTGACTACATCCGTGACACCACCCGTGACACCACCCGTGATCACACCCGTGAACACCCCATGACTCCCCCGTGACAACACCAGTGTCACACACACTGCGCATAACACCACAGCCTGTGACTCCGTGACCGGGCAGGCGTGTCAAGATACGACCCAGGTCACGACCCAGGTCACCAGTGACACAGACGTGGTGCTACAGGACACACCTGTGGCAAAATTGGAGAGAGACCACCCCCGTGACTACATCCGTGACCACCCGTGACACCATGTGACAACACCAGTGTCTCACACTCTGCGCATAACACCACAGCCCGTGACTTCCGTGACCCGGGGCAGGCGTGTCAAGATACGACCCAGGTCACGACCCAGGTCACCAGTGACACAGACGTGGTGCTACAGGACACCACCTGTGGCAAAATTGGAGGTGACCACCCTGTGACTACATCCGTGAATACATCCGTGACACCACCCGTGACCACCTCGTGACCACACCCGTGACCACACCCGTGACAACCCAGTGTCACACACACTGCGTATAACACCACAGCCCGTGACTTCCGTGACCCGGGGCAGGCGTGTCCGGATACGACCCAGGTCACGACCCAGGTCACCCGTGACACAGACGTGGTGCTACAGGACACCACCTGTGGCAAAATTGGAGGTGACCACCCCTGTGACTACATCCGTGACACCACCCGTGATCACACCCGTGAACACCCCCATGACTACACCAGTGTCACACACACTGCGCATAACACCACAGCCTGTGACTCCCGTGACCCGGGGCAGGCGTGTCAAGATACGACCCAGGTCACGACCCAGGTCACCAGTGACACAGACGTGGTGCTACAGGACACCACCTGTGGCAAAATTGGAGAGACCACCCCCGTGACTACATCCGTGACAACACCCGTGACAACACCAGTCTCACACTCTGCGCATTACACCCCAGCCCGTGACCGTGACCCGTGACCAGGGGCAGGCATGTCCGGATACGACCCAGGTCACGACCCAGGTCACCCGTGACACAGACGTGGTGCTACAGGACACCACCTGTGGCAAAATTGGAGGTGACCACCCCCGTGACTACATCCGTGACCACACCCGTGACAACACCAGTGTCACACACTCTGCGCATAACACCGCAGCCCGTGAACCGGGGCAGGTCACGACGTCAGTGAACCACAGTTCGTGAACTGAGGAAGAACCTGGTGTAAGAACACCAGATTCCTACCTAAACACTTTGCCGTCGGAGGGACTAACACTTTGCCTTGGGGGGCACTAACACTTTGCCGTGAGAGGGACTAAAACTTTGCCGTGGGAGGAGAAACTAGCACCTTGCCGTGGGAGGGACTAACACTGCCGTGGGAGGGACTAACACTTTGCCGAGGTGGGGCTAACACTGCCGTAGCGAGACTAACACTTTGCCGTGGGGGGCACTAACACTTTGCCGGGGCGGACTAACACGGCGTGGTTTGGGGGCCTCTCGCTCGCGCGGTTTTGCGGGCCTCTCGCTCGCGCGGTTTTGCGGGCCTCTCGCTCGCTCGGGTTTTGCGGGCCTCTCGCTCGCTCGGTTTTGCGGGCCTCTCGCTCGCTCGGTTTTGCGGGCCTCTCGCTTGCTCGGTTTGCGGGCCTCTCGCTCGCTCGGTTTGCGGGCCTCTCGCTCGCTCGGTTTTGCGGGCCTCTCGCTCGCTCGGTTTTGCGGGCCTCTCGCTCGCTCGGTTTTGCGGGCCGCTCGCTCGCTCGGTTTTGCGAGCCTCTCGCTCGCTCGGTTTTGCGGGCCTCTCGCTCGCTCGGCTTTGCGGGCCTCTCGCTCGCTCGGTTTTGCGGGCCTCTCGCTCGCTCGGCTTTGCGGGCTCTCGCTCGCTCGGTTTTGCGGGCTCTCGCTCGTCGGTTTTGGGGGCCTCTCGCTCGCTCGGTTTTGGGGGCCTCTCGCTCGTGCGGTTTTGCGGGCCTCTCGCTCGCTCGGTTTTGGGGGCCTCTCGCTCGCTCGGTTTTGCGGGCCTCTCGCTCGCTCGGTTTTGCGGCCTCTGGCTCGCTCGGTTTGCGGGCCTCTCGCTCGCTAGGTTTTGCGGGCTCTCGCTCGTTTGATTTTGCGGGCCTCTCACTCGCTCGGTTTGCGGGCTACTCGCTCGTGGTTTTACGGGCTCTCGCTCGCTCGGTTTTGCGGGCCTCTCGCTCGCTCGGTTTTGCGGGCCTCTCGCTCGCTTGGTTTTGCGGGCCTCTCGCCGCTCGGTTTTGCGGGCCCTCTCGCTCGCTGGTTTGCGGGCCTCCCCTCGCGGGGTTTTGAGGGCATTATGTGCTGGTGTTAGTCTCCCCCACGGCAAAGTGTTAGTTCCCCCCCCCAATGGCAAAGTGTCCTCCCACGGCAATGTGTTAGTCCCAATGGCAATGTGTTAGTCCCAATGGCAATGTGTTAGTCCCAATGGCAAAGTTAGTCCCAATGGCAAAGTGTTAGTCCCAATGGCAAAGTGTTAGTCCCAATGGCAAAGTGTTTGTCCGAATGGCAAAGTGTTAGTCCCAATGGCAAAGTGTTAGTCCAATGGCAAAGTGTTAGTCCCAATGGCAAAGTGTTAGTCCCAATGGCAAAGTGTTAGTCCCAATGGCAAAGTGTTTGTCCGAATGGCAAAGTGTTAGTCCCAATGGCAAAGTGTTAGTCCCAATGGCAAAGTATTAGTCTGCCCCAAGGCAAAGTGTTAGTCTCCTAACGGCAAAGTGTTATTCCCCCCCCCCCACTGGGGAAAACGTTATTTCCCCCCCCCCCTGGCGGCAAAGTGTTAGCCCCACATCAAAGTGTTATTTACACTCCCACACGGCAAAGTGTTAGTCCCCACACAGAAGGTTCCCCCCCACCAGTAAAGTGTTCCCCCCCTCCACGGCAAAGTGTTATCCCCCAACACACAAGTGTTTTCTCCCACCCCCCCAACGGCAAAGTGTTTGGAGCTCGTGGCCGAGAGTATTCACCTAATTGTGCTTACGAGGGTTTGGCTCTTTCGACTCGCTTCCCAACTGTCATATATCAAATTATTTTTTTTTGCCACAAAACAATCATACACACACACAAACACACACACCAACACAACACACACAACACACACACACACACACACACACACACCAACACACACACCACACCACACACACACACACACACACACACAAAATTAATGAGAAGAGTTGTGACAGACGAGGATTGTAGGATCCTCCAAGAGGACTTAAACAGGTTGCAGAGATGGTCAGGGAAATGGCTACTGGAATTTAACACCAGTAAATGTAAAGTTATGGAAATGGGATCAGGTGATAGGAGACCAAAGGGACAGTACACAATGAAGGGGAACAGCCTACCTGTAACGATTCGAGAAAGAGATCTGGGAGTGGATGTGACACCTAACCTAACTCCTGAGGCACATATAAATAGGATAACGACAGCAGCGTACTCTACACTGGCGAAAATTAGAACTTCATTCAGAAACCTAAATGAGGAGGCTTTTAGGGCGCTTTACACTGCATACGTGAGACCCGTCTTAGAGTATGCCGCGCCATCATGGAGCCCCCACCTGAAGAAACACATAAGGAAACTGGAGAAGGTTCAGAGGTTTGCGACGAGGCTTGTCCCAGAGTTACGAGGGAAGGGATATGAAGAGCGACTGAAGGAACTAAACCTTACGACACTAGAGAAAAGAAGGGAGAGAGGAGATATGATAGGGACATATAAAATACTCAGGGGAATTGACAAAGTGGAAATAGATGAAATGTTCACACGTAATAATAACAGAACGCGGGGACATGGGTGGAAACTGGAAACTCAGATGAGTCACAGAGATGTTAGGAAGTTTTCTTTTAGCGTGAGAGTAGTGGAAAAATGGAATGCACTTGGGGAACAGGTTGTGGAAGCAAATACTATTCATACTTTTAAGACTAGGTATGATAGGGAAATGGGACAGGAGTCATTGCTGTAAACAACCGATAGCTGGAAAGGCGGGATCCAAGAGTCAATGCTCGATCCTGCAAGCACAGATAGGTAAGTACAGATAGGTAAGTACACACACACACACACACACACACAAACCAAAGCTACTACACAGTCACATCAGGAGGAAGACAACAGTGAAGGAACAGGTGATTAAACTTAGGGTGGGCGAGGACAGGTACACAGAGAATGACAAAGAGGTGTGTGAAGAACTCAACAAAAGGTTCCAGGAGGTCTTTACAATAGAACAGGGAGATATCACGGCGCTGGGAGAGGTGGCAGCAAACCAGGTGACCTTGGATAGGTTCGAAATTACAAGAGATGAGGTCAAAAGCACCTATTGGAGCTGGATGTGAGAAAAGCTGTTGGGCCGGATGGAATCTCGCCATGGGTATTGAAAGAGTGTGCAGGAGCACTTTGCTTACCACTCTCCATAGTGTATAGTAAGTCACTGGAAACGGGGGACCTACCAGAAATATGGAAGACTGCTAATGTAGTACCAATATACAAAAAGGGTGACAGACAAGAGGCACTGAACTACAGGCCAGTGTCCTTAACTTGTATACCATGCAAGGTGATGGAGAAGATTGTGAGAAAAAACCTAGTAACACATCTGGAGAGAAGAGACTTCGTGACAACCCATCAACATGGGTTCAGGGAGGGTAAATCTTGCCTTACAGGCTTGATAGAATTCTACGATCAGGTGACAAGAATTAAGCAAGAAAGAGAAGGGTGGGCGGACTGCATTTTTTTGGACTGTCGGAAAGCCTTTGACACAGTACCCCATAAAAGGTTGATGCATAAGCTGGAGAAACAGGCAGGAGTAACAGGTAGGGCGCTCCAGTGGATAAGGGAGTACCTAAGCAATAGGAAGCAGAGAGTTACAGTGAGGGGTGAGACCTCAGACTGGCGTGAAGTCACCAGTGGAGTCCCACAGGGCTCTGTACTTGGACCTATCCTGTTTCTGATATACGTAAATGATCTCCCAGAGGGTATAGACTCATTCCTCTCAATGTTTGCTGACGACGCCAAAATTATGAGAAGGATTAAGACAGAGGAGGACAGCTTGAGACTTCAAGAAGACCTGGACAAGCTGCAGGAATGGTCGAACAAATGGCTGTTAGAGTTTAACCCAAGCAAATGTAATGTAATGAAGATAGGGTAGGAAGCAGGAGACCAGATACAAGGTATCATTTGGGAGATGAAATACTTCAAGAGTCAGAGAGAGAGAAAGACCTGGGGGTTGATATCACGCCAGACCTGTCCCCTGAAGCTCATATCAAGAGGATAACATCAGCAGCATATGCCAGGTTGGCTAACATAAGAACGGCCTTTAGAAACTTGTGTAAGGAATCTTTCAGAACATTATATACCACATATGTCAGACCAATCCTGGAGTATGCGGCTCCAGCATGGAGTCCCTATCTAGTCAAGCATAAGACTAAACTGGAAAAGGTTCAAAGGTTTGCCACCAGACTAGTACCCGAGCTGAGAGGTATGAGCTACGAGGAGCGACTGCAGGAATTAAACCTCACTTCGTTGGAAGACAGAAGAGTTAGGGGGGACATGATCACCACATTCAAGATTCTCAGGGGAATCGACAGGGTTGATAAAGACAGGCTGTTTAACACAAGGGGCACACGCACTAGGGGACACAGGTGGAAACTGAGTGCCCAAATGAGCCACAGAGATATTAGAAAGAACTTTTTTAGTGTCAGAGTGGTTGACAAATGGAATGCATTAGGAAGCGATGTGGTGGAGGCTGACTCCATACACAGTTTCAAGTGTAGATATGATAGAGCCCATTAGGCTCAGGAAACTGTACACCTGTTGATTGACGGTTGAGAGGCGGGACCAAAGAGCCAGAGCTCAACCCCCGCAAGCACAACTAGGTGAGTACACACACACACACACACACACACACACACACACACACACACACACACACACACACACACACACACACACACACCACACACACACACCACACACACACACTCTGAATCTTGTGCACCACATATGTAAAAAAAAACCTGGAGTATGCGGCCCCAGCATGGAGCCCGTACCTTGTCAAGCACAAGACGAAGCTGCAAAAAGCCAAAGGTATGCCACTAGACTAGTCCCAGAACTAAGAAGGATGAGTTACGAGGAAAGGCTGCGGGAAATGCACCTTACGACCCTGAAGGACAGAAGAGAAAGGGTAGACATGATCACAACTTACAAAATCCTCTGAGGAATCGACCGGGTAAACAAGGATAAACTATTCAACACTGGTGGTACGCGAACAAGGGAACACAGGTGGAAACTGAGTACCCACATGAGCCACAGGGACGTTAGAAGGAACTTTTTCAGTGTCAGAGTAGTTAACGGATGGAATGCATTAGGCAGTGATGTGGTGGAGGCTGCCTCCATACACAGTTTTAAATGTAGATATGATAGAGCCCAGTAGGCTCAGGAATCTGTACACCAGTTGAATGCCAGTTGAGAGGCGGGACCAAAGAGCCAAAGCTCAACCCCCGCAAGCACAAATAGGTGAGTACAAATAGGTGACTACAAACACACACACACAGGTGAAGCTAGTTACACCACTACCATCACCTGGTAGCTCCACCACTACCATCACCAGGTAGCTCCACCACTACCATCACTAGGTAGCTCCACCACTACCATCACCAGGTAGCTCCACCACTACCATCACCAGGTAGCTCCACCACTACCATCACCAGGTAGCTCCACCACTACCATCACCAGGTAGCTCCACCACTACCATCAACAGGTAGCTCCACCACTACCATCACCTGGTAGCTCCACCACTACCATCACCTGGTAGCTCCACCACTACCATCACCTGGTAGCTCCACCACTACCATCACCTGGTAGCTCCACCACTACCATCACCTGGTAGCTCCACCACTACCATCACCAGGTAGCTCCACCACTACCATCACCAGGTAGCTCCACCACTACCATCACCAGGTAGCTACACCACTACCATCACCTGGTAGCTCCACCACTACCATCACCAGGTAGCTCCACCACTACCATCACCAGGTAGCTCCACCACTACCATCACCAGGTAGCTACACCACTACCATCAACTGGTAGCTCCACCACTACCATCACCAGGTAGCTCCACCACTACCATCACCAGGTAGCTCCACCACTACCATCACCAGGTAGCTCCACCACTACCATCACCAGGTAGCTCCACCACTACCATCACCAGGTAGCTCCACCACTACCATCACCAGGTAGCTCCACCACTACCATCACCTGGTAGCTCCACCACTACCATCACCTGGTAGCTCCACCACTACCATCACCAGGTAGCTCCACCACTACCATCACCTGGTAGCTCCACCACTACCATCACCTGGTAGCTCCACCACTACCATCACCTGGTAGCTCCACCACTACCATCACCTGGTAGCTCCACCACTACCATCACCAGGTAGCTCCACCACTACCATCACCAGGTAGCTCCACCACTACCATCACCAGGTAGCTCCACCACTACCATCACCAGGTAGCTACACCACTATCATCACCTGGTAGCTCCACCACTACCATCACCTGGTAGCTCCACCACTACATCACCAGGTAGCTCCACCACTACCATCACCAGGTAGCTCCACCACTACCATCACCAGGTAGCTCCACCACTACCATCACCAGGTAGCTCCACCACTACCATCACCAGGTAGCTCCACCACTACAATCACCTGGTAGCTACACCACTAACATCACCTGGTAGCTACACCACTACCATCACCAGGTAGCTCCACCACTACCATCACCAGGTAGCTCCACCACTACCATCACCAGGTAGCTCCACCACTACCATCACCAGGTAGCTCCACCACTACCATCACCAGGTAGCTCCACCACTACCATCACCAGGTAGCTACATCACTACTATCACCAGGTAGCTCCACCACTACCATCACCAGGTAGCTCCACCACTACCATCACCAGGTAGCTCCACCACTACCATCACCAGGTAGTCCACCACTACCATCACCAGGTAGCTCCACCACTACCATCACCAGGTAGCTACACCACTACTATCACCAGGTAGCTACACCACTACCATCACCAGGTAGCTACACCACTACCATCACCAGGTAGCTACACCACTACCATCACCAGGTAGCTACACCACTATCATCACCAGGTAGCTCCACCACTACCATCACCTGGTAGCTACACCACTACTATCACCAGGTAGCTACAGCACTACCTTCACCAGATAGCTACACCACTACCATCACCAGGTAGCTCCACCACTACCATCACCTGGTAACTACACCACTACCATCAGCAGGTAGCTACACCACTACCATCAGCAGGTAGCTACACCACTATCATCACCAGGTAGCTACACCACTACCATCACCTGGTAGCTCCACCACTACCATCACCAGGTAGCTCCACCACTATTATCACCAGGTAGCTACCACTACCATCACCAGGTAGCTTCATCACTACCTTCACCAGATAGCTACACCACTACCATCACCAGGTAGCTCCACCACTACCATCACCTGGTAGCTCCACCACTACCATCACCAGGTAGCTACATCACTACCATCACCTGGTAGCTCCACCACTACCATCACCAGGTAGCTACATCACTACCTTCACCAGATAGCTACACCACTACCATCACCAGGTAGCTCCACCACTACCATCACCAGGTAGCTACACCACTATCATCACCTGGTAGCTCCACCACTACCATCACCTGGTAGCTACACCACTACCATCACCAGGTAGCTACACCACTACCATCACCAGGTAGCTCCACCACTACCATCACCAGGTAGCTCCACCACTACCATCACCTGGTAGCTCCACCACTACCATCACCTGGTAGCTACACCACTATCATCACCTTGTAGCTCCACCACTACCATCACCAGGTAGCTACACCACTACTATCACCTGGTAGCTACGCCACTACCCTCACCAGGTAGCTCCACCACTACCATCACCTGGTAGCTCCACCACTACCATCACCAGGTAGCTCCACCACTACCATCACCTGGTAGCTCCACCACTACCATCACCAGGTAGCTACACCACTATCATCACCTGGTAGCTACACCACTACCATCACCAGGTAGCTACACCACTACCATCACCTGGTAGCTACACCACTACCATCACCAGGTAGCTACACCACTACCATCAGCAGGTAGCTACACCACTATCATCACCAGGTAGCTCCACCACTACCATCACCAGGTAGCTACACCAATACCATCACCTGGTAGCTCCACCACTACAATCACATCATAGCTATTCCACTACCATCATCAGGTAGCTACACCACTACCATCACCTGGTAGCTCCACCACTACAATCACCACATAGCTATTCCACTACCATCATCAGGTAGCTACTCCACTACAATCCTTGTAGCTGCCAGGTGCGGTGTTATATTTCTGTATGTTGTAACACATCTCATTTCCAAACATTTGCGATGAACATACAGCAAAAATTAATAATATTCTGTTAAAAACAAAATACTTTTCAGAAATAATAAAACATCAATAATGAGTATTGACAAAATCAACTCCTCCATGATGAAAATGTCGGTGGTGGTGGTGGGCGGTTGGTGTGTCGCGTGTTGTGTACGTCTGGGGTGTGGTCTAGGACCACCTCCGTCTGCGCCTCCTCCAGCGGCAGTACGACTCCAGCTGGCGGGGACTGTTGAGTAACGTCCCCCTCTTGAAGGTGATCGTCCCTCCACGCCCCGGGACCTTCACGACCCCCTGGACCTGCTGGACCCTGTCCAGTTGCTTCGTCACGGCCGTCCTCGAGATGGCGGTCTGGTGGTCTTCTTCCTCGGACCCTTAGTGTCCTTCTCGACCAGGACCCAGTTGAGTCCTCCGTCAAGGGAGACGGAGTCGACGGGGCCAGTTGAGTTCTCCGTCAAGGAGACGGAGTTGACGGGCCAGTTGAGTCCTCCGTCAGGACACGGAGTCGACGGTGCCACCTCCAGTGACCCACCCGTGACCCCACCCGTGACCACACCGTGACCACACCCACGCAACACTTGTCACCACTCTGCGCATAACACCACAGCCCGTGACTCCCGTGACCCGGGGCAGGCGTGTCAAGATACGACCCAGGTCACGACCAGGTCACCAGTGACACAGACGTGTGCTACAGGACACCACCTGTGGCAAAATTGGAGAGACCACCCCCGTGACTACATCCGTGACCACACCCGTGACAACCCATGTGACAACACCAGTGTCTCACACTCTGCGCATAACACCACAGCCCGTGACTTCCGTGACCCGGGCAGGCGTGTCAAGATACGACCCAGGTCACGACCCAGGTCACCAGTGACACAGACGTGGTGCTACAGGACACCACCTGTGGCAATTGGAGGTGACCACCCCTGTGACTACATCCGTGAATACATCCGTGACACCACCCTGACCACCTCTTGTACCACACAGCCGCGTGACAACACCAGTGTCACACACACTGCGTATAACACCCCAGCCCGTGACTTCCGTGACCCGTCGGGCAGGCGTGTCCGGATACGACCCAGGTCACGACCCAGGTCACCCGTGACACAGACGTGG
>WNGS01093093.1:0-12219 GCA_020271785.1 Procambarus virginalis | reverse complement strand
GCCTTTAGAAACTTGTGTAAGGAATCTTCCAGAACATTATATACCACATATGTCAGACCAATCCTGGAGTATGCGGCTCCAGCATGGAGTCCATATCTAGTCAAGCATAAGACTAAACTGGAAAAGGTTCTAAGGTTTGCCACCAGACTAGTACCCGAACTGAGAGGTATGAGCTACGAGGAGAGACTACGGGAATTAAACCTCACTTCGTTGGAAGACAGAAGAGTTAGGTGGGACATGATCACCACATTCAAGATACTCAGGGGAATCGACAGGGTTGATAAAGACAGGCTGTTTAACACAAGGGGCACACGCACTAGGGGACACAGGTGGAAACTGAGTGCCCAAATGAGCCACAGAGATATTAGAAAGAACTTTTTTAGTGTCAGAGTGGTTGACAAATGGAATGCATTAGGAAGCGATGTGGTGGAGGCTGACTCCATACACAGTTTCAAGTGTAGATATGATAGAGCCCAATAGGCTCAGGAAGCTGTAGTAGTAGGCATCCTTCAGTCTCGGGAGACTATAGAGTTGCGCTCTGGTTGTCAATCCTGGTGCAGCGTCTGGTGTGACTGATGAGGCCAATCCGAGAGTGGCAGTCCATCCCACACCGAGCACAAACGAAGTCCGATTCTGGTCTGTCTTCCTGGCTACTGGCTTTCCTTCTCTGTCTCTTTGCCTCCGATTCCTTGGCAAGTGACTCTTCGAACTTGGAGAGACCTCTTTGAACAGACTGCCTCCAGGCTGAACGGTCTGCAGCCAGTGTCTCCCATATAGCAAGATCGACGTCCATGGCTTTCAGGTCCCTCTTGCATACGTCTTTGTACCGTAGCTGGGGCTTGCCTGTTGGACGCATTCCCTGCATCAACTCTCCGTACAGGAGATCCTTGGGGTCCTGCCATCGCCCATTCGCACAACGTGCCCGAGCCAGCGCATTCGTCTCTGTTTCAGCATTGTGTACATGCTGGTGATTCTTGCTCTCCCAAGACGTTGTTGTTTGTCACCTTGTCCTGCCAGGTGATGTCCAAGATGTGTCGAAGGCAGCGCATGTGGAAGGCATTCAGATGTCTTTCCTGACGGGCGCGGAGTGTCCAAGACTCACTGCCATAAAGGAGAGTGCTCAGGACACAGGCTCTGTAAACCTGAATCTTAGTATACTCAGTCAGCCTATTGTTGGCCCACACTCTCTTTGTCAGTCTGGACATGGTAGTAGATGCCTTACCGATGCGTTTGTTTAGCTCCGTATCAAGAGAGAGGGAGACAGAGATTGTGGTGCCCAGGTACACGAAGTCGTGAACGACTTCTTGTTTGGAATTGGAGATGCCGATGTCAGGTGGGGAGTCCACTCCTTGTCCCATGACTTGTGTTTTCTTCAGGCTGATGGTGAGTCCGAAAGCCTGAGAGGCCTCGCTGAAGCGGGTCATGAGCCGTTGGAGGTTTTCGGCTGAGTGGGCAATGACTGCTGCGTCGTCGGCAAAAAGGAAGTCGCGCAGACACCTCAGCCGAACCTTCGTCTTGGCTCTCAGCCTGGCGAGGTTAAAGAGCTTTCCATCCGACCTGGTCCGGAGGTAAATGCCTTCCATGACAGATCCGAAGGCGTGCCGCAGCATAACTGCGAAGAAAATCCCGAATAGGGTTGGAGCCAGTACGCAGCCCTGCTTTACTCCACTTCGGATGTCAAAGGCGTCTGATGTTAGTCCATCAAAGACCACGGTGCCCCTCATGTTCTCATGGAAAGATCTGATGATGCTGAGGAGCCTGGGTGGGCATCCGATCTTGGGGAGGATCTTGAACAGGCCATCCCTGCTGACGAGGTCGAAGGCCTTCGTCAGATCTATGAAGGCTATGAAGAGTGGCTGCTTCTGTTCCCTGCATTTCCCTGCATTTCTCCTGAGGGAAAAGACCATGTCGATTGTGGACCTGTCAGCTCTGAATCCGCATTGTGGTTCTGGATAGACTCTCTCTGCAAGTACTTGGAGCCTCTTCAATGCGACTCGAGCAAACAGCTTTCCGACAGTACTGAGGAGGGAGATTCCACGGTAGTTGTTGCAGTCGCCCCTGTCACCTTTATTCTTATACAGCGTGACGATGTTGGCATTCCTCATGTCCTGTGGCACCTCTCCTTCTTCCCAGCAGAGGCAGAGAATTTCATGCAGCTCCATGAGCAGGCTACCTCTGCAGCACTTCAAAGTCTCAGCAGGAATGCCATCTTTGCCAGGAGCTTTACCAGGAGCAAGGGAGTCTAGGGCATCACTGAGTTCTTCGAGGGTCGGTTCGCTGTCGAGCTCCATTAGCACAGGCAGACACTCAATGGCGCTCAGGGCGTCTTCGGTGACCACATTGTCCCTGGCGTATAGCTCAGAGTAGTGCTCGACCCAGCGCTTCAGCTGCAGTGTCTGGTCCTGAATCACCTCGCCAGTGGCAGATTTCAGAGGAGCGGTCTTCCTCTGGATTGGGCCGAGGGCCTGCTTGATGCCGTCATACATTCCCCTTACATTGCCTGTATCCGCTGCAGTCTGTATCTGGGAGCAGAGCTGGAGCCAATAGTTGTTGGCACATCGCCTGGCGCTCTGCTGTACTTTGCAGCGGATGGCCCGAAGGATCTGTAAGTTGCGCTGACTTGGGCAGGCTTTGTAGGCTGCCAAGGCGTTTCTCTTCTCTTCAATGACAGGTGTCATCTCTTCCGAGTGAGCCTCGAACCAGTCAGCCGACCTGCTGGTCTTCTTGCCAAAGGTGAAATGGCAGCGTTGAACACAGCGTCTCTGAAGTGCTCCCATCTTTTACAGGCAGTGACCCCGGCTGGGCCAGGGAGAGCTTCCTCGAGCACGCGTGCAAAATCTTTCACCTGTCCTGGGTTTCGGGTCTTAGTGGTGTCGATGCGAGGTCTGCCCGCCTTTTCGAGTGATGAATCTTCTTTGGTTGCATCTTGACCCTGCTACAGACCAGGGATTGGTCGGTGTCACAGACAGCACTCTGGTAGCTACGCGTAATCTTGACGCTGGGTAGACTTGCACGCCTGGTAAGAATCAGGTCAAGCTGGTGCCAGTGCTTGGATCTGGGGTGCCTCCAAGATACTCGGTGTTGAGGCTTTGTGCCGAAGAACGTGTTGGTGACACAGAGACCATGAAGACAGCAGAGTTCTAGCAGACGTTGCCCGTTCTCATTCATCCTCCCTATGCCGAATTGACCCAGACAAGTGGGCCAAACGTTGTGCTGGGCACCCACTCTGGCGTTGAAGTCGCCGAGGATGAACAGTGGCTCCTTTACAGGGATTCTCGCTATGACTCTGTTGAGGTCATCGTAGAATTTTTCCTTTGCCTCTGCTGGAGAAGTCAGGGTTGGTGCATATGCACTAATTACATTGACTGGTCCTGTTTGGGAGTGCAGTTGCAGAGACAGAATTCGTTCGGTTTCCCCCATCGGTGGCATAATGTATCCCAACAGTGCATTCCTGACTGCAAATCCCACGCCATGTTCTCTGGTCTCATCAGGTGGTTTCCTTGTCAGAAGAAAGAGAAGGTCCTCTCTTTCACAGATCTGATCCAGGGAGCCTGGTCTCTTGGAGAGCAACAATATCCATCTGCAGTTTGCTCAGCTCCCTATCGATGATTGCTGTTTTCGGGCGTCATTGATTTCTTGCAGGTCGTCAGAGAAACCTGATGTCAGTGTCCTGACGTTCCATGTGCCCAGCTTTAGGGCAGTTGATATTTCTTTTTGGGTATGGTATTGCTTGGTGCAAAGTTGTCGGGCCGCTTGTCGGTTTTCACCCTAAACCCCACGCACCCAGTGAGGTTAAGGGACCGTGGCGAGGCAACACCTTATGTCTGGGGTTTGCCCAGCTTGAGGCGGGCGGTAGCTGCCCAGTGGGGCGCGATGACCCCTCCCACCGTCAGAAGCAACCCCTGGCGTCACACTCTTCGCCAATCGAGCAGAAGACTTAAAATCGGTAGACTGTCGCTTCCCGTATTGGTTCGACGCTGTGAGGCGAAGCTGGAGTGTCCTCTCCAGGGCGCAAAGCTTGGGTAGGTAGATATGGAGGAGAAGCTGTTACCCATGCAGCAGATCCCCCCTCTCCACTCATCATCATCCAGATCAGGAAACTGTACACCTGTTGATTGACGGTTGAGAGGCGGGACCAAAGAGCCAGAGCTCAACCCCCGCAAGCACAATTAGGTGAGTACAATTAGGTGAATACACACACACACACACACATTATTCAGGGCGGTTATTCAGGCTGTGAAGGTTTCAGTGACTACCTAGCAGGTGCAGTAACAACTGGAGGACAAAAAATTATAGTCGTAGTCATATATAATCCACCACTCAATGACAGAAGACACAGACAGGAATTTGATAGAAACAACATGGCCACCATTAACATAATAGAGAGAACAGCTTCTGTTGCTAGAGGAATGGATCTGGACTATTAATCATGAGAGACTTCAACCAAGGGAAGACAGATTGGGAGAACAGAGATCCGCATAGAGGACCAGAAACACGGAGAGCTAAGCTGCTGGACGTGGCAACAAGACACTTTCTAAGCCAGCACATCAAGGAACCAACAAGAATGAGAGGAGAAGATGAACCATCCATGCTCGATCTGATATTTACCCTAAATGAGTGGGATATAGGGGAAGTTAAGGTGGAAGCACCCTTCGGAATGAGTGACCACAGTGTATTAAACTTTGAGTACCTGGTAGAGCTAAGAATTATCTCCCCAAAAAAGAACTAGAAAACAAAAGGCTGGCATACCGAAAGGGGAACTATGAGGAGATGAGAGGTTTCCTAAGGGAAATATCTTGGGACACAGACCTCAGAGCTAAGTCTGTACAAGACATAATGGACTATGTCACCCAAAAGTATCAGGAGGCAGTAAACAGGTTCATCCCGTACCAAAGGGAAAAATCTGAGAAACAAAAGAAGAATCCATGGCATAATAGGGCATGTATGGAAGCAAAAAGAACTGAACAGAAGGGCGTGGAAGAACTTCCGGAATGACAGAACACCAGAAAGCAGAGAGATACCAGAGAAACAGGAACGAGTATGTTAGGGTGAGAAGAGAAGCAGAGAAAAATTATGAAAATGATATAGCAAACAAAGCCAAAACCGAACCAAAGCTACTCCATAGTGTCGGGGTTTCACGGTGTTCTCGTAGAGAAGGGTTAAAGCAACAGTAGACTGGATCTCCTTTCCAGGTGGTTGCTCCAACAATAACCCTTACTCACCGTCGTTCGGCGGGTCTTCCCTCGATCCTCTAGTCTCCACTGCTGGCCTCGGAGACTACCCCAGTCGATCTCACAACCGGCCTTTAGATTGTAAGATGAGTGAGGGCACAGATCGTTCCCTCAATCTGTGGCCCGCCCCGACACCGAACTCTTACACAGCCTTCAAGGTCGCCAACTGGTTTTCAGGTGTCCAGTAACACTGCAGTGGTCAGGTGTAATTGTGGCAAGAGCAAATTCCAATAATATGGTATCAGGCAGGTCACTCAGCTTTACTTCGTTACACGGTCACAAGATAAATGGAGGGGATGATATCAAACACCAAAGAGTTTTGGTATTTTACTTAAAAGACAACGAGAAATATATATGCATCAATGTATCAGGAATAATATATGACAATTGCTCCATTCATAGCATAATATTCTGGAGCGCACCGATATGGTAACATCGGCACGTGTCACCTGTCAGAATGTCAGCTGACCAGGACCCTCGCGATCGTGGGAACAGACTAGTACTTGTTTTATAATTCTGTCACGATCCCCGTTTATTTAACTTTTCCCAAAACACTATTCAACATTCACATGGCTTACTTATGATTTCACTGGCCTCACGATCAACATCTTATTCACAATACTCTCACAGTGACTTTTCACCGTACCAAAAGATTACTCTATTCTTAATAATATTTACTGTGAATGCACTCACTTGATCACTGAACTTTTCTTTATATCTATACTTTCTCTCACAGAGATATCACTGGCAATCACTTCACGTATATGATATTATTCAGTACACAGTCATGTCATATATAAATCAGTAATCAAATGTCAGGCATATATATATATACATCATGAAGATCAATACACAGGCATTTATATCAATAAATCATAGATCAACACACAGGCATTTATATCGATAGATTATAGAGATCAACACACCAATATCTGGTTTACTACCAATATATATAATAATAATAATACTCACTGGAGATTAATAATAGTCACAGTAAATTCTCTGATGAATCTTGGTGCTTGCACACACCCACACATAGATATATATATGTAAACTGATACTGTGAGCGCTCTGGGCAGGCTCACCACACTGTGCTCTCTGTGACTTAAACTCAAGTGAGACTTGCTCACGACATATAAAATATCCTGACAAGAAATATATAGCTAACTAAAGGGGAAATGGGAGGGTAACTGTAAACACCTACTTCACCTATCCTAGGATGACAGTTGGGTTGTAGCTCCTGGTCCAGGCTCTCGCCTCGTTCACCATCCAGAAACACAAGCCCACGCCTTAGGATGTCGCGTCTCGCCGCTTCTGTACACAGCAGGTCCGTGCTCCTTCCTCTACAGTACGTCGCAGGGTTGAAGTCGGTCTCCTGGCCGTCAACTTTCCTCCCAACTACGGCAGCCAGCCTACGTCTCGGCGGTCGTCGCACGTTTCCCAATTAGTCCTTGTCACTGTACTCCCAGAGGAACTGCCTCTCACCACTACGAAGTCACTGTGAAGTTACCAGCCGTCCCAGACGATGCTGCTTAAGCTCCACACGCACAGCACCCGACTTCAGAGCACTTGAAGCTCACAACACTGTCAATTCCCTCGTCGTCTAGATATATCGCTAGGTATTTGGGAAGACTTCTCGACGTGCTTGCATCCAACTGTTGACTCGTAGGGTTCCACGAAGGTGGGGTTACTGTCAAACTTGACAGGATCGTCGATCACACGTTCAACCTGGTTGACAAGGCTGTCAACCCGGTTCACTCACGGTGGGTGGCCCGGCCACTAAGCTGTCTCTTATACTGGTGAACCGCCAATGACGACACACGTCGATGCCCGGCCCACTTCTTGCAACGCACCTGTCCCTGAGCACTTGTTGCTCAATATTCTGTCAATTCCTTATCTGAGCCACTTCTGGGTTGCAGGAAGACCTCACAGAGTGCGTGCCAACAACTGGAGACGCTTACATCCACCGGAGTTCGGTAAATCCGTCACTCTGACAGGATGACCGATCGCGCGTCCTACCTCTCGGACGTGTCGTGAAAGACTGATATCGCCTGGCGCCAACACGGCCGGACCCCCCATGCCTATGTGACGTCACTTTTCCCAAAGTTGGTTTTCATTGGCTCCCAGTGCCACGTCGCTGACGGTGACCAATCTGGCGCCACTGACGTCACACAGTTTTGGCGGGAGAACAGACTCGCCAGCGCCATATTGGCTCCCTAAAGGGCCTATCCCACAGGCCAAAATGTTCTATTTTCGCAAATTTCTCGGCTCTTCGAGAATACTGTTCTCTCCCACATATGTTCAATTGATGCCTGCAATGTAGAGAACGCTCGGGAATAGTGGACATGACTCTTACAGCAGGCGTGGGAGAATTAGAAGGGGGGGAACACCGTCACATACCCCTCCCCTTAAAATAAGAGTCATGTCTGGTTAGTGCATGCGGGACAACGCATCTGCGACTACGTTGTCTTTCCTTTGATGTGTTTTATATCCAGCCAGTACTCCTGCAGCAGTAGAGCCCACCTCGTTAGTCGTTGGTTGGAGTTCCTCATTTTGTGCAAAAAGGTTAGAGGGTTATGATCTGTGAACACAAGAACAGGTCTTGCCCTCCTCCCACGTACACGTCAAAATGCTTTAGGGCCATAACCAGCGCCAAAGCTTCTTTTTCAACGGTACTATAGGCCCGCTGGTATTTCACAAACTTCTTAGAGTAGAATGCTACCGGCCTATGCACTTCACTCCTCTCTTGAGCCAACATGGCTCCTATTCTCTGGCATCCACGTACAGGATAAACTTGGCGGAGAAGTCTGGAGATATTAACACTGGAGCCTCTGTCAACAGTCTCTTGGTCTCCTCGAAAGACTCCTGACAAGCCTCTCCCCATCTCCATCGCACATTCTTGGATAGGAGCTCCGTCAAAGGATGTGCTACCGTGGAAAAATTTCTGCAAAACCCGCGATAGTATCCTATCATCCCGAGGTACCTTAACAATTCTTTGCGCGTCTTGGGCACGGGGTATTCTTTAATGGCCAGCACTTTATGATCTACCGGGGTTACTTCCCCTTGGCCGATCACGAACCCAAGGTACTCAAGGCGAGCTTTCCCAAACTCGCTTTTTGCTAAGTTCACAGTCAAGTTGCCTCCTCGAGCCTTCTGAACAACTCTCCGAGCCTTTCCAAGTGCGTTTTCCAATCATCGGCGTACACAACGATGTCGTCTATATATACTGTGCAGCCCTCGGCGCCCTGAGCAACTCATTCATCATTCTTTGGAAACAGCTCCCGCTGTTTTTCATTCCAAAGGGTAACACCTTATACTGGTACAGCCCATCCGGAGTCACAAAGGCCGATATTTTCCTGGCTGCGGGAGTCAAAGAGATTTGATAGTATCCCTTGAGCAGATCGACCTTGGATACGTACCTCGCACTGCCCACCTGGTCAATGCAATCACTCACCCTTGGCATGGGGTGGGAATCGGCCACAGTGACGGAGTTCACCTTCCTGTAGTCCGTGCAAAAGCGGAATGTTCCATCGCTTTTCTTTACCAGCAGGCATGGAGAACTCCACTCACTGTTACTGGGCTCCGCGAGGTCGTTCTCAAGGAGATACTCCACCTCCTTCCTCATTAGCTCCGCTTCTCCGGGCTTACCCTGTACGCGCTTTGCTTGACGGGCCTGGCGTCCCTCACTTCCACCTCGTGCGTTACACTACGGTGACGTCGGGGCACGTCGGTGAAGAGGGAGGTGTTCTCCATCAACAGGTTCGTCAGTTCCGCGCTCTGTTGCTCTTTCAGGTGTTGTAGCTTGTCCCTGATCTTAGACAAACTCTCTGAATTGGTGAGTCGGGTACCATCCGCCCTAGACCACTTCCCTTCCTCCTCTGGAAGCTCTTGGTCCACTTGTACACACAGGATCACCTTTTCCTGGGGCTCTCGAGTCGCCGTCCGGTCCAGATTGGCGGCTCCTCCTCCTTCAAGGAAGAAAGGTTTTAGGCGGTCGACATGGCACACCTGTTTCTTTCGGGTTTATCCGGCTTACCAATCTCGTACGTCACAGGACCCAACCGCCGTAGCACATGGTACGGTCCCTCGAACCGTGGCTCATCACTCTGCTTACCCGGCAGTAATATCATCACCTGGGACCCAGTTTGGAACTCCCTCGGCGTAGCGCTCTTATCGTACCATTCCGACATCTTGCGCTGCGCTTCTTTTAGATGTTTTCCAGCCAGTTCCTTTGCTAAGGTGAGCCGCTCCTTAAATTTAGAACGTACTCATTAACCGCTCCCCGGTCACCCCTGGTGTCCATTGTTCCTTCAGCATGGACAGAGGACTTCTCACCTCGTGTCCATATATCAGCTGGAAAGGTGAGAAACCTAGTGATTCCACCACTGCGTTACGGATGGCAAATAACGCAGGGTATACTGCCTCGTCCCACTCAGCTCCCTGCTCAGCGCAGAACACTCTCAGGATCGTCTTCAAAGTGGAGTGGAACCTTTCGATCGCCCCCTGCGACTGCGGTCGGTAGGGCGACGACCGAATCTGTGTCACTCCCCAGCTTGTCACTGTTTGCCTGAACCACTTGGACTGGAAAATGCTTCCACAGTCCGTTTGAATTTCTCTGGGCATTCCTACCCAAGAGAAAAATCGTATTAGCTGCCCAGCTACTCCTTTTGAGGTCAACCGCCGCATCGGAACAGCTTCCGGGAATCTGGTTGACGCACACATTATTGTCATTAGGTAGGTATTCCCTCTCTTTGTCCTTGGCAACGGTCCCACTCCGTCGACCAACAGACGCTCGAATGCGGGCCCAAACGCTGGAACAGGGACTAACGGGGCCTTGGTATTGCGGATTGGCTCTTTCCTGCCCTCTGGCACGGTAAGCAGTCTTACAATAACGCCTCACGTCGGCGTCCATACCTGGCCAGTAGAAATGGTCCCTGATCCTATGCAAATTTTGGTCACCCCCAGGTGACCCGCAGAGTCAACAGAGTGTGACAGATCCAACACTGTCGCTCTGCACTGGGCCGGCAACACTACCTGCTGTCTTGTACTTAGAGGTGCCTCTCGGCCTCTATCCTCACAGGTCTCCACTGCCTCATTAGTATGCCTTTATGCCGTAAAAGTGAGTGGGCTTCTCAGGACCATCACGTCCTTCATTTGCCTCACGGATTAAATTGGGGAATTCTGCCTGTTGCAGCTCCTCGAGCCTAGTGCGGTCCACCCGAGAGAACTGGTGAGGGTCACCTGTACCTCACCTTGGCTGCCTTCGCCCTCCACTCGTTCTCCGGGTTCCATAACGAGGTGATCAATTCCCAGGCCGGCGGACGTCTCCTCGTCGGCCTTATCAGATCCACGCCCTCCTCGTCCTCCGCACCGCCTCGGAACTACGGCACATACAGGGAACGCCTCCATGGCGATTCCTTTCTCGTCCCATAGGCGTGAACACTCCGCCTTTCTTCCTGTAGTGCTCCAAGCACTCCTCGTCCTTCAAGAGGTTCGGGAGGACACGTCCTCCACACGCGTCATTTCCCAAGATGACCTGTGCCTCCATCTTGGGCATCGATGCACAGACTCCCACTACTAGGGTTGGCATCCATAATCCGAACTCAGGGTTACCCGGTGTAGGGGCATCTGCACTGGGCCTCCCACAGTGGTCACACTCGCCATTCCACACTGGTATCCCGTAGTTCTCAGGGAACAGGGCCTCGCTCACTAGGGTAAAGTCTGCCCCAGGTCTCTCACAACATCTCACTGGGATGGGGTCTGCGTCCCCCATCCTTACGGTTCCTTCACACAAAACGGGTGAATCCTCTTCTCCCCATTAAGTACGGGTCCATCCCGCACCAATCAGCCATCTGGTCCCGTCTTCACGAAGGCTACATTCCCCGGTGTCTAGGACGTCTGCATTCGCGAGCGACGTGTCCGGGTATCCGCAATTGTAGCAGCGAACTTCTCGTGGTGACCATCCACCGCCGCTCGCCCTTGCCACATTTCCTGAGGCCGACGTCCCGAAGGTCTTTCTCGCACCATCTGTCGACCCCTTCGTCACAGCCACAGCTCCCGAGCTCTCCGTCGGGGACTTCTTCGACGGTTCCACAGCACTCTTCTGTCCTCTACTATCTCCACTCGAGGGGTAGGACTGGGAGAACTCGGTCCTGTCCTCCATCCGTCCGGCCTTCTATACTTCTCCCATAGCTAGAGAATACGGGCGGTCGGTGCTGTCCCTCTCGACGTGGACGTAATGCTTCTTCTAGCATGTCTGCTCGATCGGCCGCGGCTCTCAGGTCCTTGATGTCCGCCTCCTTTACTCTCACCCTAATCTCAGGGGAAGAGCACGGACATAAACTTTCCATGACCATCAGCCCTTGATGTCTTCAGCCGATCTTGCTCCTTCTGACTCCAGCCATTTCAAGAATTCCTTTCCATGTCCCTCGCCGTCTCCGCATACGATTTTCCTGGCGATCGGGTACATTCTCTAAACCTTTTCTATAGCACTCCGGCGTCAGCGGAACGAATGGAGCACGGCCGTTTTACTGCATCATAGTTGGTACATCCTGGAGATCGAGCATGTTTGTAAGCTTCACGAGCTTCACCAGTGAGCCTTCCTGAACTAGCTCCGCCCACTCTGCCCTCGGCCACTCTTCAACGTAGCGACCCTTTCGAAGTGCTCGAAGAAACCCTCAGCCATTAGGCACGAAGACGGGCAAATCCCTCTCTCTCACTCGGCGGTCTTCCTGCTGTTGTGGTGGGGCAGTTGGAACTAGTCCTAGCTCAGCTCGCTTCAGCTCAATCTCCTTGTTCGCTTCAACCTCCTGCAGCTTCGTCCTAGCGTCTATTTCGCGCTCCTTCAGCTGTGCCTTCTCGTTTCTTCTTGCTGCTGTGCCTCTCGTTCTTCTCTTGCTGCTGTGCCTCTCGTTCTTCTCGTTGCTGCTGTGCCTCTCGTTCTTCTCTGCGCAGCTGTGCTCTCTTTCTTCTCTACGCAGCTGTGCTT
>WNGS01093086.1:0-21863 GCA_020271785.1 Procambarus virginalis | reverse complement strand
AGCGTCCTACTTTACCGTTATTCCCATTGACTTCATTTTGTGTGCTATCACGCCATGGTCACATTTATCGAATGCCTTTGCGAAGTCCGTGTATATCACATCAGCATTCTGTTTTCTTCTAATGCCTCAGTGACTTTATCGTAGTGCTCAAGTAGCTGTGAGAGGCACGATCTTCCCGCTCGAAATCCATGTTGGCCTGGGTTGTGAAGGTCATTGGTCTCCATGAAATTGGTGACCTGACTCCTAATCACTCTCTCAAATACTTTTATTATGTGCGATGTTAGTGCAACTGGTCTATAATTCTTTGCCAATGCTTTGCTCCCTCCCTTGTGTAAAGGGGCTATGTCTGCTACTTTAAGTGCATCTGGTATCTCCCCCGTGTCCAAGCTCTTCCTCCACACTATACTGAGTGCCTGTGCTACCAGCACTTTGCATTTCTTTATAAATATTGAATTCCATGAGTCTGGACCTGGGGCCGAGTGCATGGGCATGTTTTCAATTTCTCTTTCAAAATTTAGTGCGCTCGTGTTGATATCAGTTATACTTACAGGGGTTTGGATATCCCGCATAAAGAAATTGTCTGGATCTTCTACTTTCATGTTGTTTATTGGAGTGCTAAACATGTCCTCATACTGCTTTTTTAGGATTTCACTAATTTCTTTGTCATCCTCCGTGTATGAACCTTCACTTGTACGAATAGGTCCAATACTGGCAGTAGTTTTTTGCTTTTGATTTCGCATATGTGAAGAAGTATTTTGGATTTTTCTTTATTTCCTGAATTGCTTTCTGTTCTAACTGCCTTTCTTCAGTTTCATATGAGTGTTTCAATTTCCGCTCGATTTCTTTAATCTCCCTATTTAAATTATTCCTTCTTTGACGGGAAATTCGTGTCTGCATAAGCAGTTCCGTTATTCTTTTCCTGCGTTTATAGTGTCTTCTGCGTTCTCTTTCTACGTTGGATCTCTTTCTGGCTTTCCTCAAAGGAACATGTTTCAGACAGACTTGATACGCTTCCGAAGTCAGTTTTTCTATTCCTTCTGTAGGACTTTTATTACTTAAAACAGTTTCCCATGGAATGTTTTTAAGTTCCCTGTTTATTATCTCCCAGTCTATCCTTTTATTATTAAAATTGAATTTACTGAATAGCCCCTCTCGCTTTATCAACGTTTTAGGTCTATTCTGGGTATTGATGGTAGTTTGCACTTCAATGAGCTTGTGATCTGAATATGTGGTATCTGATATCGTAATGTCTCTGATAATGTCTTCATTGTTCGTAAAGACCAGATCTAGAATATTTTCATTTCTCGTTGGAAACTTCACCCTTAACAACATCAACTTCACAATCAACATCAACTTCACCATTAACTTAACTGTCAACATAATCAACTTCACAATCAACAACACAAACTTCACCATCAACATGATCAACTTCATCTTCAACAACATCAATTTCACAATGAACAACACCAACTTCACTATCAACAACATCAACTTCACCATCAACAACACGAACTTCACCATCAACAACATCAACTTCACCATCAACATGATCAACTTCACCATCAACAACACCAACTTTAACATCAACAACACCAACTTCACTATCAACAACATTGTTACAGACTCGTCACCCTTGTCAGAGGGTAGAGTGGCAGTTCCAGCGCCATCTTCGAGTTCGCACCCGAACTGCCCAGGAATCATACGTAATATGGACAATGCCATCTGGTGTAGGCTATCTAAAACTTGCAAATGGCTAAAGATTCCTTCCTTGGTCATCCAGAGGGATCGTTGTGAGTGACCTCTGGTGAGGTGACGCATCATGACAAGCGCTACCTAGTGTGTGTTACAGAGCACAGTGCCAACTCCCCAGTGGGTTAGTAGTATTTCCTAGTTTCGCCAGTACCGACTAGGTCATTGATGACGTTTTTGTGTCCGCAGAGGTGACGTCTTGGGGCAGCAGTACTGGAGGCGGCAGTTCATCTTAGGCAATCCAGAGTCTTTCTACATGGTCCTGGAAACGACCAAGTAAGACACCGCCGATGAACCAGTGTGGTAGCTGGTAGGGCTTTAGTGTTGAAAAGATCGGCGTACCTTTGGGACTGGCTTATGAGAGAGACTGACAACAGGGAGGTGCCTGTTGAGTAGTACTGCTAGCTGGTCGCTGGAGACTGCTGCCAGGGGATCGCTACCCTTGTATTGGTTTGTGACTCCGCTCAGCCTGTGGCTGAGGTACTCTGCCAGCGAGTAGCTGGAGAGTGGTCGTTGGGGTACAGGCACCTCATGACACTGTCAGTGGGCTGGCCCACGTATAGGTGAACTCGCTACTGGACAGTGAAGAAATACTGGGGATTGATGAACTCTGCACGTGAGCATGTGTGATATCCTGAGCAAAAAAATTGTACATAGATGAAGTAATAGCTTATCTGTTCTTATATATTATTTATTGTGACGGTGTACATATACATACTTAACGGTGGTGGAAAGATATTTAATACATTGAGGAAAGGAACAGTGTTTTGTTCATCCCCTTCTATTTTTTATATGCACTACTTGGCCACTTTCTTGAAAGCGTACTACGGACTTGGGGTCGGATACTATCATTTTCGTTCTACCATCAAAGAACCCGGTTGCAACCCATAGTGGCAGTAACAAACATCAACTTCACCATCAACAATACCATCATCAAGATCAACTTCATAATCAACATCAACTTACTATCAAAACCCTATACGCACCATCAAAAACATCAACTTCACCATCAACATCATCTTCACCACAAACAACATCAACCTAACCATTAAAAACACCATCTTCACTATTAACAACATCAACTTAACTCAATCATTCTCAATCGACTTGAGACTGGTCCAGGACGGACCGAAACGTCGTCGTCCCTTCACTTCCTCGTGTGTGGTCTGGTCAACATACTTCAGCCACGTTGTGACTCATCGCCTGCATCAACTTAATCATCAACTTACACTTCACTGTCAACTTCACAGTCAACAACACTAACTTCACCATCAACAAAATAGACTTCGCCCTCAACTTCACCATCAACAATATCAACTTCACCATCAGCAGCATCAACTTCACCATGAACAACTTCAACTTCACATCAAGAATACAAACTGCACCATCAATAACATCATCACCATGAACAATATCAACTTCACGATGAACAATATCAACTACACAATCAACAACACCAACTTCGCTATCAACTGTCGGAAATCCGACTCACAAGATAATAAGTTACGCATTAAAGAAATCAGAGAACGGGTATTCCGTGAAGTCATCCAACATACGTAATATTATTACCCAAGTGTAATTACCCAAGTGTAGTTACAGGATGAGAGCTACGCTCGTGGTGTTCCGTCTTCCCAGCACTCTTTGTCATATAACGCTTTGAAACTACAGATGGTCTTGGCCTCTACCACCTTGACCGTCAGTAGTTTCAAAGCATTATATGACAGAGTGCTGGGAAGACGGGACGCCACGAGCGTAGCTCTCATCCTGTAACTACACTTGGGTAATTACACTTGGGTAATAATATTACGTATTGTTGGATGACGTCACGGAATACCCGTTCTCTGATTTCTTTAATGCGTAACTTATTATCTTGTGTGTCGGATTTCCGACAGTTGATAGCGAAGTTGTTGTTGAAGGTGAAGTTGATCATGTTGATGATTAACTTCACCTTCAATATATTTAACTCTTATTGTTTTAAACAACAGTCTAGTGTTTAAACTTAATAAAAAAGTGTTCACTAGGACTGAATATAGTTACCAATACCAAAAAGCTTGACTCCCTTGTTACTGTTAAAAACAATCTGAAGTAGAACCAGGATATTATTACAACAGAGAGAGAGGTAGCGTCAGGTACACACATAATCCTTAAAAAGTACACGCTGTAGAGGTGGCTCCTTACGAGCCGATATAACTCTTTATGACACCCAGATTTCGTGTCAACAAGCGAGTAACAACCGCAACAGCTTCTCGACAACCACAGCACTACCTGAGTATCCGTCTTACCAATATTTATTGCATAAATTTGGCCAATTTTCCTTAAATAAGGTAGGCGGTTATACTGTGGGATTTATATCCCAAACAAGTACGTACTCAGAATTATACCCCCCCCCCCCCCCTTTTCATGTTATACCTGTACGTTATATGTTAATGTACAACCACTAATTCTGAACATCCCAAACAGGTAATTGTGAGGAAAGTTACTGTTGCAAGGTGACCTGGCCCCCAACATAACTGTGTATATCAAGCTACTAGCATGCCCAGGCAGCCATTTTATGCTCACTGAGTACATGAAGCCACACCCTTAGCAGATGTTTGGAGAATGCCAGTCTTAGCAGGTCACACCTACAGTATCAGCTAAGGCCTTCATGTTCTTTAATACTGTAGATAGAGTAGTATACATAATTAAATTAGTTATTACAATTGTAGATTAACCACCATATGTGGTATGATTTATAATTTATAGTTTGTAACAATAAGGTAAACAAGTACAGTTAGCACCATTTTCATAAGGTGGTGCAAGTTGCATTTGTCCCTTCCATTGTGTGAGATAAATCAGAATATACAGTCCACTAATTAAGAACTAACTCAGAAGAAAAATAATATAATATTAAAGTCAATTAAAAATAAAATTAAGTACATATTTAATATTCATAAAAAGAAAAAGAAATAAAGCCTGCTAGGATTTTCCCATATAAGTATTAGGCTGCTTGGACTCGGGTTTAATTTTATCATGAGTCTTTAGCCTATTGACCGTGATTCTTAAACCCTCAAATATTTGATCCAGAGTGAGAAACTCGGCTTTGTAGTGGAAGCGCATTTCCTCTAAAATATCACAAGGGAGTTTCCTCTGTAAAAGCAACTTAATAGCCCACTCGGAAGCTGGTACATCAACTTTTGTACCTAATGCTTTTACTAGAGACCCTACCTCCAACCTAAAGCTCTGGAGTGAGTCTGGCCAGTTACTTGGTGCATTCAGATCCAGTACTCGATAATATTGATTAGCTATGCTTAACTCTTTGTTGCAGTAATTTAGCTTCAACAGTTTTATTGCTTCATTATAATTGCTCTCCGTGAGAGCTAAATTATTTAGGATTTTCTTAGCCTCCCCTTTGAGAAGGCAGTGTTGGTCAAAAAATTTAGAAACCTTATCAATAGAAGGTTTTGCTTGTATATGGACTTTAAATGAAGTCCAAAATGTATCCCAGTTTTTTTCATCCAGTCCAGCAAATTTAAAAAAGTCAAAAGACGGTAAACGAGCCTCGGGTAGCAATAAACTGGATTGAGATACAGTGGTATTTGGATTTAATTTATGTCTGTCTACTATATCATGTGGAACATTAAATTTGTCTTGGGTATCATATTCATATTGAGATATTTCAGCAATGACTTGATCTATTTCATCAGGCTCAGTTTCTGCAGCATTTAATATCTCGATATAAAACTGGATTGTAGATCTGATTTGATGAAATTTTAGATCTACTACTCTGAGATACTTCTAATTTATGGTAATTAATGGGAGCTGCTTTGGATAATGTTTCAGACTTATTGAGCAGTCTGGTTAGATGATCTTAAAGGCCGATGAAGGTTCTCCTTAATTTCTTAGGAGTAACCAAAGTGGTTTTATGTCCAAGTTTCATAGGACTTGTATAAGTGTTGCTAAAGTAGCTTGGGTACTTGCTCATTGGTGTATAAATCACTTGAGGATAGCATAAATTATTCTGGCTAAGTTTCACTCTACCTCATTCGGAGGTTAAATTTACCTACATAACAACAAGTAGCTAAGATTTGAGTGATACTTGAATGTCCCTATTGGATTTCGTCTGGCTAGCCCGTCAATATCACCATTCGATGGGATAGTGAACATTTACCAGCACTCAAAATTATTTACACAAAATAGTGAATATACAATAAATGATTGATACATCCCACCCTAATCAGGATCAGCACAATTGTAAATAATGTAATATATTTGATTTGATTATTGCTGGAGGCGGCTAGTTTATTGTGCACCCCATACTCATCCTGTGAGAAGAGGCGCAAAAAGCATTACAGAGCGCACAAAAGGTCTTTATCAGACCTCATCTTAGATTCTTACATAAACAATTTCATCTATCCTTCACGCCTTAGAGTTACAATGTCAGCTAGTTAGAGGAAGTGCTATTTCAAGAGCTATAAATTTACTGTAAGTCATTATACATTAATGGTAGGTCTTATCGCTAATACATAATAGTTTGACCAATGGAGATATTACAGAGTCATAGGGGAGCTTCTGTTTATTATTAGTCTTCACAATACACTACTTGTTGCTTAATCTCATGTCATTTATCTACTGGAAGCGAAATATGGATACAGTGCAAGGATTTCAGGTAATTTATCCATGGTAATAAGATAGGTTGCCATATCATATAGAGTGAGCTTAGATTTCTCTAAATGGCTCAATTTTACTACAATCCAAGATATAGTGTTCGAGTGTGTGTCCCTGTCTTTGTCCCACACACTTTACACTTTACTTCATCTAGATCCCTTTAGAAGGTTTTACGATGTAGCCCATTCCCTCCATTTTGGGATGAGTGGTTTCGGACACGTCGAAAGTTGTGATAACATTGCGGGAATGTTTGGGGCAACATAGGGTGGCTGCAGGAGGTGTGTTGCCAGATGTACAATAAATATAGGATAAGTAGTGTTCGAGTGAGGTGAGTACTGTTGTGAGAAGGTCGATAGAACGTAGTATTTTTTTTTTTTAGGTGAAATGTAACGTTTTCTGTTGAAATTTGGAAAAGACCCATTTTCTGTTGAAAATGAGAGGACGAGATTGGTAGATGGAGAAGTGAGAGGAGAATGAAGTCTGAAGATGCAGGTGAGTGGGTGAAAGGGTCATAAAGATTTTAGGCTCCGCCCCCAACTTTTCGACAGAGGAGAGAGATTGTGATTTGCAGCAGACGCGATTCTGAGAGTGCTAAGAAGTAAGATAGGAGGAGGATGAGAGGAGAACAATATAGAATACAGGAAGAATAAGGATTAAATAGGGAAAGAGTAAAGGAAGCAGCAGGAGAAGGAGGTTTAAACAGAACTTGAAGGTAGAGCTGCAGCAGGAGCAGGAGCAAGAAAGCAGGAGGAGGAGCTGCACCAGCAGCAGGAGCAAGGAAGCAGGAGGAGGAGTTGCAGCGGGAGTGGGAGCAGGAAGCAGCTGCAGGAGGAGAAGGAGGCGCAGCAGGAGGAGGCATGGGGAGATTGATGTATAATAAAAAACACACACACCACACACACACACACACCCAGAACGAAAAGGTCCAGCAATGGATAAGAAGGATTTTAAAAGTAAAAAAAATGTAAACTTACATAAGCGTAGCGGAGCCGTAAGGTTTTACTCTCACAAAGGTTAAATAAATACTGACAAATTGACGGGTACTGGAGGTGTACCCATAACCACAAAATGGCGGTTAGTCGTTGTCTCACCCACGCGCTCGCTTGGGCGGAGGAGCGACGGACAGACAGACAGGAAATGGTTGTGGTTGACAGAGAGAGCGCGTCATAATCTCCCTCACTTGGATATTATTACATTATCACACTGGTGCTTCTCTATTTCTGAATAAAACATACAATTCAGGTAAACAGCTATTCACTCCATCACTTTGTTGGACCTAGCTTTCAAAAAGTGTTTTCACCACATAATGTATGTATCCGTTGTCTCCGCCACGCGTGCTTACTCGGCAGAGTGACAGCAATGCTCGGTGGGGACAGACCATTTCACTCGGAGGAAGAATATATATATATATATATATATATATATATATATATATATATATATATATATATATATATATATATATATATATATATAAATATAATGTATATTAGTATATTTTGGTAGCAGTCTTTCCTGTAGACATATATTATAAAATATGACCGAAAAGTAAGATTAATAATTCTAACACGAATTTTCTCAATGTTTTTTATATTCTTTTTCAATGTTGATGGTAACTGAAAAATCAATTCTCCATAATTCATTTTTATTTCTAGTCTGACGCGACACTTGAACGCGTTTCGTAAAACTTATTACATTTTCAAAGACTTTAGTTTACACACACACAAGTATAACCTGCAAACACTAAACAGAGTTCTTACTATGCTATGATTTAAACAGCTTTCATTTTTCATTTTATACCCGCATTTTGGGTGAGGTGATATGTTACAACAGTTTTGGATGAGGTGAACAAAACTTTCAACTCAGGACAGAACACAAAATATTGGGTATTAATTGGGTAAATTGAAGGTAAGAATGGAAGTAACTCAGAGTAGCCTATTGACCCATATTTCTTGATGCTTCTATATTGGAGCGGAGTCTTGAAGTGGGTAGAGTATAGTTGTGCATTAATTGGCTGTTGATTGCTGCCACAGCAGCAGCCGTAGCAGTCGGTTGTGCAGGGGGTTGGGTCCTACATTTTTGCCCATTCAACAAGGATAACAGTGCCTGAGGAAGTAAAGAATCGACTCATGTCTGTGTTAATACCTGCTGAAGACTGTTAGTGGGTCGAGGAAGCCTACTTCTCCAGCAGTGCAACAGAATCAACTGTAAAAGGTGTGGTGGGAGGTGTACTAGGGAGGAGTAGGACACAGGCCTGGGTGAGGGTTATCCCAGTGCCTCCATAAACAACAGCCTCCTGGCGGGGAGGAGGCCTCAAGTGGAGGGGGGGGGGAGTGAAGGGGAGGCTCATAAACCTGCTTGTACGCCAGCAGTCTTGTAAGTGAATGTGTGCGTCTTACAGATGAACGGTGAGTTTGTAGTGATATACCTAACACAAAGTTTCACTGGAGCATTAAGATTTTGTGACCGCTACCTGTGGTGGGACCCCTCTCCCCCCTCCCTAGCCTCCCGCAGGCCTCGCCAGCCCACCCAGCAACCCACTCCCGGCGGCTGACCCGACGACCATTGCCCACTCACGCCCACTGTCGACCAACGCCCACCATCACCTCCCGCGCATCGTCACCCAACGCCCACCGTTACCCTACGCCCACTGGTACCCCACGCCCACTGTCATCCCACGCAATCCTACGCCCACCGCCACCCGACGGCCACCGTCAGCCCACGCCCACACACGTCACACGCCCTACGGCTCCCTCACCAGGAAAGGGTGGAAAGACACATGTGGTGTGGTCAAGAGAGGGGGTCACCAGAGTGCCAATAAGTGCTTGAAAAAGATAAGTTTTTTCACTCCCCTCTCCCCCAGCGAGTTTCGTGTCTCCTGCTCCCCCACTCCTTGTGTATTGTCTCCCGCCCTCCGCAGTGAGGTACAGTATCTTCCGCTCCCCCGCCCCCACCTCCCACGATCAGGAGGACGCGTCTTCCCCTCCCCCGCCCCCACCCAGGCCGGGCCAGCGCAGCCTCCCAACCCCCACCCACCACCTCCACGAGCCCACCCACCCCAGACATCTGCCCAGACATGACGCATGGTATAAAGGACAACCTCGTCCCCCCTAGCCAGGAGGGAGAGACAAATACTCCAGTGCAAGGTGACAGTCACTTTACCTAAGGGGATGGCAGAAGAGGCCGCTGCCAGCCAGCTCACCCCTCCCGAAGCCAATCAAAGGAGAGGCACCTGCAGTGTTTGTGGGAGCAACATCAGCATCAACTCAGTCTCCAGAGTCATACGCCAGCATGGTGACTGTCCTGGGTTAGGGAGGCCTCCCGTGGGAGGAGGCAGCACTCAGGAGCCTGTTGCCCCAGCACAAATCACAACAGATTACATTGCAACAGACGACCTGCTAGAGGCAATTAAAGCAACATCAACCAGGACACTCACCCACATCCCAAAGGCCTCTCGCTCATTTGCTGCCGGGAAATACACGGACCTCATCGGAAAAGTCAACAGAGGGTCAAATAACCTTGATGCACCTGATACCATCAAAGCCTGGCACAATCTGTTACTTTTTGGCAATGCATGCTTAGGTGTACCAGACAGAGGAGGCAAGACACTGGCGTCATCCGTCAATAAAGCAATTAGGGATTTTCCTAGGGCTGACAACCTAGTCCGCCTCCCCATACACCCCAAACACCGCCGAGGCAGACCAAGTACGACAATCAGCGACAACAGAAAATTAGGTACTCAAGTCAGCAAGAAAATTGAAGAGGGCAATACAGTCGGGGCACTCAGGTTGATCACAAGTGAGGACAAAATTTTGCCCAGGGATGAAACCACAGCCCAAGCACTGAGAGAAAAACACCCCATCAGGGCCGTAGGTGGACCTCCCCCGCAGGTCAGGGTCCCCTCTCTAACCAGGAACCCCTCGTCCTCCGGGAGTCAGAGGTTTATAAAGCTATCGTTTCATTTCCCCCGGCTCCTCAGGAGGCTACACAGGGTAAGACCTCAACATGTGAAGGAAATGGTGAACCCTGCTCTTGGTCCAGCTGCAGAAGCGCTCCTGACAGAAATCACAACGTTTGTCAACAACTGCCTCGCCGGGTTAATCCCTGATGAAATCAAACCATTCTTCTTTGGTGCATCCCTATGTGCCCTGAAAAAAGAAGGGGGGAGGGATCAGACCCATTGCCGTTGGTAATACCCTTCGCCGCCTAGTTGCAAGGGCTGCTGTCAGAAGTATCCGAAGGAAGCAGCCACCATGCTGCAACCCAACCAGCTGGGGTTTGGAGTCCCCAAGGCTGTGAAGCAGCGGCCCATGCTGCACGAGCCTACATTAGCTCTCTTACTGAAGACCAGGCAGTAGTAAAATTAGATTTTAAAAGCGCTTTCAACTCGGTCAAAAGGGAAGCAATCCTCACTGCAGTCCAGGAACATTGCCCAAGCATTCTCCCGTTTGTGTCAGCAGGCTACAGCAAAGACTCAACCTTCCTGTTTGGCAAACATGAAGTCACCTCAGCAGAGGGAATCAACAGGGAGACCCACTTGCACCCTTCCTCTTTTGCATAGCGGTTCGAGAAATTACAACCAGACTGTCCAGTGAGCTTAACATCTGGTTCCTGGATGATGGTACTCTGGCAGGCACACAAGACTCCCTGCTGGAAGACTGCAGCTGGTGAAGACACGGGGGGAGACCTGGGTCTCGTTCTTAACCCCTCCAAGTGCGAAATTATTGCATCCGGTGAGGTAATTATTAGAGCAGTGAAATCAGTTTTACCAGAAGCCTCAGTCATTAAACCCACCGACAGCACACTACTTGGAGCACCTCTGGGCCACAATGCCATTGCTGCAGTCCTTGAAAAAGTTTAGAGACCTAAAGAGGATGGAAGCGAGAATAGGGGACTTGGATCCCATGATGCCCTCTACCTTCTCACAAAGTGCCTTACCTTGCCAGGCTAACATACTTCTTAAGGTGTGCACCCACTTTTGGCAACCCACTTCTAAATCAATATGATGAGCTCCTCAGGTCAATATTCAAAGGCGCTCAACCTAGATTTAGATGACAGTCAGTGGGACCAAGCAACACTACCAGTGAGATTTGGGGGGATAGGCATACGAAAGGCAACTGAGGTAGCACTTCCAGCATTCTTATCCTCATGTACAGCAGCCAACGAATTGGTAGGGCAGATCCTACCAGAGCGTATGAGAGAGACAGCGGGAACTCATGATCAAACGTTCATCGAAGCAGCCAGACAATGGGACACCATTGCACACCCTCAACCCCGACCACAAGTCCCAAAAGACCACAAGCAGGCCCACTGGGATAGCCCATAATGGAAAAGACTGTCACAGCAATGATTGACAACGCTGATGCTGAAAACAAAGCCCGCCTCCTAGCGGTAACAGCACCCCACGCCGATTTTTTATTTGCTGTGCCCAATGCAGCCCTGGGAACTCGCCTCAGTCATGACGCTCTCCGCATTGGAGTTGCCCTTCGCCTTGCCGCCCCCATCCTCACGAACATAGGTGCATCTGCGGAACTGCGATGGCAGACCAATATGGTCATGGTCTGGTATGTCGTAAATCACAGGGTAAGATTGCAAGACATGAAGTCAACGACATCATCAAGAGGAGCCTCGCCACAGCCCGCTGCCCGGCACAAAGAGAACCACACTTATCCAGACCTAACGACCCTCAGAAGCGCCCAGATGGGGTCACCTTGCTTCCTTGGAAGGATGGTAAGCAAGTGGTGTGGGACTACACGTGCGCTGCCACACTGGCCAGTACCTACCTCCACTACAGCACAGTGAAAGCGGTGGTGCTGCTTCTTTCAGGGAATCGCAGAAAATATTAAATACAGAGGTCTGGCACACTGCTACAGCTTTGTTCCGATCGGCGGAGACCCCTCGGTTCGTGGGGAAAATGTGCATTGAAGTTCCTAAAGGAATTGGGGGACAATTGATCAGCGCTACAAAAGACCAGNCTGATGCTGAAAACAAAGCCCGCCTCCTAGCGGTAACAGCACCCCACGCCGGGGATTTTTTATTTGCTGTGCCCAATGCAGCCCTGGGAACTCGCCTCAGTCATGACGCTCTCCGCATTGGAGTTGCCCTTCGCCTTGCCGCCCCCATCCTCACCGAACATAGGTGCATCTGCGGAACTGCGATGGCAGACCAATATGGTCGTCATGGTCTGGTATGTCGTAAATCACAGGGTAAGATTGCAAGACATGAAGAAGTCAACGACATCATCAAGAGGAGCCTCGCCACAGCCGCTGCCCGGCAAAAAGAGAACCACACTTATCCAGACCTAACGACCCTCAGAAACGCCCAGATGGGGTCACCTTGCTTCCATGGAAGGATGGTAAGCAAGTGGTGTGGGACTACACGTGCACTGCCACACTGGCCAGTACCTACCTCCACTACAGCACACGTGAAAGCGTGTGGTGCGGCCTCTTCAGGGAATCTCAGAAAATTATTAAATACAGGGGTCTGGCACACTGCTACAGCTTTATTCCGATCGGCTCGGAGACCCTTGGTTCTTGGGAAAATGTGCATTGAAGTTCCTAAAGGAATTGGGAGACAAATGATTAGCGCTACAAAAGACCAGAGAGCAAAAAGTTTCTTGTTCCAGCGCCTCAGTGTTGCGATCCAGAGGGGAAATGCCTGTGCGTCTTGGGCACTAGTCCATCTTCAGAGGAATTCGAAGAAGTGTTTGACTTGTAACATTGTTCGAACCTGTCTGTGACATTCATCAATGTTTCCCATTGTCGTGTTTTTCAAGAGATCCATATCCATTAAGCACCTTTTGTATTCATTTTTGTATCAACCTATGCATATCTTGTAACCATCAAATACATAATAAAGCACAAAAAAGGAAGGGGGGGTGGTAGGAGAAGAGCACACAGAAACTGTATTGGAGGGGATCTAAACATTCCCTCTAATGCGTTATGCGTGGTTTCCTCCGAGGCTATGGGTCCCCCTTCTTCCAGCCAGAGGTGGTACTCCCTTCCGTGTTTTGTGTTTAAAAAAAAGTTATATATATATATATATATATATAATATATATATATTATATATATATATTATATATTATATAATATATATATATATATATAGATATAATATATATATATATATATATATATGTCGTACCTAGTAGCCAGAATGCACTTCTCAGCCTACTATGCAAGGCCCGATTTGCCTAATAAGCCAAGTTTTCATGAATTAATATATTTTCTCTTTTTTTTCTTATGAAATGATAAAGCTACCTAATTCATTTTGTATGAGGTCAATTTTTTTATTGTAGTTAAAATTATCGTAGATATATGACCGAACCTAACCAACCCTAACCTAACCTATCTTTATAGGTTAGGTTAGGTTAGGTAGCCGAAAAAGTTAGGTTAGGTTAGGTTAGGTAGGTTAGGTAGTCGAAAAACAATTAATTCATGAAAACTTGGCCTATTAGGCAAATCGGGCCTTGCATAGTAGGCTGAGAAGTGCGTTCTGGCTACTAGGTACGACATATATATATATATATATATATATATATATATATATATATATATATATATATATATATATATATATATATATATATATATATATATATATATATAGATTTGCAGATTTGCAAATTTGGTATAGATTTGCAGAAGCTCTTTACCCATCTTCTGCAAATCTATACCCATTGTTCCGTGTTCTGTGTTTTGTTGAAAGTTTGTTTTTCACCCCACTATTGTATTACATCACCTCATCCAAATGCAGGTATAAGAGCCAATGCTGTTTCAGGCATAAGTTGTGTGTGGATAAACTAAAGTCTTTGAAAATGTAATAAGTTTTACGAAACGCGCTCAAGTGTCGCGTCAGACTAGAAATAAAAATGAATTTTGGAGAATTGATTTTTCATTTACCGTCACCAGTAAAAGAACTTAAGGAAAATCGAGAAAATTAGTGTTAGAATTATTAATCTTACTTTTTCGGTCATATTTAATAAAATACACACTCACACACACACACACACACACACACACACATATATATATTATATATAATATATATATATATATATATATATATATATATATATATATATATATATATAAACAAGGCTGAATGGTCCCCAGGACTATATGCGAATGAAAACTCACACCCCAGAAGTGACTCGAACCCATACTCCCAGGAGCAATGCAACTGGTAACTACAGGACGCCTTAATCCACTTGACCATCACGACCGGACAAAAGGAAGTGATAGCTTAAGCTATTTGAACCACTTCCCCGCCGGCACCTGGATGGTTATCTTGGGCATAGCATTTTATCAAATGAGGTGATTTGCCCCAAAGAATGAGGTGATTTGATAAAATGCTATGCCCAAGATAACCATCCAGGTGCCGGTGGGGAAGTGGTTCAAATAGCTTAGGCTATCACTTCCTTTTGTCCGGTTGTGATGGTCAAGCGGATTAAGGCGTCCTGTAGTTACCAGTTGCGTTGCTCCTGGGAGTATGGGTTATAGTCACTTCTGGGGTTTGAGTTTTCATTCATATATATATATATATATATATATATATATATATATATATATATATATATATATATATATATATATACATACATATATATATATATATATATATATATATATATATATATATATATATATATATATATATATATATATTATATATATATATATATATATATATATATATATATATATATATATATATATATATATATATATATATATATATATATATATATATGTCGTTCCTAGTTGCCAGAACGCACTTCTCAGCCTACTATGCAAGGCCCGATTTGCCTAATAACCCAAGTTTTCATGAATTAATTGTTTTTCGACTACCTAACCTACCTAACCTAACCTAACCTAACATTTTCGGCTACCTAACCTAACCTAACCTAACAAGATAGGTTAGGTTAGGTTAGGTAGGGTTGGTTAGGTTCGGTCTTATGACTACGTTAATTTTAACTCCAATAAAAAAAAATTGACCTCATACATAATGAAATGGGTAGCTTTATCATTTCATGAGAAAAAAATTAGAGAAAATATATTAATTCATGAAAACTTGGCTTATTAGGCTAATCGGGCCTTGCATAGTAGGCTGAGAAGTGCGTTCTGGCTACTAGGTACGACATATATATATATATATATATATATATATATATATATATATATATATATATATATATATATATATATATATATATATATATATATATATATATATATATATAACACAAACACAAAACTATGAATCAATCAATATCCACACAATATTTATGACAAATGTTTAAAAATGTTTCCAACACTTCTCACAAATCAAAGCATGAGAAGTATGACTTCAAAACGCGCGCACACACACACACACAGACACACACACACACACACACACACACACACACACACACACACACACACACACACACACACACACACACACACACACACACACACACACACACACCTGCTTTCATAACTCACAATGTTTTCCCTGTTTCTGCAACTTTCTTCCACCTGCACACCGGATCCATTGCATGCCCTTTCCTCTTCCACCTGCACACCTGAACCCTAGCGTGTGCCCTCTACTCTTCCATCTGTACACCAGTAACATCCACTCCCACCTTTCCATCTGAGATATACCATCAAATTATATGTTATAAAATATAACAACAGCTGGTGGGCTGATAACACTGTTGATAGGAGGAGGAATAACAGTTTTTTTTATATCCAGTAAATTTCACAGATAACGCTAGCAGGTGGTCAAATAAAAACTAACAACAGAAGGAGACTAGAAATGTTAACAATAGCAGGTAGTCAATAGCCAGGAAAGGCTATAGTACAAATACTTCGAAACATACCCACGGGCTTCCATTTCCTACCCGCGGGCTTCCATTACCCTTACACCCGCGGGCTTCCATTAGTGTCCCTTACACCTGCGGGCTTCCATTAGTGTCCCTTTCACCCGCGGCTTCCCTTAGTTGTCCCCTACACCCGCGGGGCTTCCCTTAGTGTCCCTTACACCCGCGAGCTTCCATTAGTGTCCCTTACACCCTCGGGCTTCCATTAGTGTCCCCTTACAGACCCGCGGGCTTTCCACTTAGTGTTCCCTACACCCGCTGGCTTGCCATTAGTGTCCCTTACACCCGCGTGCTTCCACTAGTGTCCCTTAAACCCGCAGGCTTCCACTAGTGACCCTTACACCCGAGGGCTTCCAATAGTGTCCCTTACACCCGCGGGCTCCCACTAGTGTCCCTTACACCCCGGGTCGTCCATTAGTGCCTAACCCGGGCTCCATTAGGTCCCTACACCCGCGGGCGTCCATTAGTGTCCCTTACATCCGCGGGCGCTCCCTTAGTGTCCCTTACCCTTACACCCGGGGGCTTCCATTAGTGTCCCTTCCACCCGCGGGCGTCCATTAGTGTCCCTTACACCCGCACGCTTCCACTAGTGTCCCTTAAACCCGCAGGCTTCCACTAGTGTCCCTTACACCCTCGGGCTTCCATTAGTGTCCCTTACACCTGCGGGCTTCCATTAGTGTCCCTTACACCAGCGGGCTTCCACTAGTGGTCCCCTTACACCCGAGAGCTTCCACAAGTGTCCCTTACACCCGAGAGTCTTCCACTAGGCACCTTACACCCGCGGGCTTCCCACTAGTGTCCCTTACACCCGAGAGCTATCCACTAGTGTCCATTACACCCGCGAGAGCTTCCACTATGTGTCCCTACACCCGAGGAGCTTCCATCTAGTGTCTCCCTAACACCCTGAGAGGCTTCCACTAGTGTCCCTTACACCCGAGAGCTTCCACTAGTGTCCCTAACACCCGAGAGCTTCCACTAGTGTCCCTAACACCCGAGAGCTTCCACTAGTGTCCCTAACACCCGAGAGCTTCCATTAGTGTCCCCTTACACCGAGAGCTTCCACTCGTGTCCCTTACACCCGAGAGCTTCCATTTGTGTCCCTACACCCAGGAGCTTCCATTTGTGTCCCTAACACCCGAGAGCTTCCACTAGTGTCCCTAACACCCGAGAGCTTCCACTAGTGTCCCTAACACCCGAGAGCTTCCACTAGTGTCCCTTACACCCGAAGAGCTTCCAGTAGACGTCCCTTACACCCGAGAGCTTCCACTAGTGTCCCTAACACCCGAGAGCTTCCACTAGTGTCCCTTACACCCGTAGGCTTCCACGAGTGTCCCTTACACCCGCAGGCTTCTACTAGTGTCCCTTACACCCGAGCGCTTCCACTAGTGTCCCTTACACACCCGTAGGCTTCCACTATTGATGCCCTTACACCCGTAGGCTTCCACTAGTGTCCCTACACGTAGGGCCCCCCCTTTTTCCCCCACCTTAGTGGTCCCTTACACCCGAAGCAGCTTCCACTGATGTCCCTTACACCCGCGAGAGCTTCCATTAGTGTCCCTTACACCCGAGGGCTTCCACTAGTGTCCCTTACACACCCGTAGGCTTCCACTAAGTGTTCCCTTACACCCGAGAGACTTCCCATTAGTGATCCCTACACCCGTAGGCTTCCCTAGTGCCTTACATTACACCCGTGGACTTCCACTAGTGTCCCTTACACCCGCGGGCTTCTACTAGTGGGTCCCTTACACCCGAGGGCTTCCACTAGTGTCCCTTACACCCGTGGGCCTTTCCCCTAGTGTCCCTTACACCCGAGAGCATTCCCACTATGTCCCTTACACCCGAGAGCTTCCACTAGTGTCCCTTACACCCGAGCGCTTCCACTAGTGTCCCTTACCCCCGAGGGCTTCCACTAGTGTCCCTTACACCCGCGTGCTTCCACTAGTGTCCCTTAAACCCGCAGGCTTCCACTAGTGACCCTTACACCCGAGGGCTTCCATTAGTGTCCCTAACACCCGAGAGCTTCCACTAGTGTTCCTTACACCCACGGGCTTCCACTAGTGTCCCCTTTACACCCGCGGGCTTCCACTAATGTCTCTTACACCCGCAGCCTTTCCACTAGTGTCCTGACACCCGCAGGCTTTCCACTAGTGTCCCTTACACCCGCAGGCTTCCACTAGTGTCCCTTTCAAACACCCGCAGGGCCTTCACACTAGCTGTCCTTACACCGAGGATCATGGGTCCCTACGCCGGGCTTTCCACTGGTGTCCCTTACAACCCGCGAGCTTCCAGCTAGTGTCCCTTACACACGCAGAGCTTCCGTTAGTGTCCCTTACACCCGCAGGCTTCAACTAGTGTAACACGAGGCTTCCAGTAGGTCCTTACACACGCGGGCTTCCACTAGTGTCCCGTACACCCGAGTGGCTTTACCGTAGTGTCCTCACAGCAGGCTCATGGTAGTACCCGAGGGCTTCCACTAGTGTCCCTCACACCCGAGGGCTTCCAGGTCCCTACACGAGGGCTTCCAGTAGTGTCCCTTACACCAGCGGGCTTCCACTAGTGTCCCTTACACCCGAGGCCTTCCACTAGTGTCCCTTACACCCGATGGCCTTCCAAGTAGTGTCCCTTACATACACCCGAAGGCTTCCACTAGTGTCCCTTAAACCCGCAGGCTTCCACTAGTGTCCCTTAAACCCGCAGGCTTCCACTAGTGACCCTTACACCCGAGGGCTTCCACTAGTGTCCCTTACACCGCTGGCTATCCATAGTGTCCTTACAACAGCTGCTTCCACTAGTGTCCCTTAAACCCGCAGGCTTCCACTAGTGTCCCTCACACCCGAGGGCTTCAGTAGTGTCCCTTACTCCCGAGGGCTTCCACTAGTGTCCCTTACACCGGAGGGCTTCCAGTAGTGTCCTTACACGCTGGTTCCTGGGCCTTACACCGAGCGGCTTCCACTAGTGTCCCTTACACGCGCGGGCTTCCACTAGTGTCCTTACACCCGAGCCTCCACTGGTCCCTTACACCCGCGGGGTTCCACTAGTGTCCCTTACACCCGAGGCCTTCCACTAGTGTCCCTTACAACCACGCTGGCTTCCACTAGTCCTTACACCCGCTGGTTCACTAGTGTCCTTACACCCTGCTGGCTTCACTAGTGTACCTTAACGCTGGCTTCCATAGAGTCCTTCACAGACCAGCTTTCCATAGTGTCCCTTACCGCTGCTTCCCTGTAGTGTAACCTTAACCCGCTGGCTTCCAATAGTTGTCGTACCTTGAACAACGCTGGACTTTCCATTGTCAGTGGTCCTTTACACGGAGGGCTTCCTACTAGTAGTCAGCTTAAACGGGGATTTCCACTAGGTACCTTATCCACCCACTCGTAGCCGCTCGCCATCTTGCCTATTCGAGCGCAGCGATGGCTACTTGTCCGGTACAGTAGAATGGTGTATAGGGACTAGGTGGCTACCAGTGTGTGGTGCGAGGCAGAGCTGCACAAGAGAGGCTCGTGGATATGCTCTGATTGCAACTGCTTGCCCAGCTCGATTGGTGGCGTGTATGGCTTAAAACCTTCGCTTTTTCCTTTCCCGTATCCCGCCACTCCCTGGCACTCTACATCATCTTGTGCACCCAATGCAATTTGTGATGGAAGTGGCACCCAATAATCCTTCTCTCTCCTTTGACACATATTCACAGTCCACATCACATTATGCAGTGGATAATACACTTCTAGTGAGCAATTCCTGCTTCCTACTACTAATATCCGGTACTATCCGTTTTCATATAAACTTTAAATAAAGTTATGTATGTTCGTGATCAAGGACTTTTTATTCCTGTTTTTTTTCAGTTTTGCCTTGGGTTTCGTGAAAAAGGAGCTCAGTTCTGTTTTAATTAACGTTTTCTAGAGTTCTGAAATATTCTGTTTTGATTAACGTTTTCTAGATTTCATGAAATATTCCATATATTTGGCAACCTTTCATGTGAAGCGCATAGTCATCAAGTTGACTGGTGCCTCGCATAGAAAGTGTAGTGTTCAAATGACAAACATTGATTTCTGTACAACTCCCAGGAAACGTCTTTTGTGGTGTATTGGTTCTGTTGTTAAAGAACCTTGGAAAACAGCCGGCTGTTAACCGATGTGGTAAAAAATTCTAAAATAACAAGTACTCTACTCTGGTACATAACGGTTCACTTTAATGGGCTGCTTTTATTAAAATAAAAAAAAAAAGAATCTAATAATGTAGTAATGTGGAGGTGTGGTGACGTGAGAGATCAGTGTGTAAAACAGAAAATAGCTTCAACTCCTATTTATGTGCAAGTAATGTTATGGCCCAGTTCAAAGTCCCATAGTGTTCCTGACTGAAACCTGTTCCGTTTTCCAATAATTTCACCATCCTGTATTCAGCCTTCTATTTGCACCTTCACTGAACAGGCGCTGCCCGAAAAGCATTGCGTAATAGTGGCTTTAGGCAGTGTATATACTAGTTCTTTCTATAAGAATCCGCATCAATTTATGCACAAAAAAAGACGTCTTTGTATGTATGTATCCCTTCCTGAATGAACATATTTTATTTATTTATTTAAACTCCCAGAAGATAATCAAATCCAATTAAACACAGTGATCGTCATCCTTCTCTAGGGACTTAATACGTGGATCTATTATCTTTAGGCAACTTGGTAAGAGTGAATGTCGGGTCAAGTCAGGCTGGGTCGTAATTACTTGCTATTCTTGAAGAACTCCGGGCTCCTTATCATGGTGCTTGTGCAACTTCTCGTGTGGCCTCTTTTGTTGTTTCTTAGTGTATTTAGTTGCTGTGTTTGTTAACCATTTATTGACAAATTGGTCTGTAAAACTTTAAAATGTTCTTTCTTGATCATGTCAAATGAACTCGTTTGGTATATTACTTTCACATATGCAACCTTGTTTGAGCGTTGCTTTGAGCAACTCTTGTGTAGACTCTTTGGTACTGTCATCATAATTTTCCTTTAGACTCTTGTTTGTCACACACTAACATGTCTTTCCTACTATATCTTCCTCGGTTTCTAAGTGTTACAGGTCAACTTTCTTTTAGGCATTCTTCCACAGCTTGAACCCACTTCAGTTCAAGATGGAAATTTCCTGTTTTACCTGTTCCAGTGTTGTCTGTTTTTCCACAATTGAGTGGTTCCCACGCCGTGCTTTTGCTATATCGAAGCGCGGTCTCACAAAAAGCTCCTGTATCCAAATTGTCATGATAGCGACACAGATGTTGGCCAGTTTGGTATGGATCACTGATGGACAATTGCAAAATACGTGGCTTATGCGTCTTAGACTTCGATATTTAGTTTAGACTGATGGGGCCATTCTTAGTACAAGAATTTTCTTGTTGAGAGGCCAACGGCGTTGGATTGTTTCAAGTAGGTCAGATATACCTATGAATGAGTTTGGGTGGAAAAATAGGAGTCAGAGACCCCGTGAAGAAGTCAGCATAGCAGTTTTATTTTAATTTATTAATTTATTCACAATGAGTAATGAGCTTACCGGTGGGTACTGGCAAGATTTATTAAAAATTGAAAACTGTCGTGATTTAAAGATTGACCTTTCTATACAAGGCTAGCACGCACGCGGGAC
>WNGS01093082.1:0-12380 GCA_020271785.1 Procambarus virginalis | reverse complement strand
CTGGTCGACGACCGAGCCGCGGGGGCGCTAAGCCCGGAAGCACCTCAAGGTAACCCTCAAGGTAAGATCCGAGTTTTTTTTTGTCTTAACCCGAATGTGCACACACAAAAAAGTTTTTCATAAGATTATACATTTTTGACACATCGGTTCTATCTTCATAAGCCTATATCCCAGCCGTCTGGCCAGCTGGTAAGTCTCTACTTCTCACGCGTGAACAATACCCTGTCCTGCCTGCCAACATACAAACTCACGCAACCCCCACCCTCCTCCACCCCTCAATCTACTGATGCCTCTGCTCCGAAAACGTCATATAAAGGTGCTTTAAATTGTACTAATGCGTCGCATTTATAAAGTCTGGAATATATAATTCCTCCCATTAGAGCTTTACGGTAAAGTGACGACCGTTGTCCATCACTTGGGCTGCTACATCACTCAGGTACAGGCTCAGGAGCCGATCAGATCAGACAGACCGATCAGGGGCGTGTTGGGCCTCAGACAGGCGATCAGGGGCTGTCTGGGGTCTTAATGGACCAGGCAGAGGCTTGGGGCCCCGCAGGAATTTCCCTGCCTCCCCAAAAAAGGGCGGGGGGGGGGAGAGGATCAGGGGCCGAGGACAGTCTTGTAGCAACATTTCCCCTGATGAGGTGATTCAGGGAAACTTAGGTACGGATCACACCATGCCACTCCTGGTTCCCTACACTAAGGTGGGGCCAGGAGCTGGAAAGGTAGGGAGGGGGGCACACAGCTTTCTCACCCATATATACCATACTGTGGGGGGGGGTCACAGCCCCCATATAATCAAAGGCCAAAAGTCCATTCCATGCACCCGCCAAACCCAGCTGTTATGAATGAAAAAACAGTTTACACACGACTCACAACTGATGACGTCGAAACACTTCCGGAACAAGTGCTGCACTGACGACTGTTGTTCGAACCACAAACGCTGTAAATGCTTCACTCACGTACTACAAATAATCGCCAACAGAAACCTGAACACCTAACATGCCTAAATATGCACAGTATGTAATGTATAACAATGTTAACTTATATTTGAGAAAATTCCTATTTGAATGAACAGCATGTTAACATTGATGTAGGGAATGCGTATTTGGTGGATGGAATGGACTTGATCTAGGACGGGTTGGGGGTCAATACCCTGAGTGGGCACCATGCCCTGAGGGGCAACATGCCCTGAGGGGCACCATACCCTGAGGGGCACCATACCCTGAGGGGCACCATACCCTGAGGGGCACCATACCCTGAGGGGCACCATACCCTGAGGGGCACCATACCCTGAGGGGTACAACACCAACCTACACCCTTCACTAGTCCAATAACTCACTACCAACATAATCAATCCCATCACTGTACCCTTTTGAGCGCTCCTGGCTCCCTGGCGACTAATGACTCTTATAGCAGGGAGAGAGGAGGCCTTGGCGGCTCACCGGCACTCTCACCATCATCCAACCATCTCTCACCATCACCGTCCTTCACAGCAACATCTCTCTCAGTCATAATCAACGTCACTCTCACATCGCCATCAATCATTATAAACTTACAACAAGAGTATATAGTACCAGACTTGAGAACTAATCTGTAAAGACAGCTTCAGGAACACTTCCCCACCACGAAGAAGGGATGGAACAATGACGACTTGATCATACATAAAAGATACCAAAGGAAAGACATAGACGACAGGGATAACCTCTTTAAATAAGAGAGAGGAAAACAGCAAGATATGACCTCGGTTTAGCTGGAAACTCATTCCAGTCGTATAACTAATGAAAACTCCGCACCGTCGATGGCCAGCAAGAGAAATGTCTTAAAGAAGAAGCCGTCAAAGCCACCTCCACGTTAAAAAACGGAAATAACATGATAGCGGGGCATGAACACAGATCTCACTTTCCCAAAGTTCACTGACAGGTAATCACTGTGTGTTCTGTCACCCTCGCCATCACTATCATCACACAGCGGGTCAGCCACAGGTTAAGGGACCCGTGCTGGAATATCTTGCAGGAAAAAAGTAAAAGAAACTCACCCCAACCAACGACATCAAATCTGTTTTGGTTTCTACCATCACTGGCGGCTACCACTACCACCACTAGCTACCACTGCGCACCACCCGCTACCACCACCACACTAGCTGCCACTGCGCACCAGCTACCACTGAGGATCGTGTAGTAGTAACAAGAGGTTCAGGGCGAAGAGCAAGCAGATTCGACCGGATTAGACTAGAGGCGCCCTAAGGTGTTCGCAGGGGAGAGGAGAACAGTCGCAGGAAGAGGAGAGGGGGGGGGGGAGCAAAAGAGGAGCCAAACACAAGGGGGGAAGGAAAAGAAGAGTGACCAGAGAAGAGGTGCAGCCATGGGAGGGGAAAAACCCTCAACAGAGCGAAGTTTAGGATCAGCCAAGACCTGACAAAATACTGCTTGGTCAAAGGTTGTTGGATAGGATACCAATGAGGAGGCAGACCAGTCTCCTCTGGAGTGTGGGAGCCTCTGGTGTCAACCACGAGACACACACATGCAGGAAGGATGATGATGTTTGTTATAGATTCAGCTACTCGGAACAAGTTCCAAGTAGCACGGGCTATGGTGAGCCCGTAACTTACCTGGCACAGGAGCGGGGCAAGAAGCCGGGCTATGGTTAGCCTCGTGGACAGGAGATGTCTCCCGTGATGCAGGAAGGAGTCGGGTGGTATAAATAGACGCTGCCTCGTGTGGACCATTAAGAATTGTGCTGCTGTTCCTCTGTTATTAAGTTCTCCCATGAACAAGAACCCCGCGCCCATCATTCAAGCACGATAGAACCTCGCTCCCACACCATTACTAAGCTGAAACTGTCCAGGGACGCCATTACTGACAATTGAACAGAAGAATCCATTCCACCCCAATAAGAAAGTCCTCAATGGTGCGTTAAAAACGTGAAATACAAGAACGCAACCATTCAATCTGAACGCAAAATCCAGGCGTTCTCGCACTAAGACAGGCCGAACTGAGCGAGATAGCATTACCATTAAAACAAGGCAAAAGCTCAGCTTTTCCTTACAACACAGCCACCTAAAACGTGTAAAACAGCGAGAAACTCTTTCTACATATTCATAGTGTAAAACAAATTAGAAGCACCACTCCCTAACCTCATGATGACAAAAGCTCTGAGGAGTCTCCTATATGACCATTAAAATACTAATGTAGAAGTACTTCATTCTTTTATTAAACCACGCACTCCATTACTCACATGAAATGGTGAAAAAAGTTGGACAATTCTATTTCTTTCACAAAGCAGAGACGCAAACATTCTGCCGCAAACGGGAACTGCGGGAAAGTATGTTGTTGTTATAGATTCAGCTACTCGGAACAAGTTCCAAGTAGCACGGCCTATGGTGAGCCCGTAGTGGACTTACCTGGCACAGGAGCGGAGCTGGAAAAAAGGTTATTCGCCTCTTTTAAAGCAGAAAACAGTGAGGTACCCCATTCGCCCTGAAGACAGTGAAGAACCTCACTAATTCCCGCCCAAAAAACAACATAGCATGAGAAACCTTCCTTCCCCCCCCCCTTTGAAAAATCTAAATTTTCCTTTGCCCAGCCACAAGTGAAGCTCCGAGTGACACACACACACACACACACACACACACACACACACACACACACACACACGTGTGAGAGTTATTATATAACATGTGAGTAACAAGTTAGGGGAGAAGGTGGTGGAGGCAAGACCGTCAGTAGTTTCAAAGCGTTATATGGCAAAGAGTGCTGGGAAGATGGGACACCACGAGCGTAGCTCTCATCCGTAACTACACTTAGGTAATTACACACCACACACACACACACACAACACACACACACACACACACACACACACACACACACACAGCATCCATAGCGTATGTGAACATCTCGCGCCCTCTCCTTAATCAGGGTTCGGTCCGTCCGGCCGGCGGGAACCGGCTCCTCACCACCACCACCTGGACACAAAGGGGTCGGGGAAGCACGGAAGCCGCCACCTTGGTCCACGATGGCATACGCTGGCTTGACGACGGGGGGAAGGGGAGGAGCAGCACTGTTGGGGAGGGCGTTGGGGGTGCCATGGAGGGGGGGGGGAGAATACGCCAGCCTTCGAGAATGTCTGAGGGAAAGAAAGATAGAGAAAGGGAAGCGTAGGAGAGTAATAGGAAATGTTGGTAGTGAAGAATGTAGGGAGGCGGGAGGGTAGGGAGGGAGAGAATGACGGTGGGAGGGAGGATGGTAGAGGGGATGGAGGTGGATGAGGGTAGTAGAGGTGCATGAGGGTAGTAGAGGTGGATGAGGGTAGTAGAGGTGGATGAGGGTGAGAGGTGGATGAGGGGGTAGAGGTGGATGAGGGTAGTAGAGGTGGATGAGGGTAGTAGAGGTGGATGAGGGTAGTAGAGGTGGAGGAGGGTAGTAGAGGTGGATGGGGGTAGTAGAGGTGGATGAAGGAGAAGGAAGGTTGAAGGTTGGAGGTAAATAAGTTGTGGTGATCTTCAGGACAAAGACGTTACTAACCAACAAACCCAAGACATCAACAGTAATTATGAACTTTGGATTTTTTGTTTTTGTTTTCAATAATCACCATTACAAAGGTTCCAAATAACACAAATTGCTAGAATAACCCTTAACGACCATAACCCTTGACAACCATAACCCTTGACGACCATAGCCCTTGACGACCATAGCCCTTGACGACCATAGCCCTTGACGACCATAGCCCTTGACGACCATAGCCCTTGACGACCATAGCCCTTGACAACCATAACCCTTGACGACCATAGCCCTTGACGACCGCCCAGTTCAGCATTACGAATACTGGCAGATTAATGACTTTGAAGATTAAGTAAAACAAATTCGCATAAAAGCCAAAAAACCATAAAACAAAAGCAGCCTCAGACTAAATAAAGAGCCTTGGTAAAGAAACTACAAATACTCAACGTTAAGAAAAACAATATGCTAAAATAAGAAGCACTGTTTGTTATTGCAGGGATATTCCTGCGCGGGTCCTAAGCCTCTGGCTGGCCCACTGGGCGGGTCCTAAGCCTCTGGCTGGCCCACTGGGCGGGTCCTAAGCCTCTGGCTGGCCCACTGGGCGGGTCCTAAGCCTCTGGCTGGCCCACTGGGCGGGTCCTAAGCCTCTGGCTGGCCCACTGGGCGGGTCCTAAGCCTCTGGCTGGCCCACTGGGCGGGTCCTAAGCCTCTGGCTGGCCCACTGGGCGGGTCCTAAGCCTCTGGCTGGCCCACTGGGCGGGCCCTAAGCCTCTGGCTGGCCCACTGGGCGGGTCCTAAGCCTCTGGCTGGCCCACTGGGCGGGTCCTAAGCCTCTGGCTGGCCCACTGGGCGGGCCCTAAGCCTCTGGCTGGCCCACTGGGCGGGTCCTAAGCCTCTGGCTGGCCACTGGGCGGGCCCTAAGCCTCTGGCTGGCCCACTGGGCGGGCCCTAAGCCTCTGGCTGGCCCACTGGGCGGGTCCTAAGCCTCTGGCTGGCCCACTGGGCGGGCCCTAAGCCTCTGGCTGGCCCACTGGGCGGGTCCTAAGCTCTGGCTGGCCCACTGGGCGGGCCCTAAGCCTCTGGCTGGCCCACTGGGCGGGCCCTAAGCCTCTGGCTGGCCCACTAAGTGTTGCTTGTTTCTGTTTTACTTGGGCGGAGTATGAGTATTTATGACTCGTATGGTCGCTTCAGTAAGATTTTGCCATGTGTGTTTAACAACTTCTTCTGCTCTGTTGAATCTAAGTTGAAATCTTAATGGGTTGGTAACTGTGTACTGTGTTAGATAATGTTCCAGTGGTGTGTCGGGCATTTCTCCACAGTGCTGACATAGAAGCACTGCTAAACAAAAGTACCAGCACTAACCGGAAGTAACACGCAATATGGAATATTTTTTGTATATTATATATATATATATATATATATATATTATATATATATATATATATATATATATATATATAATATAATATACAATAATAATCTGGAGGTGTAAATGTTTAGTTAAGTGTTGACGCAATCTGGAAATGCGTCAAATCTGGGAAATCTCCCAAGTCGCCTCAACGCGACCTGGGAGATGTGTACGTTGATGCTATTATTGTTAAAGATTCGCTACCTGGAACAAAAAGTTCTAAGCAGCACGGGCTATGGTGAGCCCGTAGTAGGGTGTGTGCGTTGAGGCGACCTGGGAGATGTGCGCGTTGAGGAGTGCGTTGGCTGGGTATTCAGGGAATGTATGCCCTACCCGGCTGGCGTGCGTCTGGCTCACCAGCACGTACGCACGTGGAACATGCAAACACGCGCTTTCAAGTGCGAATGAATCTGACAAACATACCCAACCGATATAAACTTTAGCCCTTAGCTGAAGTTCAGTTAGTAACAGCGTACAATTAGTATGCAAATTATTCCTCAATACCATCAAGATTTGTACGCCTGCGTTACGTGCGAAAGCATAAACACGACAAAACTGACGAGTTACCCAAGACTAAAGAGAGAATTGCTCGTAAAGCGGGGAATTGATTACCATCTTGGACTGCCTCTGAGCAGCCTGAGGACAGTAATATTCCGGGAACTGCTACAAAATCTCGTAAACTTGAAGCAAGATGATATTCACACCAGTTGCTCCATCTATCATCATTCTATTATGCAGGAAGTACCGCACGTCTATGGGTCATCCAATAAGGTTAGCAGACATCTAGATGTTACCACTGCTAGGCTTAGGCTCGGCTACAAGTACCTCTGGCAGTTTGTAACATCTGCTGATGTAGACTTGACTAAATGTAAACTTTGTCAGCAAAACTAATCACATATCTTATGCAAAATCAAGATAAAAACTACATATAGTATCGGGCCTATGCGAAAGGGAGATGGAACTTTCACCGATGACAACAAAGAAATGAGCGAAATACTGAGGAATCAGTACGACTCTGTCTTCAGCGAGCCAATAAACACAAGAGAAGATTGATAACTCAAATAAATTTCTCATGGATGTGATACCAACAATAAATCATATATCAGACGTCACCCTATCACTACTGGATTTTGAAGAAGCCATAGACAGTATGCCTATACACTCTGCACCAGGCCCGATTGATAGATTGATAAAGATTAAGCCACCCAAGAGGTGCCACGGGCATGAATAGCCCGTAAGTGGTTGCCCTTATGAGCCATTAACAGTATCGAGAGATGATACTGGAGATCTGTGGAGGTGCGACTGCACCCTGCGTGACGGGAGATGTCTCCCGGACCAAATGGTGACCAAATGGTGGTCACCAGGCCCGGATTCTTGGAACTCTTATATTCATCAAGAACTGCAGAAAACCACTATCGCGGGGCATTCTTTGGAGACAAAGCCTAGATACTGGCGTTATCCCTGACATACTAAAAACAGCAGAGATAGCACCACTCCATAAAGGAGGAAATAAGGCACAGGCAAAAAATTACAGACCGATAGCTCTAACATCACACAATATATAAATCTTTGAGAGTGTGCTAAGAAATAAGATCACAAAATACATGGAATCACAGCATCTCCATAACCCCGGACAACATGGGTTCAGAGCAGGGCGCTCTTGCCTGTCACAGTTGCTGGACCACTGTGACATGGCACTAGATGCCATGGAAGACAAATAAAACGCTGATGTAATTTACACAGATTTCGCAAAAGCTTTTGACAAATGTGACCACTGGTGTTATTGCATACAAAATGTGTTCAAAATGAATTACCGGAAAAATAGGCAGATGGATCTGCAATTTCCTGACTAACAGAACCCAATGTGTAATAGTCAACAAAATAAAGCCCTATACATCAACCGTGAAGAGCTCAGTCCCCCAGGGTACTGTGCTTGCTCCAGTACTTTTTCTCATCCTCATATCGGACATAAACAAGGACACAATCTATAGTTCTGTATCTTCCTTTGCAGATGACACTACGACTTCATGAGAGTAGGCAACATAGAGGACACGGCAAACCTCCAATCAGATGTAAATCAGGTCTTTCTATGGGCTACAGAAAATAATATGGTGTTTAACGAAGACAAGTTCCAGCTCATACGCTACGGAAAAAAATGAAAATTTAAAAACGGAAACCACGTACAAAACTCAGTCAAATCATAACATAGAACGAAAAGGCAATGTAAAGGATTTGGGTGTACTCATGTCGGAAGACCTTACCTTTAAAGAACACAATAAAGTAGCCGTCACAACTGCAAGAAAATGACAGGTTGGATAACAAGAACCTTTCACATTAAAGATGCTATACCAATAATGATACTTTTCAAGACGCTAGTGCTCTCTAGAGTGGAATACTGCTGCACAATGACAGCCCCTTTCAAAGCTGGAGAAATTGCTGACCTGGAGAGCGTGCAGAGATCCTTTACTGCTAGAATCCACTCAGTAAAACATCTAAACTATTGGGACCGACTAAAGAGCCTAAATCTGTATTCTCTTGAGCGTAGGCGGGAGAGATACATAATAATTTACACGTGGAAAATATTAAAGGGGCTGGTCCCAAACCTGCACACAGAAATAACATCACATGAGACCAGGAGGCATGGCAGGATGTGCAGAATACCCCCGTTGAAAAGCAGAGGTGCAACAGGTACTCTGAGAGAGAACTCTATCAACATCAGAGGCCCGAGACTGTTCAACACGCTTCCACTACACATAACTGGCCGACCCCTCACAGTGTTCTAGGGAGAGAACTTGATAAGCACCTCCAAAGGATACCTGATCAACCAGGCTGTGACTCATACGTCAGGCTGAGAGTAGCTGCGTCCAACAGCCTGGTTGACCAGTCCAGCAACGAGGAAGCCTGGTCAAGAACCGGGCCGCGGGGACGCTAGGGCCCCAAAACCATCTCAAGGTAACCTCAAGTTAAGGTACCTTTGGGTCATTATATAAAGGAATGAGAAAAACTTGCAGAAATCTGAGATAACACCATCAATAGTGTCCAAGAAATGTGTAAGTACTTCATCCATAATGATGTACTGCCAGGACTCTTAGCCAAGTATCCAGAGTTTGCTTACTGTAGGTGCAGCCTGCACGTGGCTGTAAAGCTGCCGCCCAGTTGGGTGGGTGTGGAGCACATGACTGTAAAGCTGCCGCCCAGTTGGGTGGGTGTGGAGCACATGACTGTAAAGCTGCCGCCCAGTTGGGTGGGTGTGGAGCACATGACTGTAAAGCTGCCGCCCAGTTGGGTGGGTGTGGAGCAGGATTAGATGGTTGCCTTATATAGACTGTTATGAGCCTCGTGTTGAATCAATTGTGACATAAAAAGATTATTGACATGTATATATGTATTTGTGTACATGTATATATACAACATTAACAATTGTGTAACTAGCTTCACAAGACAGTCACTTGTTTACCTAAAGGAAGTATGGAGTGCAGTTCCTGAACCCATAGTGTGTGTCTGATACCCATTCCACCACCGCCCACGGAATGGGGATGGGGTGCATAACAAAGAAATGAAAAACAATAATCCTAGCCACGGCCTCCGTGTCCTAGCCACGGCCTCCGTGTCCTAGCCACGGCCTCCGTGTCCTAGCCACGGCCTCCGTGTCCTAGCCACGGCCTCCGTGTCCTAGCCACGGCCTCCGTGTCCTAGCCACGGCCTCCGTGTCCTAGCCACGGCCTCCGTGTCCTAGCCACGGCCTCCGTGTCCTAGCCACGGCCTCCGTGTCCTAGCCACGGCCTCCGTGTCCTAGCCACGGCCTCCGTGTCCTAGCCACGGCCTCCGTGTCCTAGCCACGGCCTCCGTGTCCTAGCCACGGCCTCCGTGTCCTAGCCACGGCCTCCGTGTCCTAGCCACGGCCTCCGTGTCCTAGCCACGGCCTCCGTGTCCTAGCCACGGCCTCCGTGTCCTAGCCACGGCCTCCATGTCCTAGCCACGGCCTCCGTGTCCTAGCCACGGCCTCCGTGTCCTAGCCACGGCCTCCGTGTCCTAGCCACGGCCTCCGTGTCCTAGTTACGGCCTCCGTGTCCTAGCCACGGCCTCCGTGTCCCAGCCACGGCCTCCGTGTCCCAGCCACGGCCTCCGTGTCCTAGCCACGGCCTCCGTGTCCTAGCCACGGCTTCCGCGTCCTAGCCACGGCCTCCGTGTCCTAGCCACGGCCTCCGTGTCCTAGCCACGGCCTCCGTGTCCTAGCCACGGCGTAAGCCAGTGCCACCAGGAGAGGTGGAGGAAACATCTACCCCCCCCCCCCCACCCCACTCCACCTCATGTGAAAGTGAAGAACATGAACATTGAGGGCATGTTCGCCCCGGTGAATAACAAGGAAGAGTGCTGACGTCACAGTCGCTTTGGTATTTTGGGCACCTCATTTGGGAACACAGACGCTGTGTACTGCTACTCCCTCCCTCCCTGTCCCACTCTCTCCCCTCCTCTCCCACACCCACCCCTCCTCTCCCACACCCACCCCTCCCGCCATGATTATTCCACAGGCAAATCACTAAACAACGTCTCCGTCATAGACTGTTGGTTTATAATTGGATTCCAACTTGATAAATCATTTCCTGTTCCCTCAGGTTGAGGGGGGACAGGAGCACCAGGTTGAGCGACAGGAGCACCAGGTTGAGTGACAGGACCCTCAGGTTGAGCGACAGGAGCACCAGGTTGAGTGACAGGACCCTCAGGTTGAGCGACAGGAGCACCAGGTTGAGTGACAGGACCCTCAGGTTGAGCGACAGAGCACAGGTTGAGTGACAGGACCCTCAGGTTGAGCGACAGAAGCACCAGGTTGAGTGACAGGACCCTCAGGTTGAGCGACAGGAGTACCAGGTTGAGCGACAGGACCCTCAGGTTGAGCGACAGGAGCACCAGGTTGAGTGACAGGACCCTCAGGTTGAGCGACAGGAGCACCAGGTTGAGTGACAGGACCCTCAGGTTGAGCGACAGGAGCACCAGGTTGAGCGACAGGACCCTCAGGTTGAGCGACAGAGCACCAGGTTGAGTGACAGGACCCTCAGTTGAGCGACAGAAGCACCAGGTTGAGTGACAGGACCCTAGGTTGAGCGACAGATTACCAGGTTGAGCGACAGGACCCTCAGGTTGAGCGACAGGAGCACCAGGTTGAGTGACAGGACCCTCAGGTTGAGCGACAGGAGCACCAGGTTGAGTGCAGGACCCTCAGGTTGAGCGACAGGAGCACCAGGTTGAGCGACAGGACCCTCAGGTTGAGTGACAGGAGCACCAGGTTGAGCGACAGGAGCACCAGGTTGAGCGACAGGACCTCAGGTTGAGTGACAGGAGCACCAGGTTGAGCGCCAGCAATAACAAGCGCGAGACTGGAGCAAATGAGACAATCGCTCCAGGGGGAGTTCCAATAAGCACACACAGGCGGGAGATTTCTCTGCATTATTAATTTTAACAGCAGAACTACAAGAGCAGAAAGAGCAGCAGCTGGAGCAGCAACAACAATGATAAGTGTTGTCATCATTAATCTGCATTACTCCCATCTTTCAACACTCAATGCAAACACACTCACACTCAATAACACACAACTCCCCCCCACACTCAATAACACACAACAACCCCCCCCACTCATAACACACAACACCCCCACACTCAATAACACACACAACACCCCCCCCCACTCAATAACACACAACCCCCCCAACTCACACCACAACCCCCCCCCACACACACACACCCCCCCCACACACTCAATAACACCCAACAACCCCCCCCACTCAATAACACACAACGCCCCCACACTCAATAACACACAACAACCTCCCCCCACTCAATAACACACAACACCCCCCCACTCATAACACACAACAACCCCCCCCCCCCACTCAATAACACACAACACCCCACACTCAATAACACACAACCCTCCCCCCACACCACATAACACACAACCCCCCCCCCACACACTCAATAACACACAACGCCCCCCCCCACACTCAATAACACCTGATCGTCATGACTGCCATTATTCATAAACAAAAACTATCAAGAGGAATGATTGAAGTTTAAAGAGGGAAAATGCGAAGCATCACTCAAGGTGGGTGTTGAGTGCCGCCCCCTGCTGTAACAGGTGTTGAAATCAACACCTGTTATTGCAAAAACTATTTAAGACGCCCAGAAAACTCAACGGGAAAATAAGAACGGTGAAGTGAAGTATGTTTTTTGAGAGACCAGAAACCTGTATAGTCGATCCTGCGGTAAAGAAATTTAAACTAATTATCTCCCCCTGAAATAAGCTGAATTTTATTGACTGGCTTTCTGGCCAACTTAAAATATATGTAGGCTTATTGAAGTTTTTTTTTTCAATAAGTTCTTTTATTGACCGCCCAAAAGGTTAAGGATTCTTGATAACTTTTCTCTCCTTCCTCTGTTGGTTCCGGCCTGTTGGGGAAGGCGCGCGCGTGTGT
>WNGS01093077.1:0-10135 GCA_020271785.1 Procambarus virginalis | reverse complement strand
CCATACTGCCAGGAGCAACGCAACTGGTATGTACAGGGACGCCTTAATCCGCTTGACCATCACGACCGGACATAAGGAAGTGATAGCCTAAGCTATTTGAACCACTTCCCCACCGGCACTCGGATGGCAATCTTGGGCATAGCATTTTATCAAATCACCTCATTTTTTTCGGGGCAACACGTGAGGAACACAAATGCGAACAAGCCTGAATGGTCCCCAGGACTATATGCAACTGAAAACTCACACCCCAGAAGTGACTCGAACCCATACTGCCAGGAGCAACGCAACTGGTATGACAGGATGCCTAATCCGCTTGACCATCACGACCGGACATAAGGAAGTGATAGCGAAGCTATTTGAACACTTCCCCGCCGGCACTCGGATCAATCTTGGAATAGCATTTTAATCAAATCACCTCATTTTTTGGGCAACACGGAGGAACACAAATGCGAACAAGCCTGAATGGTCCCCAGGACTATATGCAACTGAAAACTCACCCCCGAAGTGACTCGAACCCATACTGCCAGGAGCAACGCAACTGGTATGTCACAAGATGCCTTAATCCGCTTGACCATCACGACCGGACATAAGGAAGTGATAGCCGAAGCTATTTGAACCACTTCCCCGCCGGCACTCGGATGGATCTTGGGCATAGCATTTTATCAAATCACCTCATTTTTTGGGGCAACACGTGAGGAACACAAATGCGAACAAGCCTGAACAAGCTTTGCATTTACTTCCATTCTTAAAGGGAAGAATGGAAGTAAATGCAAAGGGCCTATTGGCCCATATTTCTTGATGCTTCTATATTGGTGCGGAGTCTTGAAGTGGGTTGAATATAGTTGTGCATTAATTGGCTGTTGATTGCTGGTGTTGACTTCTTGATGTGTAGTGCCTCACAGATGTCAAGCCGCCTGCTATCGCTGTATCTATCGATGATTTCTGTGTTTTTTGTTAAGACTTCTCTGTGATGGTCTGGTTGTGGGAAGAGATTATATGTTCCTTAATGGAGCCCTGTTGCTTATGCATTGTTAAACGCCTGGAAAGAGATGTTGTTGTCTTGCCTATATACTGAGTTTTTTTGGGCTTACAGTCCCCAGAGGACATTTGAAGGCATAGACGACGTTTGTCTCTTTCAAAGCGTTCTGCTTTGTGTCTGGAGAGTTTCTCATGAGTAGGTTGGCAGTTTTCTTGGTTTTATAGTAAATCGTTAGTTGTATCTTCTGATTTTTGTCTGTAGGGATAACATTTCTATTAACAATATCTTTCAGGACCCTTTCCTCCGTTTTATGAGCTACTTCAGGCCACAAACGAATGGAGAACAGCAACATCGACGAAAGTCTCCGCACCCACATCGAACAACACCTCGACATCCTCACAGACCGACATCACCTCAGCACGGAAACAAGGATTATCAAGAAGCTAACAACACTATATGGAGGACCCATGGCAATTCCACGACCAAGAGACGGCTTCCTGAACCTCGCAGGAATCAACCTCACTGAGGACCAAGTCACTCTCCTAAATCTGGGTATAAACTGTCACGTTATGTCCAGACCAAGTGCGTTGGCCCGGAAAGTGGAGTTGGAGATCCTGTTGGACGACATATTTGACCTCGAAGCACAAAAGAAGGTCACCACCAAAGACACCTTACAAGCTGAACTTATTGCAGAAGGAGGAAAGAATCGAGGCAACTACAGAAGTACCATACTGACCCCCGAGCTCAAAGCGGCAGCCAAGAGCCTTCGTGAGAACAAGGAGATAGTTGTCAGGAGAGGCGACAAGTCGCCAATATACGTCATCCTTAAGAAAGACGAATATCTGGCGAAAATGAACCACATACTCTCTGACCAAACTAAATTCCAAAGGGTAACGAAGGACACTACAGCCGAATTGAAAACAAAGGTCAACAAGTTGATTGAAACTGTGAATGCCAAGAAATCTGGACTCCACCTGCCAAAGATTATTGGAGAATATAAACCTGGATATGCGTATGGAAACGTCAAGACGCATAAGCCTGGAAACCCACTTCGGCCAATTATCAGCCAGATACCCACACCAACGTACAGACTGGCGAAACGACTCAACGGCTTACTGACTCCTTATGTCCCGTGCAACTTCAGCCTGAAATCCCCGAAGGAATTTGTTGACTTACTACGGGGAACACGGGCCACAGGGATAAGAGCCTCGTTGGACGTAGAATCACTGTTCACCAACGTACCTGTGGATGAAACAATCGGGATGATATTGGACCGAGTGTATCGAGACCCGGCCTGTACTCCCCTTGACGTGCCAGAAAATATCCTGAGGAAACTACTCCAAGCTTGTACTAAGGAGGCACCCTTCTTGAGCCCGGATGGGCACATGTATAAGCAAGTAGATGGGGTCGCTATGGGTTCTCCCCTAGGCGTCCTGTTTGCAAACTTCTACATGGGTACTATCGAGGAAAAAGTCTTAGTCGACTTGAACTTGAAACCGGCCATATACTGCAGGTATGTTGACGACATTTTTACACAGGTACCTGATGTCAGACATCTGCAGGAGCTGAAAGAGGCGTTTGAGCAGAATTCTGTGTTACGTTTCACTTACGAGATGGAGAAGGATGGGAAGCTGCCCTTTCTAGATGTAACAGTCATGGAAAGGAGCGGAGGTTTCCACACTGCAGTCTACACTAAGGAAACAAACATAGGATTGTGCCTAAATGCCAACAGTGACTGCCCAGATAGGTACAAGAGGAGTGTTGTTAACGCTTATGTCGACCGTGCTCTCAGCCACAGCTCAGAATGGAAGCAAGTCGACGAAGAACTCTGTAGGGTAAGGCAGGTCCTAGTCAACAACGGCTTCTCCAATGGTTTCATTGAAGACATCATAAGAAGGAAAGTAAAACGCCATGCAACCTCTGAAGAGACAACTAATACAACACCTATACCCCCTATTAGACTATTTTACAGGAACTTCTTCTCCACAGCTCATAAAACGGAGGAAAGGGTCCTGAAAGATATTGTTAATAGAAATGTTATCCCTACAGACAAAAATCAGAAGATACAACTAACGATTTACTATAAAACCAAGAAAACTGCCAACCTACTCATGAGAAACTCTCCAGACACAAAGCAGAACGCTTTGAAAGAGACAAACGTCGTCTATGCCTTCAAATGTCCTCTTGGGGACTGTAAGCCCCAAAAAACTCAGTATATAGGCAAGACAACAACATCTCTTTCCAGGCGTTTAACAATGCATAAGCAACAGGGCTCCATTAAGGAACATATACTCTCTTCCCACAACCAAACCATCACCAGAGAAATCTTAACAAACAACACAGAAATCATCGATAGATACAGTGACAACAGGCGGCTTGACATCTGCGAGGCACTACACATCAAGAAGTCAACACCAGCAATCAACAGCCAATTAACGTACAACTATATTCTACCCACTTCAAGACTCCGCTCCAATATAGAAACATCAAGAAATATGGGCCAATAGGCCTTCTGCAGTTCTATTGGGACCCGACTTCTACAAATCTATACCCCGTTTTCCATGTTCTGTGTTTCACCCCACTAATGTATTACATCACCTCACCCAAATGCAGGTATAAGAGCCAATGTTTGTTTCATAAAGCATAAGTTGTGTAGATAAACTAAAAGTCTTTGAAAATGTAATAAGTTTTACGAAACGCGCTCAAGTGTCGCGTCAGACTAGAAATAAAGAATGAATTTTGGAGAATTGATTTTTAATTTACCGTCATCAGTAAAAAGAAACATAAGGAAAATTGAGAAAATTCGTGTTAGAATTATTAATCATACTTTTTCGGTCATATTTAATAACATATATATATATATATATATATATATATATATATATATATATATATATATATATATATATATATATATATATATATGAGAAAGCTGCATGAACGCGCAAGCCATATATCACTAAGAACTCTTTGACCCGGCCAGGATTCGAACCCATGCCGTCTAGGATCACCCCTAAACGTACACAGTACTGTGACCACCGCACCAATGATCGTCTATAAGGATTGGTCAGTCTTGGTGCTTATTAACTAAGCTCCCAGACTGATCAACCCCCGACGACACTCATGGATCCATTTGGGTACAGTTTTTCATCAAATTCTGGCGCATGCACGGGCCGCACCGAGTTCAACATGTGTGAGAAAGCTGCATGAACGCGCAAGCCATATATCACTAAGAACTCTTTGACCCGGCCAGGATTCGAACCCATGCCGTCTAGGATCACCCCTAAACGTACACAGTACTGTGACCACCGCACCAATGATCGTCTATAAGGATTGGTCAGTCTTGGTGCTTATTAACTAAGCTCCCAGACTGATCAACCCCCGACGACACTCATGGATCCATTTGGGTACAGTTTTTCATCAAATTCTGGCGCATGCACGGGCCGCACCGAGTTCAACATGTGTGAGAAAGCTGCATGAACGCGCAAGCCATATATCACTAAGAACTCTTTGACCCGGCCAGCATGCCGCAGGACTCTTTGACCCGTGCATGCGCCAGAATTTGATGAAAAACTGTACCCAAATGGATCCATGAGTGTCGTCGGGGGTTGATCAGTCTGGGAGCTTAGTTAATAAGCGCCAAGACTGACCAATCCTTATAGACGATCATTGGTGCGGTGGTCACAGTACTGTGTACGTTTAGGGGTGATCCTAGACGGCATGGGTTCGAATCCTGGCCGGGTCAAAGAGTTCTTAGTGATATATATATATATATATATATATAGTATATTTGGGTAGCAGTCTTTCCTATAGACATATTTTATTAAATATGACCGAAAAAGTAAGATTATTAATTCTAACACGATTTTTCTCTATTTTCCTTATATTTCTTTTTACTGGTGACGATAAATGAAAAATCAATTGTCCAAAATTCAATTTTTATTTCTATTCTGACGCGACACTTGAGTGCGTTTCGTAAAAATTATTACATTTTCAAAGACTTAACTTTATCAACACACAACTGATGCCTGGAACGACATTGGCTCATATACCTGCATTTGGGTGAGGTGATGTAATACGATAGTGGGGTGAAAACCAGACTTTCAACAAAACACAGAATAATGGGGTGAGAAGTTGGGTACAAATAGAGGGTATAGAGGTTGGGTACAACTAGAACTGCAGAAGGCCTATTGCCATTGGCCCATATTTCTTGATGTTTCTATATTGGAGCGGAGTCTTGAAGTGGGTAGAAATTAGTTGTTCGTTAATTGGCTGTTGATTGCTGGTGTTGACTTCTTGATGTGTAGTGCCTCGCAGATGTCAAGCCGCCTGCTGTCGCTGTATCTATCAATGATTTCTGTGTTGTTTGTTAAGATTTCTCTGGTGATGGTTTGGTTGTGGGAAGAGAGTATATGTTCCTTAATGGAGCCCTGTTGCTTATGCATCGTTAAAAGCCTGGAAAGAGATGTTGTTGTCTTGCCTATATACTGGGTTTTTTGGGGCTTACAGTCCCCAAGAGGGCATTTGAAGGCATAGACGACGTTGGTCTCTTTTAAAGCGTTCCGCTCTGTGTCTGGAGAGTTTCTCATGAGTAGGCTGGCCGTTTTTTTGTTTTTATAATAAATCGTTAGTTGTATCTTCTGATTTTTGTCTGTAGGGATAACATTTCTATTAACAATATCTTTCAGGACCCTTTCCTCCGTTTTATGAGCTGTGGAGAAGAAGTTCCTCTAAAATAGTCTAATAGGGGGTATAGGTGTTGTATTAGTTGTCTCTTCAGAGGTTGCATGGCGTTTCACTTTCCTTCTTATGATGTCTTCAATGAAACCATTGGAGAAGCCGTTGTTGACTAGGACCTGCCTTACCCTACAGAGTTCTTCGTCGACTTGCTTCCATTCTGAGCTGTGGCTGAGAGCACGGTCGACATAAGCGTTAACAACACTCCTCTTGTACCTGTCTGGGCAGTCACTGTTGGCATTTAGGCACATTCCTATGTTTGTTTCCTTAGTGTAGACTGCAGTGTGGAACCTCTGGTCTAATGGCTACTAGGTACGACATATATATTATATATATATATAATATATATATATATATATATATATATATATATATATATATGTCGTACCTAGTAGCCAGAACGCACTTCTCAGCCTACTATGCAAGGCCCGATTTGCCTAATAAGCCAAGTTTTCATGAATATTTGTTTTTCGACTACCTAACCTACCTAACCTAACTTTTTCGGCTACCTAACCTAACCTAACCTATAAAGATAGGTTAGGTTAGGTTAGGTAGGTTGTTAGGTTCGGTCATATACTACGTTAATTTTACTTCCAATAAAAAAAATTGACCTCATACATAATGAAATGGGTAGCTTTATCATTTCATAAGAAAAAATTAGAGAAAATATATTATTCATGAAAACTTGGCTTATTAGGCAAATCGGGCCTTGCATAGTAGGCTGAGAAGTGCGTTCTGGCTACTAGGTACGACATATATATATATATATATATATATATATATATATATATATATATATATAAATATATAATGTACCTAGTAGCCAGAACGCACTTCTTGGACTACTATGCAAAACCCGATTTGCCTAATAAGCCAAGTTTTCCTTAATTTCAGTATTTTTCTAATTTTTTCTTATGAAGTGATAAAGCTATCCATTTTATTATATATGAGTTCATTTTTTTAATTTGTGTTGAAACTAACGTAGATATATGACCGAACCTAACCAACCCTACCTAACCTAAATTTCTCTTTGTGCCGGGCAGAGGGCTGTGGCGAGGATCCTCTTGATGATGTCGTTGACTTCTTCATGTCTTGCAATCTTACCCTGTGATTTACGACATACCAGACCATGACGACCATATTGGTCTGCCATCGCAGTTCCGCAGATGCACCTATGTTTGGTGAGGATGGGGGCGGCAAGGCAAAGGGCAACTCCAATGCGGAGAGCGTCATGACTGAGGCAAGTTCCCAGGGCTGCATTGGGCACAGCAAATAAAAAATCCCCGGCGTGGGGTGCTGTTACCGCTAGGAGGCGGGCTTTGTTTTCAGCATCAGCATTGTCAATCATTGCTGTGACAGTCTTTTCCATTATGGGGCTATCCCAGTGGGCCTGCTTGTGGTCTTTTGGGACTTGTGGTCGTGGTTGAGGGTGTTCAATGGTGTCCCATTGTCTGGCTGCTTCGATGAACGTTTGATCATGAGTTCCCGCTGTCTCTCTCATACTCTCTGGTAGGATCTGCCCTACCAACTCGTTGGCTGCTGTACATGAAGATAAGAATGCTGGAAGTGCTACCTCAGTTGCCTTTCGTATGCCTATCCCCCCGAATCTCACTGGTAGTGTTGCTTGGTCCCACTGACTGTCATCTAAATCTAGGTTGAGCGCCTTTCTGAATATTGACCTGAGGAGCTCATCATATTGATTAAGAAGTGGGCTGCCAAAAGTGGGTGCACACCTTAAGAAGTATGTTAGCCTGGGCAAGGTAAGGCACTTTGTGAGAAGGTAGAGGGCATCATGGGAGTCCAAGTCCCCTATTCTCGCTTCCATCCTCTTTAGGTCTCTAAACTTTTCGTCAAGGACTGCAGCAATGGTATTGTGGCCCAGAGGTGCTCAAAGTAGTGTGCTGTCGGTGAGTTTAATGACTGAGTCTTCTGGTAAAACTTTTTTCACTGCTCTAATAATTACCTCACTGGATGCAATAATTTCGCACTTGGAGGGGCTAAGAACGAGACCCATGGTCTCCCCCCGTGTCTTCACCAGCTGCAGGTATTCCAGAAGGGAGTCTTGTGTGCCTGCCAGAGTGCCATCAACCAGGAACCAGATGTTGAGCTCACTGGACAGTCTGGTTGTAATTTCTCGAACCGCTATGCAAAAGAGGAAGGGTGGAAGTGGGTCTCTCTGTTGAATTCCCTCTGCTGAGGTGACTTCATGTTTGCCAAACAGGAGGGTTGAGTCTTTGCTGTAGCCTGCTGACACAAACGGGAGAATGCTTGGGCAATGTTCCTGGACTGCAGTGAGGACTGCTTCCCTTTTGTGACCTAGTAGAAAGAGTTTTTAAAATCTAATTTTACTCTACTGCCTGGTCTTCAGTAAGAGAGCTAATTGTAGGCTCGTGCAGCATGGGCCGCTGCTTTCCAGCCTTGGGGGACTCCAAACCCCAGCTGGTTGGGTTGCAGCATGGTGGCTGCTTCCATTCGAATACTTCCGACAACAGCCCTTGCAACTAGGCGGCGAAGGGTATTACCAACGGCAATGGGTCTGATCCTTACCCCCTTCTTTTTCAGGGCAAATAGGGATGCACCAAAGAAGAATGGTTTGATTTCATTAGGGATTAACCCGGCGAGGCAGTTGTTGACAAACGTTGTGATTTCTGTCAGGAGCGCTTCTGCAGCTGGGCCAAGAACAGGGTTCACCATTTCCTTCACATGTTGAGGTCTTACCCCTGTGTAGCCTCCTGAGGAGCCCGGGGAAATGAAACGATAGCTTTATATTCCTGACTCCCGGAGGACGAGAGGTTCCTGGTTAGGGGGAACCCTGACCTGTGGGGGAGGTCCACCTACGGCCCTGAGGGGGTGTTTTTCTCTCCGTGCTTGGGCTGTGGTTTCATCCTTGGGCAAAATTTTGTCCTTATTTGTGATCAATCTGAGTGCCCGGCTGTATTGCCCTCTTCAATTTTCTTGCTGTCTTGGGTACCTAATTTTCTGTTGTCGCTGATTGTCGTACTTGGTCTGCCTCGGCGGTGTTTGGTGTGTTTGGGATGCGGACTAGGTTGTCAGCCCTAGGAAAATTCCTAATTGCTTTATTGACGGATGAGGCCAGTGTCTTGCCGCCTCTGTCTGGTACACCTAAGCATGCATTGCCAAAAAGTAACATTGTGCCAGGCTTTGATGGTATCAGGTGCATCAAGGTTATTTGACCCTCTGTTGACTTTTCCGATGAGGTCCGTGTATTTCCCGGCAGCAAATATATATATATATATATATATATATATAATATATATATATATATATATATATATATGCAAAGCCAAGCCTGAATGGTCCCCAGACTATATGCAACTGAAAACTCACCCCCAGAAGTGACTCGAACCCATACTGCCAGGAGCAATGCAACGGGGTGTGAGTTTTCGTTGCATATAGTCCTGGGGACCATTCAGGCTTGTTCACATTTGTGTTTCCTCACGTGTTGCCCCAAAAATGAGGTGATTTGATAAATGCTATGCCCAAGATTACCATCCGAGTGCCGGCGGGAAGTGGTTCAAATAGCTTAAGCTATCACTTCTTTTTGTCCGGTCATGATGGTCAAGAGGATTGAGGTCGTCCCTGTACATACCAGTGCGTTGCTCCTGGCAGTATGCAGTGTTCGAGTCACTTCTGGGGTGTGCAGTTTCAGTGTGCATATTGTCCTGGGGACCATTCAGCTTGTTCACATATATCCTACTGAATCCATTTATCATGTTACATTGACCCGCCCAAGTCAGCATTCATCCATTCGTCCACCGACTTTTCTCTTAATATGCTGCTTTCTTTTTACTGTCGATGGTAATTGAAAAATCAATTCTCCAAAATTCATTGTCTGACGCGATGCTTGAACATGTCTCGTAATAACTTATTACATTTTCAAAGACCTTAGTTTAACACCACACACAACTGTAACCTGAAAACACTAAACAGAGTTTTTTACTTATGCTAACACTTAAACTGCTTGTCTTATATACTCTCATTGGGTGAGGTGATTTGGATGAGGTGAACAAACTTTTGACCAACACAAGACAGAACACGGAACATTGGGTATTAATTGGATAAATGAGAAGGAAGAAGGGAAGTAACTGCAAAGGGCCTATTGGCCCATACTTCCTCTTGAAGAAGCCTCAAGAGGAAGTATGGGCCATTAGGCCCTTTGCAGTTACTTCCATTCTTCCTATCTCATTTATCCAATTAATACCCAATGTTCCGTGTCTCTGTCCTTGTGTTGGTCACAAGTTTGTTCACCTCATCCAAACTGTTGCAACATATCACCTCACCCAAATGAGAGTATATAAGACAAGCTGTTTAAGTGTTAGCACGACGGGAGACATCTCCTGTCCACGAGGCTACCATAGCCCGTGCTTCTTGCCCAATCCTGTGCCAGGTAAGTTACGG
>WNGS01093073.1:5518-15667 GCA_020271785.1 Procambarus virginalis | reverse complement strand
CATAAGAACATAAGAACAAAGGCAACTGCAGAAGGCCTATTGGCCCATACGAGGCAGCTCCTATTTATAACCACCCAATCCCACTCATATATATGTCCAACCCATGCTTGAAACAATCGAGGGACCCCACCTCCACAATGTTACGCGGCAATTGGTTCCACAAATCAACAACCCTGTTACTGAACCAGTATTTACCCAAGTCTTTCCTAAATCTAAACTTATCCAATTTATACCCATTGTTTCGCGTTCTGTCCTGTGTTGATACTTTCAATACCCTATTAATATCCCCTTTGTTATGTCCATTCATCCACTTGTAAACCTCTATCATGTCACCCCTAACTCTTCGCCTTTCCAGTGAATGCAAATTAAGCTTTGTTAATCTTTCTTCATATGAAAGATTTCTAATTTGGGGAATTAACTTAGTCATCCTACGCTGGACACGTTCAAGTGAATTTATATCCATTCTATAATATGGCGACCAAAACTGAACTGCATAATCTAAATGGGGCCTAACCAGAGCAAGATATAGCTTGAGAACCACACCAGGTGTCTTGTTACTTACGCTGCGATTAATAAATCCGAGTGTCCGATTTGCCTTATTACGAACATTTATGCATTGATCCTTTTGTTTTAAATTCTTACTAATTATAACTCCCAGATCCCTTTCGCAATCCGACTTCGCAATCTCAACACCATCTAGCTCGTATCTTGTAACTCTATCATCATTACCTAGCCTCAGAACTTTACATTTATCAGCATTAAACTGCATCTGCCAGTCCTTTGACCATTTCAAAACCCTATCTAGATCAACTTGAAGTGATAGTGAGTCCTCCTCCGAATTAATTTCCCTACCGATTTTCGTATCATCGGCAAATTTGCAAATGTTGCTACTCAAACCTGAATCTAAATCATTTATATATATTATAAACAACAGAGGTCCCAAGACAGAGCCTTGAGGCACTCCACTTACAACATTTTCCCACTCTGACTTGACTCCATTTATACTAACTCTCTGTTTCCTTTGGTATAGCCATGCCCTAATCCAGCTTAATATAGCACCCCCAATACCATGAGCCTCTATCTTTTTAATCAGTCTTTCATGTGGCACTGTATCAAAAGCTTTGCTAAAGTCAAGGTACACAACATCACAATCCTTACCACTATCAACTGCCTCAACTATGCTAGAATAAAAAGATAACAAATTTGTTAAACATGAACGGCCATTTATAAAACCATGTTGCGACTCAATTATTAATTTATGTTTTTCAAGATGAAGACGAATTTTATTTGCTATTATAGATTCGAGTAACTTTCCCACAATAGACGTTAGGCTAATTGGTCGATAGTTAGACGCAAGTGATCTATCTCCTTTCTTAAAAACTGGTATCACATTAGCAACTTTCCAAAACTCTGGCACTCTGCCTGACTCTATTGATTTATTAAATATGATTGACAGTGGGTCACAAAGCTCCTCTTTGCATTCTTTCAGCACTCTGGCAAACACTTCATCCGGCCCTGGGGATTTGTTTGGTTTGAGTTTTTCTATTTGTTTAAGAACATCCTCCCTGGTAACTGCTAAACTCGTCAACCTGTCCTCGTCCCCACCCACATAGACTTGTTCGGCTGAAGGCATATTGTTAAGTTCCTCTTTAGTAAATACAGATACAAAATATTTGTTAAAAATACTACTCATCTCTTCATCACTATCTGTTATTTGACCTGTCTCAGTTTTTAATGGACCTATCCTTTCCCTAGTCTTAGTTCGATATAACTGAAAAAACCCTTTAGGATTTGTCTTTGCTTGCCCTGCTATGCGAACTTCATAGTTTCTTTTTGCTTTCCTTATCTCTTTTTTAACATATTTAACCAGTTGTACGAATTCCTGTTCTAAAGTGACCTCCCCATTTTTAATCCTTTTGTACCAAGCTCTCTTTTTACCTATAAGGTTCTTCAAATTCTTTGTTATCCACTTTGGGTCATTAGTAATCGATCTATTCAATTTGTGTGGTATACTACGTTCCTGTGCTTTGTTTAGAATATTCTTAAATACGTTATAAATTGAATCCACATCGAAATCCCCATTTACATCACCTATCGCTGGGTTCATGTCTCGCTCCAAGACCGGCCTACACCCCATACCCAAGACTTTCCAATCAATTTGACCCAAAAAATTTCTTAGGCTATTAAAATCAGCTTTTCGAAAATCTGGCACTTTAACAGAATTTTCTCCTACAGGTCTATTCCATTCTATGCTAAATCTGATTTCTTTGTGATCACTGTTCCCTAGCTCACTCCCTATTTCGATGTCATTAATTTGTGTTTCCCTGTTAGTTAACACTAAATCTAAAATATTGTTTTCCCGTGTTGGTTCCTTAATGTGTTGCGTAAGAAAGCAATCGTCAATTAATTCTAGAAAATCTTCTGCTTCACTATTCCCTGTTTTGTTCAACCAGTTTATTCCACTAAAATTAAAGTCACCCATGACATAAATACTGTTAGATCTAGTTGCCCTAGATATTTCATTCCATAGATGTTTTGCTTCCATTCTGTCTAAATTTGGTGGCCTATATATAACTCCTATTGTAATATTATTTGCTTTTTCGTTTAATTCTATCCAAATGGTTTCTGTGTGTGGCTCAGTTTTGATTCCCTCTTTGAGACTACATTTCAAATTGTCCCTAACGTATATGGCTACTCCACCTCCTCGTCTAATATATCTATCTGTGTGAAATAGTTTAAATCCATTTATTTGATATTCAGCTAATAGTTCTCTATTATCTACATTCATCCACGTTTCGGTAAGTGCAATAATATCTATTTTTTCTGTGCAGACAAGAGCATTTAATTCGTTAATTTTATTTCTTAGACTTCTACTGTTAGTGTAATATACCCTAAGTGAATTGTTATTTTGAGGCCCTTCTCTTTCCCTGATCATTTTGCCAATTCCTTTCTCCCGCAAACACATACTTTTATTACATCCTTCCTCCAAATCAATTCCCATACCTCTATCTACTAACAGTTTAAACCCAAACAAACACCTCTAACCACTTCTTCCAACGAGTTCGCAACAGCAACAACCCCAGCTCTCGATAGATGCACCCCATCACGAGCATACATTTCATTCCTTCCATAGAAGTGTTCCCAGTTGTCTATGAAAGATATTGCATTTGATTTGCAATATCCTTCCAGCCGGCAATTGACACCAAGTGCCCTCGACATCCATTCATTTCCCACTCCCTTTCTTGGAAGAATGCCACATATGATCGGGATTCCTCCCTTGCTCCTAACTAATTCTATTGCTGTCTTGAATCTTTGTATTAGTTCCTCACTCCTAACTCGCCCAACATCATTACCCCCTGCACTTAAACAAATAATGGGTTTGTTCCCATTTCCCTTCATAATATCATTCATGTTTCCAACAATATCACCAATTCCAGCTCCCGGATAGCAAACTCTTAATCTGTTCCCCCTTTCTCTGGCACAAAACGTTCTGTCTAAATATCTCACCTGAGAATCTCCCACAACCAAAATTCGCTTTGATACTCCCTTTTCCTTACGAGCAGTTTGAGGGACCTGCGTTTCAATGCTCTTCGTTACTTTGCTTATGGCTCCTCGTTGAGCAACAGGTTCACCACAGCACTCGTCCTCTAACACATCAAATGCGTTAGAAGTCCATAGGCTAGGTGTCGGTTTTGCCAAGGTCTTCTTAAGACCCCTGTCTTTTACCACTTGCCAAGACGAGGTCTCCTCCTTTGTTTCTTCCTGACGTTGCTTCAGCTGTCTAACCTCCTCCCGTAGTGAATCCAGCTCTATCCTCAGAGCTCCAACTAGATTCACCAGTTCCTTTACTAATCCTTCCATTATTGCTGTAATAATATTACTATAATCGGAGCTCCAGCTAACACAACCTCTCGCTGTGACAGCACCTGACTGAGAAGTAACTTTCAAGTAACTTTCCCACAATAGACGTTAGGCTAATTGGCCAATAGTTTGATGCAAGTGATCTATCTTAATTAAAATTCTTAGAATTGTTATTTTTTTATTTAATTCTTATTTAAAATTCTTATCAATTCTTAAAAATTAGTACCACATTAGCAACCTTGTACGACTCTGGCACTTTGCCAGACTCTAGTGATTTATGGATAAACAATGGATAGCATATGGATAGATAGGCATATGGATAGGCATATGGTAGACAATGGATCGCAAAGCTACTCTTTGCATTCTTTAAGCACCCTGGCAAACACTTCATCCGGCCCTGGGGATTTATTTGGTTTGAGTTTTACTATTTGTTTAATAATATCATCTCTGATAACTGTTAGACTAGTCAACCTGTCCTCGTCCCCACCCACATAGACTTGTTCGACTGATGGCATAGAGTTAAGTTCTTCATTAGTAAATACAGAGATAAAATATTTATTAAAAATACTACTCATCTCTTCGTCATTATCCGTTATCTGACCTATATCGGGTTTTAATGGACCTATCCTTTCACTAATCTAACAACGGAATAACGGGTGAAATACTGAAATATTTAAACGGATAAAAAAGAATAGTAAAATATAACTTGACACAAATGATATAAATTGGAAAAAATATATATTCTGAATATATATTCTGACCTGGGTAAATACTGGTTCGTGAAGAACAAATTACTTAGTAAAGTCATTGACGGGGAACCATTAGATTGTTTCATTCGTAGGTTAGACATTTGAATGAGCAAGTTTAGTTTAGATTACACTGAGGCTGCCTCACATGAGCTGATAAGTGTTTTGAAGTTTCAAGTATGTTTCTTTTTATATAAAACAATCTCTGTTATTGTTATAAGTGTTCCATAATTTATGACTATTGGTCATTCGTTATGTGTCATTAAAACAAACATTAATTACCCGAATATATTTACAGATTGTAAGCACAAATATACTGTTAGAGCTTCAATAAATATTTGTGGGGAAGCCTTCAAGTGCCATTACAATTGGAAAGGCATACCACAGGAGAGTGCGAGCACTCTTCAGCTGCCAGGAGGAGACGTGAGGCCCGTAACTGTAACTAGTGATGAATGGAACGAAGTCATCATCAGCAGCACTAAAACGGACAACATGATTGATGACTTGTCGACAACGAACACTTTAAAAATACCTTATTTAAGTGTATCAGAAGAGATTCATTGTTCAGAAAAATACCAGTCCATAATCTTCACCAGCTACGGACCGAGTCTCTGGGGCTATGGGGCAGACTCTTCAGGTAAATGTACTTTACTAACTTTTCATGATATATTACAAAAAGTAGGCATATACATATATATATGACAATGTCAGACCACGGAGGAAAAATGAAACAGGAATTTCCTTAAGTGCTTTCGTATATTAATACATCTTCAGAAGGAATCTCTCCTTCTGAAGATGTATTAATATACGAAAGCACTTAAGGAAATTCCTGTTTCATTTTTCCTCCGTGGTCTGAAATTGTCACATTTTTAGTCACGTGTTTATTTTCGAGATAAGCACACACACACACACACACCTGGGGGTTGACCCCCAGAAAGACCTGGGGGTTGATATCACGCCAGACCTGTCCCCTGAAGCTCATATCAAGAGGATAACATCAGCAGCATATGCCAGGTTGGCTAACATAAGAACGGCCTTTAGAAACTTGTGTAAGGAATCTTTCAGAACATTATATACCACATATGTCAGACCAATCCTGGAGTATGCGGCTCCAGCATGGAGTCCCTATCTAGTCAAGCATAAGACTAAACTGGAAAAGGTTCAAAGGTTTGCCACCAGACTAGTACCCGAGCTGAGAGGTATGAGCTACGAGGAGCGACTGCAGGAATTAAACCTCACTTCGTTGGAAGACAGAAGAGTTAGGGGGGACATGATCACCACATTCAAGATTCTCAGGGGAATCGACAGGGTTGATAAAGACAGGCTGTTTAACACAAGGGGCACACGCACTAGGGGACACAGGTGGAAGCTGAGTGCCCAAATGAGCCACAGAGATATTAGAAAGAACTTTTTTAGTGTCAGAGTGGTTGACAAATGGAATGCATTAGGAAGCGATGTGGTGGAGGCTGACTCCATACACAGTTTCAAATGTAGATATGATAGAGCCCATTAGGCTCAGGAAACTGTACACCTGTTGATTGACGGTTGAGAGGCGGGACCAAAGAGCCAGAGCTCAACCCCCGCAAGCACAACTAGGTGAGTACAACTAGGTGAGTACACACACACACACATACACACAGGTAGGGGGCCAGGTAGCCTGGTGGATAGCGTGCAGGATTCGTAATTCTGTGGCGCGGGTTCGATTCCCGCACCCGGCAGAAACAAATGGGCAAAGTTTCTTTCACCCTGAATGCCCTGTTACCTAGCAGTAAATAGGTACCTGGGAGTTAGTCAGCTGTCACGGGCTGCTTCCTGGGGTGTGTGTGTGTGTGTGTGTGTGGTGTGGGAAAAAAAAGTAGTTAGTAAACAGTTGATTGACAGTTGAGAGGCGGGCCTAAAGAGCAAAGCTCAGCCCCCGTAAAATACAACTAAGTGAATACACACACACACACACACACAGATATATATATATATATATATATATATATATATATATATATATATATATATATATATATATATATATATATATATATATATATATATATATATATAGTGTATTCACCTAGATGTGCTTGCGGGGGGTTGAGGTTTGGCTTTTTGATCCCGCCTCTCAACAGTCAATCTACTGGTGTACAGATTCCTGAGATTCTCGAGCTCTATCATATCTACATTTGAAACTCTGTATGGAGTCAGCCTCCACCACATAACTTTCTAGTGCATTCTATTTACTAACTACTCTGACACTGAAAAAGTTATTTCTAATGTCTCTGTGGCTCATTTGGGTACTCAACTTCCACCTGTGTTCCCTTGTGCGTGAACCACCCGTGTTAAATAATTCATCATTGTCTACCCTGTCTATTCCCCTGAGAATTTTGTGGTGATCATCTCTTCCCGAGCTTTTCTGTCTTGCAGCGACGTGAGGTGCAGTTCACGCAGCCTTTCTTCATAACTCATGCCTCTTAGTTCTGGGACTAACCTAGTGGCACACCTCTAAACTTTTTCAAGTTTACTTGAAAAACGAACGAAAACAATGCTACATCTTGTGTTTGACAAGGTAAGGGCTCCATGCTGGGGCCGTATACTCCAGGATTGGCCTTACTTATGTGGTATACAAGGGTCTGAATGATTTCTTACACAGGTTTCTGAAGGTTGTTCTGATGTTAGCCTGCCTCGCGTACGCAGCCCATGTTATTCTTTAGATGTGGGCTTCAGGAGACAGGTTTGGTGTGAAATCAACTCCTAGATGTTTCTCTCTGTCCGTTTCGTGAAGGACGTAATCTCCCATTCGGTATCCAGTGTCAGGCCTCCTATTTTTTCCCGCCTAGTTTCATTACCTTACGCACGCTTCCTTGTCGTTTGTAGTGAATCTGTTTGCCCCTACCCAACTTGGGTTGAACTTTAGTAGCCATTTGGTGACCACTCCTTCATTTTGTCTAGGTCATCTTGTGACCTTATACTATCTTAATCGTCCTCATAAGTTTTGCATCATCAGCAAACATTGAGAGGAACGAGTCTATTCCCTCTGGGAGATTATTTAAATATTTCAGAAACCGTATAGTTCCAAGGAATGATCCCTGGGGCACCCCACTGGTGACGCCTCATCACTCCGAGACCTTCCCCCTCACAGCGACTCGCTGTCTTCTGTGGCTTAGATACTCCCATATCCAGTGGAGTACCTTCCCTTTCACTGCCGCCTACATCTACAGCTTGGCACTAGTCTCTTATGTAGTACTGTGTCAAAGGCATTCAAGTAATCCAAAAATATGCAGTCTGCTTTTTGCTTGATTTGTGTTGTCTGGTCATAGAATTCAATTAATCCTGTGAGCATGATTTGTTATCCCTGAACCCATGCTGATGTTGTGTTACAAAGTTCTTTCACTCCAGATGTTATTTTCGCACAATCTTCTCCATCATCTTGCATGGTATGCAAGTTAGGGACAATAGCCTGTAGTTCAGTGCCTCCTGTTTATCACCCGTTTTGTATATCAAGACTACATTGGCCGTCTTCCAAATTTTTGGCAGTTCATCTGTTACCAGTGATTTGTTGTACACCATGGATAGTGGAAGGTAGAGAGCTTCTGCTCCTTTCTTTAGAAGCCATGGTGAGATTCTTTCAGGGCCTATAGCCTTTGTCACATCCAAATCTAACAGATGTTTCCTCATCTCCCTATTGGAAATCACAAACTCCTCTAGTGGTGTTTCGTTAGATATTCCCTCTCTTATCTCTGGGACTTATCTATCTTTGCTCTTCTGTGAAGACATCCTGGAATTTCTTATTGAGTTCTTCGCATGCTTCCTTGTCGATTGTAGTGAATCTGTTTGCCCCAACCCTATGTTTCATTACCTGTTCCTTCACTGTTGTTTTTCTCCCGATGTGGCTGTGCACCAATTTAGGTTGAGTCGACAATTTTGGTTGTTGCTATATCATTCCTGGCTCGCTATATCATTTTCATATTGTCGTTCCGCTTTTCTTCCCACCCTGACGTATTAATCCCTGGCGCTCTGGTATCTTTCTCTGCTCTCTTGTGTCATGTTATGTTTATAGTTTCTCAACACTCTTGTACTTAGTTGCTTTGCTGGCTTACATCTCTGATTTAACTATAGGTTTTATGTCTGCATTTATTTATTTTTTTTCTTTTGTACTGGGACGAACTTCTCTGCTTCCACACACACACACGTGTGTATTTACCTAGTTGTATCCACCTAGTTGTGCTTGCGGGGGTTGAGCTTTGCTCTTTCGGTCCGTCTCCCAACTGTCAATCAACTGTTACTAACTATTAACTAATTTTCTTTTTCACACACACACACACACACACCACACACACACACACACACACAACCCCACACACACACACACACACACACACACACCACACACCACACACAATACGCACACACACACATTATTACACACGGGGATTACAAATAAAACTATTGAACTTGGAGAGTGTGCACTAGAAGAAAACCCAGACATAATAGCACTCACAGAAACACAGCTAACGAAAATCATAACAAATGCAGTGTTTCCACAGGGCTACTAGTAGTGAGGAAAGAGAGAGAAGGGAGAGGAGGAGGTGGTGTGGCTTTGCTACTAAGAGAAGGTTGGAGTTTCGAAGAGATGGTAATTCAGAACTGTGAAGGTTTCAGGGACAACTTATCAGGCACCATTGCAACTGGAGGACAGAAAATTATAATATAGTCATATATAATCCCCCACGAATGACAGAAGACCCAGACAGGAATATGATAGAAACAACATGGCCACCATCAATATAATAGAGAGAGCAGCTTCTGTGGCTAGCAGGAACGGATCCAGACTTCTAATCATGGGAGACTTCAACCATGGGAAGATAGATTGGGGGAACAGAGACCCCCACGGAGGCTCAGACACATGGAGAGCTCAGCTGCTGGATGTGGCAACAAGAAACTTTCTAAGTCAACACGTCAAGGGACCGACAAGAATGAGAGAGGGATGAACCAGCCTTGCTTGATTTGATATTTACCCTAAATGAGTCGGATATAAGGAAGTTAAGTTGGAAACCCCCTTGGGAATGAGTGATCATAGTGTATTGAGCTTTGAGTACCTGGTTGAGCTAGGAATTATCACCCCCAAAAAAGAACTGGGAACCAAGGGCTGGCGTACCGAAAGGGAAACTATGAGGAGATGAAAATTCCTATGGGATATACATTGGGACACAGAACTCGGAACCAAGTCCGTACAAGACATGATGGACTATGTCACCCAAAAATGTCAGGAGGCTGTAAGCAGGTTTGTCCCAGCCCAACAGGAAAAAAACAGAGAAGCAAAGGAAGAATCCGTGGTTTAATAGGGAATGTATGAAAGCAAAGGAGCTGAACAAAGGGCATAGAGGAACTTCCGTAATAACAGAACACCAAAAAGGAGAGAGATACCAGAGAACCAGAACGAGTATGTCATTGTGAGAAGAGCAGCTGAGAAAAGGTATGAAAATGATATAGCTAACAAGCCAAGACTGAACCAAAGCTACTACACAGTCACATCAGGAGGAAGACAACAGTC
>WNGS01093068.1:0-16390 GCA_020271785.1 Procambarus virginalis | reverse complement strand
TGCGTCTTGACGTTTTCATACGCATACCAGGTTTATATTCTCCAATAATCTTTGGCAGGTGGAGTCCAGATTTCTTGGCATTCACAGTTTCATCAACTTGTTGACCTTTGTTTTCAATTCGGCTGTAGTGTCCTTCGTTACCCTTTGGAATTTAGTTTGTCAGAGAGTATGTGGCAGCCAAGAGCCTTCGTGAGAAAAGGAGAAGTTGTCAGGAGAGGCGACAAGTCGCCAATATACGTCATCCTTAAGAAAGACGAATATCTGGCGAAAATGAGCACATACTCTCTGACCAAACTAAATTCCAAAGGGTAACGAAGGACACTACAGCCGAATTGAAAACAAAGGTCAACAAGTTGATTGAAACTGTGAATGCCAAGAAATCTGGACTCCACCTGCCAAAGATTATTGGAGAATATAAACCTGGATATGCGTATGGAAACGTCAAGACGCATAAGCCTGGAAACCCACTTCGGCCAATTATTTTTTTTTGTCTGCAGCTTCCTGGCACATCTTGGTGACAAAATCCATCATGACCTGCACATTCTTGTCTCTAAGTTCTGTTTCCCATGGTATTCCTCTGAGGAAGCTCCTCATCTCGTCATATTTTCCCTCTTCGGTAATTCAGTCTTTTTCCCTCCTCCTCCCATCCTTGGATAGGTTATCCCTACCTCCACCAAGTACTCAAAGGTCAGTACACTGTGGTCACTCATTCCTATGGGGGCTTCAACTTTGACTTCCCTTATTTCTGACTCATTCAGGGTGAATATCAAGTCGAGTCTAGCTGGTTCATCATTGCCTCTCACTCTTGTGGGTTCCTTGACATGCTGGCTCAGAAAATTCCTTGTTGTCACTTCCAAGAGTTTAGCTCTCCACGTATCTGCACCACCATGTGGGTCCCCATTCTCCCAGTGTATCTTTCCATGGTTGAAATCGCCCATGATTAAGAGTCTGGAGCCATTCCTGCAGGCAACTGAAGCTGCTCTCTCTATTATATTAATGGTTGCCATGTTGTTCCTATCAAACTCCTGTCTAGGTCTTCTGTCATTTAGGGGAGGATTGTAAATGACTGCCACTATTATCTTAGGTCCGCCCATTGTTATAGTTCCTGTTATGTAATCTCTGAATCCGTCACAGCCCAGAATTTCCATCCCATCAAAACTCCAGTCCTTCCTTATCAGCAGGGCCACTCCTCCACCTCCTCTCCCTTCCCTCTCTTTCCTTACTATATAGTAGTCCTTTGGAAACACAGCATCTGTTATGACTCCTGACAATTTTGTTTCCGTTAGTCCTATTACATCAGGGTTTTCTTCTTGCACCATTTCTGCCAGTTCACTTGCTTTATTGGTAATTCCATCAATGTTTGAGTACATTACCTTGAAGCTCACTTTCTTATATCCAATTTCACCCTCACTCCACACAAGTGTAGGAAGTTGTTCTATGGTCATTGTTACTTGGGTAGGCTCCTCCTCCTGTGAGGTAGTTTCCAGGGGTTCAGGGGGAGGTGGAGTGGGGGATGGAGGGCTTAGGTCTTCCTCAGGCCTGCTTAAGGCAGGAAGAAGTCCTGGGGGTGAGGGAGCAGGGATTGCTTGGGGAAAGGGCACGCCCTCCTGCAGTGTAGTTGACAGGGGTTTGGAGGGAGATGGAGTGGGGGATAGAGGGCTTTGGTCTTGCTCAGGCCTGCTTGGGGCAGGGAGAAGACCAGGGGCTACTTGGGGTAAGGGGAGGGGGAGGATTTGGGTTTCCTGATGGGCGTTGTGCAGGGGCAAGGAAGGGTTTGTGCTGGGGGGTAGGGAGGGCCCTATTGGGTGGTGGGCTGGGGTGTTGCATTCCCCCCTTGGGTTCCTGGGTTGCTGGATTGGGGCTCCACACTCCCCTCTGGGATTGCTGGGTTGGAGGCTGAGGTTCCCTGGCTCCCTTCCCTCTCCTTGCGCCTTTTCCTTGCATCTGATGCCCTTAGTATCTCGTCTCTGGTCATGTCCCTCTGAACATATACCTCTTTGTAGTTCCTTGCATACCTCAATTTGCTCTTCTTTACTAGGATGTCCTCTTTGACGTCCTCTCTCTTGAATACTACCTTGATCAATCTCTTTTGTGTTGACCAGACCACACACTAGAACGTGAAGGGATGACGACGTTTCGGTCCGTCCTGGACCATTCTCAAGTCGATTGTGATGAGGAAGTAGAGAGACAGGCAATAAATAGGCAAGAGAGAGCTGAGGAGCAAAGTAAGGTGTAGTAGAGGGGATATTAATAGTAATAAGAGCTGCAGAAGGCCTATTGGCCCATACGAGGCAGCTCCTATTATAACCACCGAAAGAGAAGGAGATAGGAATAAAAAGAGGATAGCAAGGGAGCTTGGGAGAAAAGAGAAAGAAAAGAAAAGAGAAAGAAAGAAAATAGAAGGGGTAGGCTTATGTTAGATCACGTTTGTTAGAAAGATTACAGCATTTGAGTATATACTGTGAAAGGGAAGAGTCCACAGCAACAAAGCCAGGACTCAAGTTCATGTTGGGTACATTGTGTATTAGAGCCGATTCCACAAGACGGCGTCTGTGTAGAGTAGAGGCAGGAAAGATTATTTTGGAGGAAGACCAATCAATGGGATGATTAGAATCCCTTACATGGCAGAAGAGAGCATTGTTAGTGTCTGCAGACTTAACACTTTTCTTGTGTTCTTTAAGTCTGTCATTCAGTGTACGGCCAGTTTTGCCAAAGTATTGGAGAGGACAAGACGAACAGGAAATAGAGTAGACACCAGCAGCATTAGAAGCAGGAGGAGCAGTGTGAACTAGATTGCTACGAAGTGTGTTAGTTTGTCGAAAGGCGAGTTTAATGTCAAGAGGACGAAAGGTATTGGTAAAAGTTTTGAGTTCAGATATGAAGGGAAGGCATAGTACAGTGCTACTAGTGTTGGAAGCAGGTTTAGGATGAAAGAAATTTCGTTTAGCTTGAGAGTAGGCACAGTTGATGAAATGCAAAGGGTAACCAAGGCGAGAGAATGATTTGTAGATAAAGGCAATTTCAGAATCAAGAAACTGAGGGTCGCTGATGCGTAGAGCGCGAAGGAAGAGAGAGACGAGGACACTTTTCTTAACAGAAGGAGGATGGTAGGAAAAGAAGTGAATGTACATGCCACTATGCATGGGTTTACGGTAGACAGAGAAAGAGAACCCAGACACAGAGCTGTGAACATGAACGTCAAGAAAAGGAAGGAGGGAATTAGATTCCACTCAACTTTGAAATGGATAGAAGGAGCCAGATTGTTAAGAGAGGCGAGGAAAGGCTGGAAAAGATTAAGGTCATGAGGCCATAAAGCAAAAATGTCATCAACATAGCGAAGCCAAAGAGAGGGACGAGTATCAATAGAAGGAAGAAGAACAGTTTCGAAGTATTCCATGTAGAAATTAGCAAGAACAGGGGAGAGAGGGGAACCCATAGCAACCCCGAAAGTTTGAGTGTAATATTTACCGTTCAAAGAGAAAGAGTTAGAGTCAACACAGAGTCTAATGAGATCAAAGAAAACGTCAGTGGGAAGAGGAAGAAGAAGAAGGACCTCTGACGCCTTCTGTCTAAGGAAGGAGAGAACGTCATCGAGCGGAACATTAGTAAACAGAGAGTCGACATCAAGACTAAGCATCTTACAAGAGGGTTGCAGGCGCAGTCTTTCTATGAAGTCCTGAGAGTGACGAAGGTGGGCAGGGGAGAAAGTGCCAAGGTAAGGCGTCAGGGTTTTAGCGAGCCAGGAGGCAAGAGGATAGCTGACAGAGCCCCGTGAAGAAATGATAGGACGAAAAGGAACACAGGTTTATGAGTCTTAGGAAGACCATAGAAATAAGGAAGAGAAGGGCAGATGACACGGAAACGTTTAATGAGATCAAAGTCAGGAGGACGAAGACTAGAGAGCTGTCTTAGTTTGCGGTTAAAGGAAGTTTTGAGGCGATCCAAAGGGTTAGAAGTCAGAGGAGCATAAGTGCGAGAGTCGGAGAGCAAGACATCTGCTTTTCGGAGGTAGTCCTCACGGTCAAGGACAACCACCGAATTGCTTTTGTCGGACGGAAGGATAAGAATAGAGTTGTTAGATTTCAGGGAGGCAAGGGCAAGTTGGAAGCGACGTGGAAGGTGGTGATTTTTTGAAAACAAGCTGTCAAGAACGGGGATAATGGCCCCTCTAAAGGCAGACAAGTCCGAAAGAGACCTAGAGTTAGAATTGACAAACCTGTCAAAGGAACTAATGAGATCAATGCCACAGCGTGGGCCAGGGGAAGTAGCAAAAGACAAACCAAGGCCAAGAAGTTCTTGCCGGTGCCTAGAAAGAGAGTAGGAAGAAAGGTTGGTAACACAGTCAGAAAGAGAGTATTTGGCCCAAGAACTGTTGAAGATCAGGCGTTGAAGTTTGTTGTGTAGTGTGCAGGAGTGGTGGGAAGAGGAGACGTGAGCAGTGTCAAATGCAATTGGAAATAGGATATTGCATAGATCACTGGGAAGAGAAGAGGACAGAAAGCGTTGATGTTGACGAACAGCTAGAAAAGCCTCGTCAACTTGCAAGGAGGTGGCGTGAATAAGTTCTTGAAGAAGAAGGCGGGCATGTTCAGGAAAAGGAGATCCCGAAGTGTTGAACTGGAGAAAGTGAGATAAAGAAAGAGGGAGAACTTGCTCAGCAAGACAGTCTTTAAGAAACCTGAGCTGGTTCTTTCGACTCTTGGCGTCAAGAAGGGAAGATTCAAAGGCGCGGAAAGGCTGTTTAAAGGAAGGTAGAGCATCGAAGAAATTAAACAGGGTAAGACGCTTTCGTGTGGTATCCATATGCAGGCGATGAGTCACAATAACGTCACACAATACAATACGTCACAGTCACAATAATCTCTTTTTGTCTCTGTTGTACTGGCCAATCCGGAAAAACTGTTCTATGTCTCGTTCAGTCCCTTCCATTCCTATCTCCTTTAATATCCCTGCCACTTCAGCTTTGTCTTTAGTCCTCGATTCCTCCCGTGTGGAGCCCTCTTGTTCCTTCACACCTACCACAACTACAGCTCTTTTCCTTTCCATTAGCTGGCTTGTGCACCTAGCTGCCTCCCGTGAGGTTACTGCTTTCATTACAACTTCCTTGACTGTGGACATTGCTCATGGGCTCTTCAGCATTTCAGCAAAGGTTGGGCCAATTGTTGCTGTCCCTGCCATTGCTATATCTCCTGGTACCTGGGGGTTGGTCCCCTGGGCCAGAGTCTGAGGAGGGCCTGTTTTTAGGCTTTTTATCTCCTCTTGTGCTGCACTTAGTTCTGTCCGCAGCTTATATATAGTTTCTCTCAGGTCCTTCAATTCCCCACTGACTTCCTTCCATGCCTTAGCAATCATCTCCATGAATGACTCGTCCAGTCCCTCTCCTCCAGCTTCATTCTGTTATCTTACCATCCCGCTTGACCTGTGTGGTGTGTGTGTGTGGTGTGTGTGTGTGTGGTGTGTGTGTGTGTGTGTGTGTGTGTACTCACCTAGTTGTACTCACCTAGTTGTGCTTGCGGGGGTTGAGCTCTGGCTCTTTGGTCCCGCCTCTCAACCGTCAATCAACAGGTGTACAGTTTCCTGAGCCTAATGGGCTCTATCATATCTACACTTGAAACTGTGTATGGAGTCAGCCTCCACCACATCGCTTCCTAATGCATTCCATTTGTCAACCACTCTGACACTAAAAAAGTTCTTTCTAATATCTCTGTGGCTCATTTGGGCACTCAGCTTCCACCTGTGTCCCCTAGTGCGTGTGCCCCTTGTGTTAAACAGCCTGTCTTTATCAACCCTGTCGATTCCCCTGAGAATCTTGAATGTGGTGATCATGTCCCCCCTAACTCTTCTGTCTTCCAACGAAGTGAGGTTTAATTCCTGCAGTCGCTCCTCGTAGCTCATACCTCTCAGCTCGGGTACTAGTCTGGTGGCAAACCTTTGAACCTTTTCCAGTTTAGTCTTATGCTTGACTAGATAGGGACTCCATGCTGGAGCCGCATACTCCAGGATTGGTCTGACATATGTGGTATATAATGTTCTGAAAGATTCCTTACACAAGTTTCTAAAGGCCGTTCTTATGTTAGCCAACCTGGCATATGCTGCTGATGTTATCCTCTTGATATGAGCTTCAGGGGACAGGTCTGGCGTGATATCAACCCCCAGGTCTTTCTCTCTCTCTGACTCTTGAAGTATTTCATCTCCCAAATGATACCTTGTATCTGGTCTCCTGCTTCCTACCCCTATCTTCATTACATTACATTTGCTTGGGTTAAACTCTAACAGCCATTTGTTCGACCATTCCTGCAGCTTGTCCAGGTCTTCTTGAAGTCTCAAGCTGTCCTCCTCTGTCTTAATCCTTCTCATAATTTTGGCGTCGTCAGCAAACATTGAGAGGAATGAGTCTATACCCTCTGGGAGATCATTTACGTATATCAGAAACAGGATAGGTCCAAGTACAGAGCCCTGTGGGACTCCACTGGTGACTTCACGCCAGTCTGAGGTCTCACCCCTCACTGTAACTCTCTGCTTCCTATTGCTTAGGTACTCCCTTATCCACTGGAGCGCCCTACCTGTTACTCCTGCCTGTTTCTCCAGCTTATGCATCAACCTTTTATGGGGTACTGTGTCAAAGGCTTTCCGACAGTCCAAAAAAATGCAGTCCGCCCACCCTTCTCTTTCTTGCTTAATTCTTGTCACCTGATCGTAGAATTCTATCAAGCCTGTAAGGCAAGATTTACCCTCCCTGAACCCATGTTGATGGGTTGTCACGAAGTCTCTTCTCTCCAGATGTGTTACTAGGTTTTTTCTCACAATCTTCTCCATCACCTTGCATGGTATACAAGTTAAGGACACTGGCCTGTAGTTCAGTGCCTCTTGTCTGTCACCCTTTTTGTATATTGGTACTACATTAGCAGTCTTCCATATTTCTGGTAGGTCCCCCGTTTCCAGTGACTTACTATACACTATGGAGAGTGGTAAGCAAAGTGCTCCTGCACACTCTTTCAATACCCATGGCGAGATTCCATCCGGCCCAACAGCTTTTCTCACATCCAGCTCCAATAGGTGCTTTTTGACCTCATCTCTTGTAATTTCGAACCTATCCAAGGTCACCTGGTTTGCTGCCACCTCTCCCAGCGCCGTGATATCTCCCTGTTCTATTGTAAAGACCTCCTGGAACCTTTTGTTGAGTTCTTCACACACCTCTTTGTCATTCTCTGTGTACCTGTCCTCGCCCACCCTAAGTTTAATCACCTGTTCCTTCACTGTTGTCTTCCTCCTGATGTGACTGTGTAGTAGCTTTGGTTCAGTCTTGGCTTTGTTAGCTATATCATTTTCATACCTTTTCTCAGCTGCTCTTCTCACACTGACATACTCGTTCCTGGTTCTCTGGTATCTCTCTCTACTTTCTGGTGTTCTGTTATTACGGAAGTTCCTCCATGCCCTTTTGTTCAGCTCCTTTGCTTTCATACATTCCCTATTAAACCACGGATTCTTCCTTTGCTTCTCTGTTTTTTCCTGTTGGGCTGGGACAAACCTGCTTACAGCCTCCTGACATTTTTGGGTGACATAGTCCATCATGTCTTGTACGGACTTGGTTCCGAGTTCTGTGTCCCAATGTATATCCCATAGGAATTTATTCATCTCCTCATAGTTTCCCTTTCTGTACGCCAGCCCTTTGGTTCCCAGTTCTTTTTTGGGGGTGATAATTCCTAGCTCAACCAGGTACTCAAAGCTCAATACACTATGATCACTCATTCCCAAGGGGGCTTCCAACTTAACTTCCCTTATATCCGACTCATTTAGGGTAAATATCAAATCCAGCAAGGCTGGTTCATCCCCTCCTCTCATTCTTGTCGGTCCCTTGACGTGTTGACTTAGAAAGTTTCTTGTTGCCACATCCAGCAGCTTAGCTCTCCACGTGTCTGGGCCTCCGTGTGGGTCTCTGTTCCCCCAATCTATCTTCCCATGGTTGAAGTCTCCCATGATTAGAAGTCTGGATCCGTTCCTGCTAGCCACAGAAGCTGCTCTCTCTATTATATTGATGGTGGCCATGTTGTTTCTATCATATTCCTGTCTGGGTCTTCTGTCATTCGGTGGGGGGTTATATATGACTACTATTATAATTTTCTGTCCTCCAGTTGCAATGGTGCCTGATATGTAGTCCCTGAAACCTTCACAGTTCTGAATTACCATCTCTTCGAAACTCCAACCTTCTCTTAGTAGCAAAGCCACACCACCTCCTCCTCTCCCTTCTCTCTCTTTCCTCACTACATAGTAGCCCTGTGGAAACACTGCATTTGTTATGATTTTCGTTAGCTTTGTTTCTGTGAGTGCTATTATGTCTGGGTTTTCTTCTAGTGCCCACTCTCCAAGTTCACTAGTTTTATTTGTAATCCCATCTATGTTAGTGTACATCGCCTTGAAGCTCACTTTCTTCTGTTCATTTACATATCCCTTTCTTGGCGAGTATTCTACTGGTGTGGGAAGCTGTTCCGTGGGTGAGAGGATCTGTGAGGTGGTTTGCAGGGTCGCAGAGGGTTTTGGGGTGGGGGGTGGGGGTTTAAGGGAAGGGGGAACGGGTAGGGTGTGGGTTAAGGAGATAGGGGGGACATGGAGGATACGGGGTGAGGGGGGAGGAGGAATAGGGAGGGTATGGGATGAAGGGGGAAGGGGGACTGGGGGGGAAAGGTGGGAGGGGGGACATGATGGGAATGGGGATGGGTTGTCGGGGTCAGAATGGGGTGGGGGGGGAGGGAGGGTTGGGTGGGGGCAGGTAGGGTGAGGAGAAGGAAGGGTTTCTATGCAGAGGGGGTTGGTGGTGTTGCCCCCCCCTCTGGTGTTGCTGGGATGCTGGTTTTGGGTTCCCCTCTTGTCTCTGGGACTGCTGTGTTGGGGGCTGTGATTTCCTGGTTTGCTCCTCTCTCCCTGCGCTTCCTCCTTGCCTCTGCTGCCCTGGCTCTCTCCTCCTTCGTCCTGTCCCTCTGCAGGAATACTTGTTTGTATCCCTCCACATGTTGGAGACGACTCTTCTTTTCTAGAATATCCTCCTTTGTGGTTTCGTTTGCAAACACCACCTTTATAAGTCGGTTTCTGTCCCTGTTGTACCAGCCCAACCTGAAAACCTTCTCAATGTTGTGTGCAGCCTCTTCCATCTGTAACCCCTTCAGTAGCCCATGTACTGCCTCTCTATCCTTGCCATTCCATTCTTGCCTGTTGGATCCTTCCTGTTCTTTGATGCCTACAACTACCACTGATCTCTTTCTCTCCAGCAGTTGAGTGGTGCACCTTGCTGCTTCCTGTGAGGTAGCAGCTTGCATGGCTACCTCCCTCACTGTGGCCATTGCTTCTGAGCTCTTTTTCAATATGTCCGCAAATGTGTCAGGTACAGAGGCATTTCCTTCCAATGTAACATTCCCACCTTCCCTTTGGATGATAATCTGATGCTCGGTCTCTTTATTTTTCTCTGTGAGAGATTTGATCTCCTCCCTTGCTGATGTCAGCTCACTTTGCAGGTTGTTAATTGTAATCCTCATTTCATTCATCTCCCTCCTAAATTCCTCCAGTGCTTGGTGTAGCAATTCTTGCGTTTGTTCGCCCTGGCTGCTTCCCATAACCCTGCTTCGGCCTCCTGCCATTTTGCCCCTTGTCAAGAGAGGTAGCAAGGGAGAGAGAGAGAGAGAGCAAGAGAGCAAAAGAGAGAGAACAGGAGAGACCCAGAGAGAGCGAACAAGAGAGAGAGAGAGAGCAAGGGAGAGAGAGAGCAAGAGAGCAAAAGAGAGAACAGGAGAGACCCAGAGAGAGCAAACAAGAGAGAGAGAGAGAGAGAGAGAGAGAGAGCAGAGAGAGCAAGAGAGAGAGAGAGAGAGAGAGAGAGAGAGAGAGAGAGAGAGAGAGAGAGAGAGAGAGAGAGAGAGAGAGAGAGAGAGAGAGAGAGAGAGAGAGAGAGTGTGTTCCTTGGGATGGGGTTGAGAGGTGAGGTAAGGTCAGCTTACGGCAGGTAGAGTGAGGGAGGATTATGGGAGGTTTTTTATCCTTTTTCCACGAAATGTGTTAATCAGGGGCGCGTGTGTGTGGGGTGTGGGGTGCGTGTGCGCGTGCGTGCGTGCGTGAGTGTGTCCGTAGTTCTCGTAAGCGGTAACTTCTACCCAATGAGCCACGCTGAGATTTTAATGAAATATAATATCCTGAACAAGAATTTGATACTATATTACCTCACACTGTACACCTGATTAATTGACCAGAAAGGCGGGTACCTACCAGATTGTTTCCCGTTCACACAACTAGATGAGTGATGACATATGGTCGATGATGATGCTCCGTCGTCGGCTTCCACTAGGTGATTCACTAAGGTGTTCTTCTATCTACACAAAACTCTGGAGTCAGTCACTGTATCGTTGTGTTGCGGTTCACTAATTTACTGTATCACTGATCACAATCACCACCCAACAAACACAATCACCAGTTCCACGGCCACGGTGGGTCGACCCAGCTGCCGGTCAGGTCAGGTCGCCTTACGCTGTCCTCCACACTATGCACCGGTGATCCACTAGCTCCACTTTTGATTTCTTCGCACAATCGCTAGCGATATGACTATGCTATGTAGCACCCTGCTAGCTACACACTGCGAGAGGCCAAATACTATGATCTAGCCTCAATAATCCTTCAATGTCCCGTGAAATTGACGAATTTCCGCGGACCTCGCTAATCGCGTGTGTCTCCCACCGTCGCTACTGTGCTACTGTGTGTGTGTGTGTGTGTGGTGTGTGTGTGTGTGTGTGTGTGGTGTGTGTGTGTGTGTGTGTGTGGTGTGTGTGTGTGTGTGTGTGTGTGGTGTGTGTGTGTGTTGTGTTGAATGTTCTCACCTATTGGTGCCTGGAGGATCGAGCATTGGCTGCATGATCGACCGCCTTTCTAGCCATCGGTTGTTTACAGCAATGACTCCTGTCCCATTTCCCTATGATGTGTGTACTCACCTAGTTGCACTCATCTAGATGTGCTTGCCGGGGTTGAGCTTTGGCTCTTTTGTCCAGCCTCTCATCTATCAGTCAATTGGTGAACAGATGCCTGAGCCTACTGGCTCTATCATATCTATCTACACTTGAATTGTGTATGGAGTCAGCTCCACCACATCACTACCTAGTGCATTCCATTTACTAACTACTCTGACACTGAAACGTTCTAATGTCTCTGTGGCTCATTTGGGTACTCAGCTTCCACCTGCGTCTCCTTGTGCGTGTACCATCCATTTTTTAATAATCCATCCTTGTCTACCCTGTCAATTTCCCCTGAGAATTTTATATGTGATGATCATGTCTCCCGAAGCTCTTCTGTCTTCCAGCGACGTGAGGTGCAGTTCACGCAGCCTTTCCTCATAACTCATGCCTCTTAGTTCTGGGACCAGCCTAGTGGCATACCTCTAAAATTTTTCTAGCTTCGTCCTGTGCTTGACAAGGTACGGGTTTCATGCTGGGGCTGCATTCTCCAGGATTGGCCTTACATATGTGGTATACAAGGTTCTTAAGGATTCTTTACCCAAGTTTCTGTAGGTTATTCTGATGTTAGCCAGCCTCGCATACGCCGCCGATGATATTCTTTTGATGTGGGCTTCATGAGAGAGATTTGGCGTGATATCAACTCTTAGATCTTTCTCTCTGTCCGTTTCGTGAAGGACTTCATCTCCCATTCTGTATCCAGTGTCTGGCTCATATTTCCTCTGTCTAGTTTCATCACCTTAAATTTACTTGGTTGATCTTTAGTTGCCATTTGTTGGACCATTCCTTCAGTTTGTCTGTCACCTTGCAGTCGTTATATCTTCTTCTGTCTTAATCCCCTCATAACTTTTGCATCATCAGCAAACTTTGAGAGGAACGAGTATATTCCCTTTAGGAGATCATTTACATATATCAAACAGTGTAGGTCCAAGGACTGATCCCTGTGGGACTCCTCTTGTGACGCCTCGCCATTCCGAGACCTACCCCCTTCATGGTGACTTGCTGTCTTCTTTCTCTTATATACGCCCTCATCCAGTGGAGTACCTTCCCGTTCACTCCTGCCTGCATCTCCAGCTTGTGCACAAGTCTCTTATTTGGTAATGTGTCAAAGGCTTTCTGGCAATCCAAACTATGCAGTCTGCCCAGCTCTCTCTATCTTGCATGGTTTGTCTTGCCTGGTCATAGGATTGAATTAATCCTTTGAGGCATGTTTGCCATCGCTGTATCCACGCTGATGATGTGTTACAAAGTTCTTTCGCTCCAGATGTTCCACTAGTTTTTTCGCACAATCTTCTCCCATCTTGCATGGTATTCAAGTTAGGGATACTGTCCTGTAGTTCAGTGCCTTCTGTCTGTCACCTTTCTTTTATATCGGGACTACATTGGCCGTCTTCCAAACTTTTGGCAGTTCACCTGTTTTAATGATTTGTTGTAAACCATGGATGGTAGCAGGCACAAAGCTTCTGTTCCTTCCTTTAGTATCCATGGTGAGATTCCATCCGGGCTATAGCCTTTGTCACATCCAAATCTAGTAGATGCTTCCTCACCTCACCACTGTTAATCACAAACTCCTCTAGTGGTGTCATGTTAGATATTCTCTCTCTAATCTCTGGAACTTCTTCTTGCTCCTCTGTGAAGACTTTCTGGATTTTATGACTGAGTTCTTCCCACACTTCCTTGTCGTTTATAGTGAATCTATTTTTGCCCCTATCCACAGTTTCATTACCTGTTCCTCCACTGTTGTTTTCCTCCTGATGTGGCTATGCATCAATTTTAGTTGAGTCTTTGCCTTGCTCGCCATGTCGTCCTCATATTGTCACTCTACCTCTATTCTCACTCTGACGTATTCATTCCTGGCGCTCTTGTATCTTTCTCTACTCTCTAGTGTCCTATTATTTCTATAGTTTCTCCACTCTCTTATACTTAGTTGTACTTAGTTAGCTGACATCTCTGATTAACCCATGGGATTCTTGTCTGCATTGGTTTTTTTCCTTTTGGACTGGGACGAACTTGTCTTTGGCCTTCTTATACTTCTGTGTGATGTAGTCCATCATGTTTTGGGCCGTCTTTCCTCTCAACTCTGTTTCCAAAGCTATGACAGTTAGGAATCCTTATCTCCTTATAGTTTCCCTTCCTGAATGCCGACTTTTGTTTTCTAGGTCCTTCCTTGAGTATCTTAATTCTACTTCACCCAGATACTTAAACATCACAACACTGTGATCACTCATTCCCACTAGGGCTTCGAAACCGATTTCCCTTATGCATGAGTCGTTCAGAGTGAAGACTAGGTCGAGTTTCGCTGGTTCATCGTTGCCTCTCATTCGTTTAGGCACTATGGAGAGTGGCAGGCACAGTGCTTCTACGCCTTCCTTAAGCATCCAAGGGGAAATTCCATCTGGGCTGTGTGTGTACTCACCTAATTGTGCTTGCGGGGGTTGAGCTCTGGCTCTTTGGTTCCGCCTCTGAACCGTCAATCAACAGGTGTACAGGTTCCTGAGCCTAATGGGCTCTATGGAGTGTGTTTGTGTGTATGTGTGTGTGTGTGTGTGTGTGTGTGTGTGTGTGTGTGGGTGTGTGTGTGTGTGTGTGTGTGTGTGTGTGTGTGTGTGTGTGTGTGTGTGTTTGTGTGTTTGTGTGTGTGCGCGTGTGCGCGCGTGTGCGCGTGCGCGTGTTCACGTTAAAATTTCATTGGAACCATGAAAGCTCCCATGTCGTCGTCACGGAATGAGATTTTGTGTTCTCAAGTACACACACACGCACACACACACACACACCTGTTGATTGACGGTTGAGAGGCGGGACCAAAGAGCCAGAGCTCAACTCTCGCAAACACAACTAGGTGAGTACAACTAGGTGAGTACACATCGATAATTTGGAACATGAATATCTCTAGGGGCCAGTGACCATTGTGTCCTAGTCTTTGACTACATGATGGAATTCAAACTTGTGACCAAGGGACAAGAGATCTGGGAAAGGAGAGTTGACAACAGGAAAGGGGACTACAGGAGGATAAGGGACTATCTGGAGAAGTGCAGTGGGAGGAAGAAATTAGAGGAAAACTGTCCAAGATATGATGTACCTGGTCATACGGAAATACTAGGAGGCCGAAGAGAGATTTATACCAACAGTAATGGAAAAAAGTAAGAGGGAATATAATAAAACATAGTTTAATAGACAGTGTCAGGAAGCAAAAGTGAGCAGCAGGCGGGAGTGGAGGAAGTACATAAGACAAAGGACAGAGGACAACAGGATCAGATGCAACAGAGCAAGGAACGATTAAATTAACATAAGAAGATCATCGGAAAGAAATTATGAGAACGATATTGCAATCAAATCGAAAAAACAACCTAAATTACTACACAGTCATATAAGAAGAAAAATGTCGGTAAAGGACCAAGTGACAAGACTAATTAAAACACAAGGGCGCATATACAGAAAGTGACAAGGAAATCTGCGAAGCACTGAATGCCAGTTTCCATGGAGTGTTCACAACCGAGCCTGAGCAGCTCCATTGTCAGAAGAGATTACTAGATGAAAGACTATCAGATATAAAGGTGACAGCAAAGGAGGTAATGAAACAGTTGACAACACTGGGTGCAATTAAAGTGGTTGGACCAGACAAAGTATCCCTGTGGATCCTAAAAGAGGCAGCATAGGCTATCAGCGTGTCTCTGGCAAGATCTTCAATGAATCACTTATGTCGGGAGAATTGCCCAATTGCTGGAAGAGGGCAAATGTTGTACCGATTTTTAAGAAAGGTGATAGGGAGGAGGCACTTAACTATAGACCACTGACAAGCAACCCTGTAAATTACTTGAAAGAATAATTAGGATAAGACTGGTTGCACACCTAGAGAATGTTAGGTTCGTAAACAAACTTCAACATGGGTTCGGAAAGATAAATCTTGCCTAACAAACGTTTTGGAATTCTATGATAAAATAACGAAGATAAGACAGGACAGAGAAGGTTGGGCAGATTGCATATTTCCGGACTGCCAGAAAGTCTTTGATACAGTACCACATATGAGGCTGCAATTCAAACTCAAGAGGCAGGCGGGGGTGGGAGGAAAGGCCCTAGCATGGAAAAGGAACTACCTAACAGGAAGGAGCCAGAGATTTACGGTAAGGTGGGAGAAGTCGGACGGGCGAACAGTAACCAGTGGAGTACCTCAAGGATCGGTGCTGGGACCAATTCTATTTCTAATATATGTTAACAACATGTTTACAGGAATAGAGTCCTACATGTCGATGTTCGGGATGACGCAAAGTTGATGAGAAGAATTGTGACAGATGAGGAGTGTAGGATCCTCCAAGAGGACTTGAACAGGTTGCAGAGATGGTCAGAGAAATGGCTACTGGAGTTCAACACGAGCAAATGTAAAGTTATGGAAATGGGACTAGATGATTGGAGACCAAAGGGAAAGTACACAATGAAGGGGAACTGCCTACCTGTGACGACGCGAGAAAGAGACCTGGACGTGGACGTAGCACCTAATCTATCTCTTGAGGCACATATAAATAGGATAACGACAGCAGCGTACTCTACACTGGCAAAAGTGATAACATAATTCAGAAACCTAAGTAAGGAGGCATTTAGGGTGCTTTACACTGCCTATGGTGGCCAGTCTTAGAGTGTGCCGCCTCATCGTGTTCTCATCTGAAGAAACAAATAAGGAAACTGGAAAAGGTCAGAAGTTTGCAACGAGACTCGTCCCAGCGTTACGAGGGATGGGGTATGAAGAGCGCCTGAAGGAACTGAGCCTTACGACACTAGAAAAGAGAAGGGAGAGGGGGGGGTATATGATAGGAACGTATAAAATACTCAGGGGAATTGACTGAATGAACACAGACGAAATGTTCACTCGGAATAGTAACAGAACGAGGGGATATGGGTGAAGCTGGAAACTCAGATGATTCACAGAGATGTTAGGAAGTTTTCTTTTAGCGTGAGAGTAGTGGAAAAATGGAATGCACTGAAGGAGCAGGATTTTGGAAGAAATTCTTTTCATAATTTTAAAACTAGGTATGATAGGGAAATAGGACCGGAGTCGTTGCTGTAACAACAATGGCTCGAAAGGCGGGATTCAAGAATCAATGTTCGATCCTGCAGACACAAATAAGTGAGTACAAATAGTGAGTACACACACACACACCACTGTTGTGGATCAGGTATAAGTAACCAACATGCCTATTCTGTATCAGCTATTGTCGGTTTTTGAGCTTGGGTCAACTTGATTGTTTGTTGGGGTAATAATGCCTATGAATAATTATTTTTCTTTGTATTCAAGATATTCAACAACACTGATGTATAATAATATATGTTTGATGGTGGAGGATAGACTGCATTTTCCAAAATGCATATAGTGTATATACGATATTAATATTTATATGCTCATAGTGTTCTTT
>WNGS01093057.1:0-12940 GCA_020271785.1 Procambarus virginalis | reverse complement strand
CCACCCAATCTTACGTTAAAAGCCTTGGTCCACCTAGGCAGGATACAAGGTTTTTACACTGAAAGCAAGCTAGGGTAAAGCTCTACTATAACACACTAGATTCAGCCTAGGGTAGGGCCACGTGGTACACTGGGACCCCAGTTAGCATAACAGGTACAAAATAAATATACTTACTATACATACCACCCAGGTATACTACTCTACACATATAACGATAGGTATGCCACAATATAACCACAAAATAGCAAGAAAACTTAACCAGACGAAGATACAGAAAAATAAATAAGAGGAGGGAGGGCACTTCCTTCCACCACAACCAGTCAGCCGAGAGAGCGTCTCCGTCTCCGAAAGCTATGCTGCCAGCAGACTGTTCAACTAATCATACTGGTGCCCGATACTAAATTTACTCAGGTTTACTAACAAATGATTAGACATATGGGTCCGTAGAATTACCCAAATCTACCCAAATCTACCCAAATGTACCCAAATCCTCCTAGTATTACGTAAGTAGTGAAGAAATATGATATATTTACTTACTGTAATGTTGGTGCTGCACGTAGAACACGATCAAACCTATTTTCACTCTGAAATAATGTAATTTCATATCGAAATTCGAAGTAAATATGTAGCAGGTGACGCCATAGGAAGTCGACGGTCCAAGCGACAAAATTATGGAGCGACTTATCCAAGATATATGGTCGCCTGGAGAGTGTTTGCTGTCATATCAGCCTCCTGTACACAGTAATCCAGTCGTCGCACTTCTTTGCTCAAATTGTCGCAAATTTAATTAATGACATTAACCAGTAGAATGGGTATTTGTAATAATATCTTTCATAAATAGCCACAAAACATTTAATATTTATTTTAAAAAATGTGTCTGGAAGTTAAATCAACTCCACAGGACAATAATTTTGTTATATAGATACTATCGTTATTCGCTTGTATGCGTTCGCTACTTAAACTACCCATGTCCTTTTCGTTCATAGAACACCGAACCCAATACGCTCTCTGATATATTGCTTAATTAATAGAGATTCACAAATAAAACTTATATTTGTATATGTTATCAGAAATGCAGAGATAAAATAGTTTTTGTGAACCCATCACAGAGATTATATTTTATTAGACAGGAAAGATATTCATATTTTAAACTAGGTTTCTTGGCCGACGCTCTCCTATCGATGGGATCTATGATCTTTCGAAGATCAATGTAATTTAATCTAAATATTGTAATAAACGAAGTTTTCTATGTCATAATAAAGATAGAAATATAAGCTGCATGTTAATACTTTAGCATAAATATAACTGAAGTGAAAGTGAAGATATATGCCTTTTTACAGTTACGTGATGGCTATCTCAGGGAGTGTGATGGCCTGCAAACAAGTGAATTAATTGTGTAATTCATTTGCATATGTGCAAAGTAACATCAAAGGTCTATATGTCAGCATAAACAAAGATGTAGACGATAATGTGACTACATTTCAAGGAAAATATATCTTAAATGAAAGCCAAGACATGGTTAAATAAATAGCCAATACCACACCATCGCCGGTGTCCGGACACATGAAAACTTTCAATGCATCAGTGTCCTGCCAGGCGGGCAATACAGGCTTCACAATTTAGAAAAAATTTGTAATTCAGAGAGATGCGTTGATAAACACAAAATGTTTTATATTTTAAATACAGATATAAACTTTGTTTTCAAACGTTTATTGTAACAATATCTCAAGTATAAGAATCAAGATATATTTTGGACTTAACAATTTCATATAAAGTTGCAATGCTACCTTAATTGTATATGATCATCATCATATACAGACAGAATTAACTTATAAAATGTTGAGGTAAAGATAGATGTATGTTAATTATGACGCATAATCACTCTTAAGAACTTAATTATAAACCATAATATTATAATTATAATAATTCATTTTGGGGGGAACAGGTAGCCACAGTATATTCATACACGATAGGCTTTTATCAAGGTCATCCTTAAGGTCGAATTACTGACCCCGCCTAGGATGCAACCCCGCAACAAGCTGACTATTTCCTGAGTACCTACTTACTGCTAGGTGAACAGTCGCATTACGTGAACCCATACTCATCCTGTTACCAGTAGTTTGTGCAACCATACTCATCCTGTGACCTATAATTTATTGTGCAACCCATACTCATCCTGTTATCAGTAGTTTGCACACCCCATACTCATCCTCTGTGCGGTAATTTATTGTGTATCCCATACTCATCCTGTTACAAGTAGTTTGTGCAACCCATACCCATCCTGTTACCTGTAATTTATTGTGCAACCCATACTCATCCTATTACCAGTTGTTTGTGCACCCCATATCCATCCTGTGACCTGTAAATTATTGTGCAACCAAACTTATCCTGTTACCTGTAGTTTATTGTGCACCTCATACTCATTTTGTGAGTCATAGAACATTGTGCAACCCTTTCTCATCGTGTGAATCTTTGTTTACTTTGCTCTCCATACTCATCCTCTGTGCGATATTTTCTTGTGCAACCCATACCCATCGTGTGAGTGGTAGTTCATTGTGTACCCTATACTCATCCTGTGAGCATAGGATCCACAATGAGTTCATTTGTACTCCATACTCATCATCAAGAAGTGTATTTTACCAGCATTGTAATATAAATTAAGAATTTAGGCTTAACTGGATTACGGACCCATAATCAAAATAAGAGCCATCACTAATTATCATGACAAACGGCCTAGGCTACACTTCCGCCTTCGACAAGCGGCCGCCGGAGGTGCTTGGTTTATTGTACACCCTCGCACACCCAGCCCTGGGAATTGGGCATTGGAATGTGGACATGTGAACCATTACCCCCCCTCCCTCATTCTTCCTGTTAACAATAATACAAATAATAACAAAAAAACTAATAATATTAATAAAAATAATAATGGAGAAACTTACTGTAATACCCTTGTGCTTGAATGAAGGTGAAGGAAAGATTCAATAAATGTGTAAGCGTATTAAAAACTAAATTTTCGAATCTAACCTTCATTCCTTCTCAATGTGTTGTATACCATGAAATGATTATACATTGTTCTATTGTGAACATTGTATACAGGGCCTCATGATATACATCCCCACAACAGCTCCCGGGTACCTAATTACTGCTAGGTGAACAGCAGTGAACACCACCTGCCAGCTCACCTAGTAATGAACACCACCTGCACATCGCACCGCACCACTTGCCAGCAGGTGCAGAAGTACGATGGAGAGAGCAAAGTATACAATATTTCAAGTATAGAAATAGAGATATATTTAGAATTTAACGTTTTCCTATAAAGTTTCAATAATACCTTTATTTAATGGTGCTACATAGCCTTCCCGGCTTGGTGCCTTTGATAATTACTTACTTACATTTATTGAACTTTATCATCATCTTTTACAAAAAGAAATTAACATAAAAAGTAGTCATTTGAATACACAACAGGCATAACTGTGACGTGCTTATCTCTGAAGCTAGACACAGATATAATGAAATAATCAATGATGGAGTCAGAGTTTGTCTCCTGTGGATTCCTTCCCATATTGGTCTCCGAATGCATGATGGAACTAATAAGTTGACCAAGACTTTTGCTCGTAAAGAGGGAATTGATTACCAACTTGGACTGCTTTTGAGCAGCCTGAGGGCAGTAATATTCCGGGAACATCAACTAAATTTCGGAGACTTGAGGTAAAGTGAAATTCACACCAGTTACTCCATCTATCATCATTCTATTATGCAGGAAGAACCGCACGTCTATGGGTCATCCAATAAGGTTAGCAGACTTCTATAGATGTTACCACTGCTAGGTTTAGGTTCGGCTACAAATACCTCTGGGAATTTGTAACATCTGCTGCTGTAGATTTGACTAAATGTAAACTCTGTCAGCAGAACTATTCGCATACTTTGCGTCATTATATAATGGAACGTGAAAAAATTCACGGAATTTAGAGATAACACCATCAATGGTTTCCAAGAAATGTGTAAGTACTTCATTCATAATGATGTGCTGCCCGAAATCTTAGCGAAGTATCCAAAATTTGCTTACTGTAAGTAATGCATACACATGACTGTAAAGCTGCCGCCCAGTTGGGTGGGTGTGCAGCAAGACTAGTACCCATCATAGATGTAAACTAGTGCGACTCATCATAGATGTAAAGTGCCTTGTATAGTGACTGTTGTGAGCCTCTTGTTGAATCACTTGTGACACAAAAGATTATTGGTGTGTGTATTTGTGTGTGTGATTAAATATGTATGTGTATGTTTATATGTATACGTATGTATATGTACATGTATGTATGAGAATGTGTACATGTATATATAACATTAATAATTTTGTAACTAGCGTCAAAAATTGTTATTTGCTTAGCTAAACGAACTAGAGGGTTCAGTTCCTGAACCAATTATGTGCCTCTGTAATCCTTTACACCACCGCCCACGGGGTGGTATATGGGGTGTATAATAAAGAAAGAAATTGAAAAATAGAAGTCGATATGTATGTAAATTATGATGCCGGATAGGATCACTATTAAGAACTTAATTATAAACCACAATATGTTCTGTATCATCAAAAATTCGGAAACATATCATATATTTTCAAATATTTGTAATTAAAGTATTTATTTAGGAAATATGTATTTTAGTTACCCTAGTTAGCTCTGAGAACACATATTCTTGCAGCAAGAATTTCTTTCCACCAATTTGAGAGGTGCTAATAATGAGACTATAGTCTCGACCCACTGGACAGGTCATGAACAACAATCAACTATAGCACCATCTATGTCAGACGATATTCAAAATGTTCTTAATATCATTCAAATTGTCAATACGAGAACAGAATACATATAGAATACAAAATGAGTGATGTCAAAGGAATCACGTTGACTGACTGAGCCCCATTGTAAATATTTGTGGCTTCCTGACCATAAAGTTACCGCCACGGTCAAGGGTAAGAGACCGGATGTACCCAATATACAAGCCACGCTAGCTATTAGTTCATATAAGCTGACAACTTACCCAGATAAACAAAACTTCCTAATAATATATATTCAATTAGTACAAATGAAATGTTTAAATCGTGATTATATATGTATCACGTGGACAATTTTTAATGTAACTTTTTCCCCAGGTATTCGGGCTCCTTATTATGCTTCGTCTTGAGGCAAAGCCCAATACCTTACGCCACATTGATGCTCTGTCCACAGATTATTCTCTCTCTCAAATCATATACACTGATGGTTTCCTACACCGCCCCACGGGTGCAGCTGCAGGTGCAGTTGCCTCTACATATCAGACAGAACTATTTGCCTTGCTTCTTACACTAAAATGTGTACAAGTCTCTAAACTTGATGCATTAATTGTAAGTGATTTTCTATCATCCTTTAATTACGCTTAACTCTCTCAGAGTTAGTTTAGTTCATTTATTATGCACCCCATACCCATCCCGTGGGCGGTAGTGGAAAGGGGTACAGAGGCACATAATGGGCTCAGGGACTGAACTCCACAATTCATTTAGCTAAGCAAAATGATTTTTCATGGATATGATACCAACATCAAATCATATATCAGACGTCACCCTATCCCCACTGGATTTTGAAGAAGCCATAAACAGTATGCCTATGCACTCCGCACCAGGCCCGGATTCTTGGAACTCCATATTCATCAAGAACTGTAAAAAACCACTATCGCAGGCCCTTCACATTCTGTGGAGACAAAGCCTAGATACTGGCGTTATTCCTGATATACTAAAAACAGCAGAGATAGCACCACTTCATAAAGGAGGAAATAAGGCAGAGGCAAAAAATTACAGACCGATAGCACTAACATCGCACATCATAAAAATTTTTGAGAGAGTGCTAAGAAGTAAGATCACAAAATACATGGAATCACAGCATCTCCATAACCCCGGACAACATGGTTTCAGAACAGGGCGCTCTTGCCTGTCGCAGTTGCTGGACCACTATGATATGGCATTAGATGCTATGGAAGACAAACAAAACGCTGATGTAATTTACACAGATTTTGCAAAAGCTTTTGATAAATGTGACCATGGTGTTATTGCCCATAAAATGCGCTCAAAAGGAATTACCGGAAAAGTAGGCAGATGGATCTACAATTTCCTGACCAACAGAACCCAATGTGTAATAGTCAACAAAATAAAATCCAACCCGTCAACCGTTAAGAGCTCAGTCCCCCAGGGTACTGTGCTTGCTCCAGTACTTTTTCTCATCCTTATATCGGACATAGACAAGAACACAACCTATAGCACTGTATCATCCTTTGCAGATGACACTAGGATCTTCATGAGAGTAGGCAACATAGAGGACACGGCGAACCTCCAGTCAGATGTAGATCAGGTCTTTCTATGGGCTACAGAAAATAATATGGTGTTTAACGAAGACAAGTTCCAGCTCATGCGCTATGGAAAGAATGAAAATATAAAAACTGAAACCACGTACAAAACTCAGGCAAATCATAACATAGAACGAAAAGGCAATGTAAAGGATCTGGGTGTACTCATGTCGGAAGACCTTACCTTTAAAGAACACAATAAAGTAGCCGTCACAACTGCAAGAAAAATGACAGGTTGGATAACAAGAACTTTTCACACTAGAGATGCTATACCGATGATGACACTTTTCAAAACGCTTGTGCTCTCTAGAGTGGAGTACTGCTGCACAATGACAGCCCCTTTCACTGCGGGTGAAATTGCTGACCTGGAGAGCGTGCAGAGATCCTTTACTGCTAGAATCCACTCGGTAAAACATCTAAACTATTGGGACCGACTAAAGAGCCTAAATCTGTATTCCCTTGAGCGCAGGCGGGAGAGATACATAATAATTTACACGTGGAAAATATTAGAGGGGCTGGTCCCAAACCTGCACACAGAAATAACATCACATGAGACCAGAAGACATGGCAGGATGTGCAGAATACCCCCGTTGAAAAGCAGAGGTGCAACTGGTACTCTGAGAGAGAACTCTATCAACATCAGAGGCCCGAGACTGTTCAACACGCTTCCACTACACATAAGGGACATAACTGGCAAACCCCTCACAGTGTTCAAGAGAGAACTGGATAAGCACCTCCAAAGGATACCTGATCAACCAGGCTGTGACTCATACGTCAGGCTGCGAGCAGCCGCGTCCAACAGCCTGGTTGATCAGTCCAGCAACCAGGAGGCCTGGTCGATGACCGGGCCGCGGGGACGCTAAGCCCCGGAAGCACCTCAAGGTATACTCAAGGTAAGGTAAGGTAAGCAAGTTACAATCTTGATGAGCTAGTTACAAAATTCAATATAAGTCGTCACATCAACAATGGGTTCGAGATCGACCTCAGGTACAGGTTCTAAATTAAGCAACTGACATACGTGGAGAGCTAGTGTCACAATTTATATGTTTGTCCTGCACACCGCCCCCCCCACCATTTGGTCACCATTTGGTCCGGGAGACATCTCCCGTCACGCAGGGTGCAGTCGCACCTCCACAGATCTCCAGTATCATCTATTGATACTGATAATGGCTCAAATGGGCCACCACTTACGGGCTATTCATGCCCGTGCCACCTTTTGGGTGGCTTAATCTTCATCAATCAATCAATCACCGCCCCCCATCCAGTGGGGAGCGGTGGATAGGTTACAATCACTTAGTTACTACCTACAGTTAGCAAACTGGGGATATTTGGCTAAAATTTCTGGTAGCAGATAATTTTGAATGAAATATTTACACATCGCTGGAACATTGGTTATAGAATTGTCTCTAAATTCACGTATCTTTTCGCACTCCATCACATAGTGACGGAGGGTGTGCGAATAATTTTGTTGACACAGTTTACATTTGGTCAGGTCTACATCGGCAGATAATGAGAATTCCCAGAGATACTTGTAACCGAGTCTAAGCCGAGCAGCAGTAACATCTAGAAGTCTGCTGATTTTATTGGATGATCCATAGATGTGTGGCTCCTCTTGCATGATAGTATGATGATAGATGGAATTATTGGTGTCAATTTCACTTTGCCTCAGATCTACACGATCTTGTTGAAGTTCTCGGTGTACTGCTGCTCTCAGATTGCTCATTGACAATCCAAGGTTACACTCAACGGCTCCTTTAAAGGCACCCTCTCAGACACAATTGTAATATGACCGGGTCTGAAGCTAGACAGAGAAAACACAACATTATTGTTAGCGATGGTCACAGAATCCATTTCATGTGAATTCCATCTTCGTTGGCCTGCGAAACTTAAGGAATGGTCCAGAAAATATCTACTAAAGTTTAACTCAAGTGTGAAGATACGTCAGCTGATACTTAGATACTTCCAGTAAGTGTAAAGATAAGTGCTGACGATACTAGAGAGAGAGAAGGTGAGAGAGAGGGAGAAGGAGAGAGAGAGAGAGAGAGAGAGAGAGAGAGAGAGAGAGAGAGAGAGAGAGAGAGAGAGAGAGAGAGAAGTGAGAGAGAGAGAATGTAAAAATATACACTGTGGACAGGCAGCTTGTGCATGTCTATTCGTTAGGCGTATATCGAGGTCTACCTCCAAGGTCGACCTACTGGCCTTCTCCACATTCACCTGGGCACTAGGAGTCTCGAACCCCAGGAGCAGGAGACAGTAGCTCTATTAACTGCTTTACCTACAGCATAAAGAAGGATTACAGAAACAAAAAATTGCAGTGGTCAACTGCTTCTGGAATCCTTCCTCGAATGTAGATGTTGCTGGTTCTTTGAGTATGTAAGTGAACAATAAAGAACTAAAGATACAAATTAAATGTGTGTGGTATAAAATATGTGTATGTGACGTATATTCAGATAAGCACAGACGTTGCGGTGTTCAGAGTGGGGATAGTGTTTCCACAGACCCCTGCCCACAGTTCCTAGAAACCAGGACAATTTAGCAATCATGTGTCCATTTTGAACAAATCATTTACAAATTTCTTGAACGTTTGTTAAAGAATTGTCTCTGAATTTACGTATCATTTCGCACTCTATCACATAGTGACGGAGGGTGTGCAAATAATTTTGTTGACAGTTTACCTTTGGTCAGGTTTACATTAAGGTTGCTGCAAATGTTGAATTTTCGGAGGACAAGACGGCTGCAGAAATCCTTAAAATTTGTGGAGGAGTAACGACCAACTGCCGTATGCCAGTTAATGTTAAAGGAGATGGCAATTGTTTATTCAATGCCATCTCACTTATGTGTGGGGACGAGACGAGATCAGGAGAAATTAGAGCAAGAACAACTATTGCGACTGTAGACCAATGGGACTGGTATATAGCACAGCATGATAACAAGGATTTAAACCTAGTATCTCCCGATTTCAAGGACGTATGTCTCCATTCTGCCTTGCCTGGAAAAGATTCATCAATTATGACAATGTATGTAGCAAGTTCTGTTGTAAACAGAGAAATAATATCGACGCCTTTATTCTTAATTTATATTACAATGCTGGTAAAATACGCTTCTTCATGATGAGTATAGAGTACAAATGAACTTATTGTGTACCCTATACTTACAGGATGAGTATAGGGTAAACAATGAACGACCTCTCACATATTGTACTCACCTAGTTGTGTTTGCGAGGGTTGAGCTCTGGCTCTGGTCCCGTCTCTCAACTGTCAATCAACTGGTGTACAGATTCCTGAGCCTATTGGGCTCTATCATATTTACATTTGAAACTGTGTATGGAGTCAGCCTCCACCACAACACTACTTTATGCATTCCATTTGTTAACTACCCTGACACTGAAAAAATCTTTCTAACGTCTCTGTGGCTCATCTGGGTACTAAGTTTCCACCTGTGTCCCCTTGTTCGTGTTCCACCCGTGCTAACGAGTTTGTCTTTGTCCACCCTGTCAATTCCCCTGAGAATTTTGTTGGTGGTTATCATGTCTCCCCTTACTCTTCTGTTTTCCAGGGTTGTGAGGTTCAGCTCCCTTAGCCTTTCCTCGTAGCTCATTCCTCTCAGTTCCGGGACCAGTCTGGTGGCACCTCTGAATCTTCTCTAACTTCGTCTTGTGTTTAACTAGGTATGGACGCCAGGCTGGAGCTGCATACTCCAGGATTGGTCTTACATAAGTGGTGTACAGGGTCCTGAACGATTCTTACACAAGTTTCTAAAGGCAGTTCTTATATTGGCCAGTCTAGCATATGCCGCTGATGATATCCTTTTGATGTGGGCCTCTGGGGACAGGTTCGGTGTGATATCGACCTCCAGATCTTTCTCTCTATTTGACTCTTGCAGGATTTCACCTCCCGGATGTTATCTTGTGTTCAGCCTTCTGCTCCTGTCGCCTAATTTCATTACTTTACACTTTCCTGAGTTGAACTTTAGCAACCATTTTCTAGATTATTCCTCCAGTTTGTCCAGGTCGTCCTGTAGTCTCTGTCTATCTTCATCTGTTTAGATTCTTCTCATAATTTTTGCATCATCAGCAAACATTAAGAGGAATGAGTCTATACCCACTGGAAGGTCGTTTACACATACTAGAAACAGGATGGGTCAGAGTACAGAGCCCTGTGGAACCCCGCTGGTGACATCTCGCCACTCTGATGCCTCCCCCCCCCCTCACCGTTACTCGCTGTTTCCTATTGCTTAGATACTCTCTTATCCACTGGAGCACCTTACCTTTTACTCCTGCCTGTTGCTCCAGCTTTTGCAACAGCCTTTTGTGAGGTACTGTGTCAAAGGTTTTATGACAGTCCAAGAAAATGCAGTCTGCTTACCCTTATCTTTCCTGCCAAATTTGTGTTGCTTGGCCATAGAATTCTATTAGGCCTGTGAGGCAAGATTTACCATCTCTGAACCCATGCTGGTGGTGTGTTACAAAGCTGTTTCCCTCCACATGCTCTACGAGCCCTTTCTTCACTATCTTCTCCGTCACCTTGCATATGGTATACAAGTTAGGGAAACTGGCCTGTAGTACAGTGCCTCTTGCCTGTCACCCTTTTTGTAAATTGGGACTACATTAGCTGTCTTCCAGCTTTCCGGGAGGTCTCCCGTTTCCAGTGACATGATGGGTACGGGTTGCACAAGAAACTATCGGGCAGAGGATGAGTATGGAGAGCAAAGTAAACAAAGATTCACACGATGAGAAAGGGTTGCACAATGTTCTATGACTCACAGAATGAGTATGAGGTGCACAATAAACTACAGGTCACAGGATAAGTATGGGTTGCATAATAATTTACAGATCACAGGATGGGTATGGGGTGCACAAACAACTGGTAACAGGATGAGTATGGGTTGCACAATAAATTACAGGTCACAGGATGAGTATGGTTGCACAAACTACTGGTAACAGGATGAGTATGGGTTCACGTAATGCGACTGTTCACCTAGCAGTAAGTAGGTACTCAGGAAATAGTCAGCTTGTTGAGGGGTTGCATTCTAGGCGGGGTCAGTAATTCGACCTTAAGGATGACCTTGATAAAAGCCTATCGTGTATGAATATACTGTGGCTTCCTGTTCCCCCAAAAATGAATTATTATAATTATAATGTTATAGTTTATAATTAAGTTCTTAAGAGTGATTATGCGTCATAATTAACATACATCTATCTTTACCTCAACATTTTATAAGTTAATTTCTGTCTGTATATGATGATGATCATATACAATTAAGGTAGCATTGCAACTTTATAGGAAATTGTTAAGTCCATAATATATCTTGATTCTTATACTTGAGATATTGTTACAATAAACGTTTGAAAACAAAGTTTATATCTGTATTTAAAATATAAAACATTTTGCGTTCATCAACGCATCTCTCTGAATTACAATTTTTTTCTGAATTGTGAAGCCTGTATTGCCCGCCTGGCAGGACACTGATGCATTGGAAGTTTTCATGTGTCCGGACACCGGCGATGGTGTGGTATTGACTATTTATTTAACCATATCCTGGTTTTCATTTAAGATATATTTTCCTTGAAATGCAGTCACATTATCGTCTACATCTTTGTTTATGCTGACATATAGACCTTTGATTGTTACTTTGCACATATGCAAATGAATTACACAATTAATTCACTTGTTTGCAGGCCTTCACACCCCTGAGATAGCCATCACGTAACTGTAAAAAGGCATATATCTTCACTTTCACTTCAGTTATATTTATGCTAAAGTAATAACATGCAGCTTATATTTCTGTCTTTATTATGACAGAAAACTTCGTTTATTACAATATTTAGATTAAATTAACATTGATCTTCGAAAGATCATAAATCCCATTGATAGGGAGAGCGTCGGCCAAGAAACCCTGTTTGAAATACGAATATCTTTCCTGTCTAATAAGATATAATCTCTGTGATGGATTCACAAAAACTATTTTATCTCTGCATTTCTGATAACATATACAAATATAAGTTTTGTGAATCTCTATTAATTAAGCAATATATCAGAGAGCGTATAGGGTTCGGTGTTCTATGAACGAAAAGAACATGGGTAGTTTAAGTAGCGAACACATACAAGCGAATAACGATAGTATCTATATAACAAAATTATTGTCATGTGGAGTTGATTTAACTTCCAGACACATTTTTTAAAATAAATATTAAATTTTTTGTGGCTATTTATGAAAGATATTCTTACAAATACCCATTCTACTTGTTAATATAATTAATTAAATTTGCGACAATTTGAGCAAAGAAGTGCGACGACTGGATCACTGTGTACAGGAGGCTGATATGACAGCAAACACTCTCCAGGCGACCATATATCTTGGATAAGTCGCTCCATAATTTTGTCGCTTGGACCGTCGACTTCCTATGGCGTCACCTGCTTCATATTTACTTCGAATTTCGATATGAAATTACATTATTTCAGAGTGAAAATAGGTTTGATCGTGTTCTACGCGCAGCACCAACATTACAGTAAGTAAATATATCATATTTCTTCATTACTTACGTAATGCTAGATTTGGGTAATTTACGGAA
>WNGS01093056.1:0-11117 GCA_020271785.1 Procambarus virginalis | reverse complement strand
GAGTGGACATGACGTAAATGTTCACACGGAATAGTAAACAGAACGAGGGACATGGATGGAAGAAACTCAGATGAGTCACAGAGATGTTAGGAAGTTTTCTTTTAGCGTGAGAGTAGTGGGAAAATGGAATGCACTTAAGGACAGGTTGTGGAAGCCAATACTATTCATAATTTTAAAACCAGGTATGATAGAGAAATGGGATAGGAGTCATTGCTGTAAACAAACTGATGCTCGAAAGGCGGGATCCAAGAGTCAATGCTCGATCCTGCAGACACATATAGGTGAGTACATATAGGTGAGTACACACACACACACACACACGCACACGCGCACACACAAACGCACGCACGCACACGCACGCGCGGTCGAGCGCGTACCTTATCATCTACTGCCCTCCTGTTTACCCAGCATTAAACAGGTATCCAAGAGTCCTGTTGAGTAGTTCAACCTTGATGGGGGGAGGTAGGTGACCTCGATATAAACCTAACAAGTATATATACACACTGGCTGCCTGTCCCCGACACAATGAATTAATACACACAGACACAATATATGTAGAGAGAGAGAGAGAGAGAGAGAGAGAGAGAGAGAGAGAGAGAGAGAGAGAGAGAGAGAGAGAGAGAGAGAGAGAGAGAGAGAGAGAGAGAGACAGACAGACTGAAGAACGTACTGACACCATAGACTCTGAATGTCAACAGACATCTTCAGAAATATATATAGTCAGCTGCTGGGTCTTGACAACAACAAGTCAGGAACACGTAAATCATTCAAATTGCGTAAAAACGTAAATGTAAACAAGCTTGTGAGGTTCTACCTCACATGCTGGGGACCACAGTTCGAGTCCCCTAGAACCCAGGTGAATGGAACGTAAGCACACCAGCCCGTCCTCCAAACAAAGACCCAAAGTCCATTCCATCCACCGCCAACCCCAGTTGTTTATGAATGAAAACCGGTTTACACACGACTCACAACTGCTGACGTCCGAACACTTCCGGAACAAGTGCTTCACTGACGACTGGTGTTCGAACCACAACGCTGTAAATGCTTCACCCACGTACTACAAACACAAATAATCGCCAACAGAACCTAAACACCTAACCTAACCTATGCCTATATATACACAATATGCTAATATATATTATAATATTAATTTATATTTGAGAAAATGCCTGTTTTGAATGAACAGCATGTTAAAATTAATGAATGCGTCTGTGGGGTCGACCGCTGGATGGAATGGACTTGAGTTATATGAGGTTGTATGCTGGCAATAAAACAGGAAGCTTTAGCGTAAAGAACCAACAGTGTCGATACAACACAGGCACGACAACGGTGTCTACAGTACAAACAGGAACAGGGGCAACGGTACGTGTACTCACCTAGTTGTGCTTGTGGAGGAAAGGGGGTTAAGTTTTGGCTCTTTGGTCCCGCCTCTCAACTGTCCACTTGAGACCACACGGGGCAACAGACAGCACTGAACGGAATAAACGGAAGCTTCCGTTTAAGTGCCCCAAGCAGTAAACGGCGCCCTGTTGCCCAAACGTCTAAGAACAACAGAAGAAGATTCTTCGCTTAGCGTTCACTGGCTTAACTCCTTCTTGCACCGCCAGACTCCATATACACAGCCTTAAATGCAGATGCGAGAGGCGGGACCCAAGAGCCGCAGCTCGTCCCCCAGACACACACAACTAGTTGAGTAACCCCAACCACTAGTTGGGCAGCCGGTGGCTGAGCGAACAGAACACTGGACGCATGATCCTGTGGTCCCGGGTTCGATCCCGGGCGCAGGTGAGAAACAATGGGCAGAGTTTCTTTCACCCTGATGCTCCTGTAACCAAGCAGTAAATAGGTACCTGGGAGTTAGTCAGCTGTCACGGCTGCTTCCTGGGGTGGAGGCCTGGTCGAGGACCGGGCCGCGGGGACACTAAGCCCCGAAATCATCTTAAGATAACCTCATTTTGACCAGACCACACACTAGATGGTGAAGGGACGACCACGTTTCGGTCCGTCCTGGACCATTCGTCCTTTGGTCCTGGACCACAATCGACTTGAGAATGGTCCAGGACGGACCGAAACGTCGTCGTCCCTTCACCTTCTAGTGTGTGGTCTGGTCACATACTTTAGCCACGTATTGTGACTCAACGCCTGCATAACCTCATCTGTCCTCGTCTCCTGAATTAAGCTAAGTTGCCTACCCCCCCCCAAAAAATAGGACTTAAAAAGTTATTTTAGGGGAAAATTATTAGATTTAAACACGTGATATATTTGAAGAGTTCTGGACCCGTATTCACGAAGCAGTTACGCAAGCACTTACGAACCTGTACATCTTTCCTCGATCTTTGACGGCTTTGGTTACATTTATTAAACAGTTTACAAGCATGACAACTTGCCAATTAACTGTTGTTATTGTTATAAACAGCCTCCTGGTGCTTCGGAGCTCAGTAACTGTTTAATAACTGTAAACAAAGCCGCCAAAGATTGAGAAAAGATGTACAGGTTCGTAAGTGCCTGCGTAACTGCTTCGTGTGAATCTGGCCCCTTGGAACTGCTGCCTGCTGCAGCGAACTGGAGTCTGAAGGTGACCTCTTGTGTTTCTCTGGCGAGAGGACAAGGACCTCTTGCCCTGCACGGTATTCCCGCCCTATCACACCTCCACACACGGGTCTGAGGCCTCAAGGTGTGCTAGATATCAAGTCGTTTGTGCTAGATATCAAGTCGTTTATACCTTGTAACCCCCTCCCCCCGGCAGTTCGTAGTTCACGTCGTTATTAGCATCCAATTCACGATGACGTGGAGAGGGGGACTTGGCAAAATGTCGTGGGGTCGATTCGTGATTTCCTCCTGTTCGATATAAATATAATTTAATAATATAGGGCTTATAGCAGGGCGCTATAGTTCCGGTGCCCTGGTGGTGGGCAGCGTGCCACCACCAGGGCGCCAGGGTATGTTATATACCTATTTGTGCCTGTAGGATCAAGCTCTTGGACCCAGCCTTTCTAATCGCCGGTTTTCTAATGTACTGCGTGCGTGCGTGTGGCTAATATCCGAACATATGGAACGAGTTTGATTATTTTCGAACACGCATTATGCCAATCACGTTCGAAATTAGGCACCAAGAAGCATGCCAGCAAACTCGGTTATCGTTTGTTAATTAGAAATGAAAAACAGACAGACTGTGGTAGTCCCCGCTCCCGTTGCAACCCGTCCTCGCAAATTCGTATAGTCAATATTGACTTATTAAATAAGTGCATAGGTGACATACTAAACATAATAGTTTCCCTTGAAAAGCTTCATAGAAAACACCGACCTTACCTAACCTACTTAGTATGTTAAGATAAGCATCTTATTGCTTCGTAATTACAATTATTACCTAACCTATACCTATAATAGGTTAAGTTGCCCTCCCTAGTGTCGGAACCCAATAGGCTTGAGAATATGGACACCGGCTTGAATGAACGTTAAGAGGCGGGGGCCCCGGAGCTGAAACAACAGCACCCCACCACCACCACCAAGCAGCAGGTAGCAGCAACTGACGAAGGCCACTCTGGTGCATTGCCCCCTCGTGTCTGTATCTTAACAATGGGCAGAACACGCTAAGCCATTCCCACCACTGCCTTTGGGGGGGGGGGGGGGGAACAGGGGGTATGGGTGGGGGGGGGTACAGGGGGTATATGGGGGGGAACAGGGGGGAGGGGGGGATCAGGGGGAGGGGGGGCGGAGCCATCACACGCTCAACTTTCGGGGAAGTCATTACAGTTGTCTAATTGACCAGTTGGCGACTCTGACGATGCGGGTGGGCATGGCACTGTGATCGAGCAACTAGGCACTGTACTTAACCCTACAAGGCACTATCGTCGAGCAACTAGGCACTGTACTTAACCCTACAAGGCACTATCGTCGAGCAACTAGGCACTGTACTTAACCCTACAAGGCACTATCGTCAAGCCACTAGGCACTGTACTTAACCCTACAAGCACTATCGTCAGCCAACTAGGCACTGTACTTAACCCTAAAGCCACTATCGTCAACCAACTAGGCACTGTACTAACCCTACAAGGCACTATCGTCAAGCCACTAGGCACTGTACTTAACCCTACAAGCCACTATCGTCAACCAACTAGGCACTGTACTTAACCCTAAAGCCACTATCGTCAACCAACTAGGCACTGTACTTAACCCTACAAGGCACTATCGTCGAGCCACTAGGCACTGTGGTCAAACTACTAGGCACTAACAAGCCAATGTGAGGCTGCAGGCGGTAGTCAGCGAGGCAGCTCTCTGCTCGCTCAATATCAACAGTGAATTGCCAAATCTGTCTCCAGAGGACAAGACTTCGCCAACCCTTTCTCTCCAAGGAGCAGGAGGGTGTCTGCGGCGATGTTCTTCCTCTGAAGAACATTTCCCTTTGTACAATGATTAAAATGAGTTATTTAGAACAATTTTGCATATAAAATGACATTTAGAACCAATTTCGTATATAAAATGACATTTAGAACCAATTTGCTTATAAAAATGACATTTAGAACCAATTTCGTATATAAAATGCATTTAGAACCAATTTCGTATATAAAATGACATTAGAACCAATTTCGTATATAAAATGACATTTAGAACCAATTCGTATATAAAAATGACATTTAGAACCAATTTCGTATATAAAATGACATTTAGAACCAATTTCGTATATAAAATGACATAATTAACACAATTTCGTATATAAATGACATAATTAACACCAATTTCGTATATATAAAATTACTTTTCAGAACGAATTTCGGATAAAATGGTCTTGCGGTCTGACTAAAGAATTAAAAAGACTTATTTCTGCATTTAAAAATATAAATCTAGCAGCTAGTTACTAGATTTAGTAACGCCTACATTAGTAACTAGTTACATCATGTACAATAGGCTCCGGAAGCTGGAGTCACGATTCATCAAGCATGTTTCCATTAACCCTTACGAAACCAGTACATCTTTCTTCAAATCATATTACGGCTTGGAGCTCCGAAGCGCAACGAGTTTGTTTACAAACTTGTCATGTCCTCGTTATTGGACATAAAGAAACCACAATAAGGTGATAGGTCAAAAGAGTAATGCACAGGAGTCTTGGCGAAAGGTTCGAACCTGTGCTGCGGTGATCATGTGCCCACGTCTCAACCCATGGTGGGTGCGCTGTGGGGGAGAAACACCCCCATGGTAACTATGTTTGGGAGTGTGGAGGTTCTGTCTGGCCTGGGCTCTGGCCCAGGGTCTAGCTGCCTTTCACTACACACACATACTCTCTCTCTCTCCTCTCTCTCTCTCTCTCTCTCTCTCTCTCTCTTCTCCTCTCTCTCTCTCTCCCTCTCTCTCTTCTCATACATACACCTGCCCCTCTCTCACCACACACACCTTGCCCCTCCACACACACATACCTGGTTCTCCACCTTACACACCTGCCACTCTCCCTGGAGGACATACCTTCATTTTATCTTCGTTATATATAAAGGTGCTTCATCATCAGTACCTTAGACGTTGCAGGCTTCTTGGCTTCGTTAATATTGATGCCAAGAACCTATTGGCTCCCTAGCCTGGCTGGGAGGGGGCCTCCTAGCCAGGCTAGGAGGGGCCTCCTAGCCTGGCTAGGAGAGACTAGTGAGAAGGAAAATGCCCTCCTACTCTGTAACTCCTCCTGTTTAGATAGTACCTACTGTGACGATAGTCAATATTCACGAATTCGTACGTCCTTAAATATTCCTAGGCCCTAGTATAGCACACATATATACTATATTAGGCCTCATATATCGTGTATTAGGCCTAGGAAGGTTAGGTAGTTAGTTGTCTTTGCAGCACAAGTCACCAGGACCAACGGTGAGTGGAACAGATTTGTCTCTGATGTACAATTTGTATTGGAATTGTGTATTCTATTTCAAGAACAGTATATTACAGTAAAGATTTAGCTATCTGATGCAGGGGAATCCTGGCCTACATATTTCATGGCATATCTATTTGGTAACCGTAGAGTTGGCTTCTGCCCACCTTGTCGTCGAGAGGGAGGGAGAGAGAGGGAGAGAGGGAGAGGGAAAGAGAGAGAGAGAGGTAGAGAGGGAGAGGGAGAGAGAGGGAGGAGGAGAGACTACGTAGGCACTATAGCTACACCTGCGTCGTCATAATATAATTCTAAATTGTTGTTTGATTCGTCTAATTGCTGGACCTAAAGTGTGGTTCCGAGGATCAATGTCCCCGCGGCCCGGCTCTAACCAGGCCTCCTGGTTGGTAGCCGCCGCTACTCGCACTTGGACGTGTGTAAACAACAGCTTGGTTGATCAGGTATCCATAGGTGTTGATCGCGAGGTTTATCACTGACAGATACAGGACAAAAAATGGGTCGAAGATCAAGGCTCGACAAAAATCTTGCTTTTTGTCCTATAACAATAACATTTATCGCCTGACACAGTGACTCTCTGTTTTGGTATCTCTTAGGTACTCCTCCCCACCTATTTCAGTGCTCAATCAGTTACTTTCCTGACTCACTAGACTGTTGGTGCCAGTCAGCGCCCCTCGAAGGACTGCCCCGTTTGACCAGACTGTGCTGCAAGCCATCAACCTCACCAGAACAAGAGCGAAATGACAGGCATGTTGACAGACGTGTTTTTACTTATTTTTCTCCAAAGTTTTCCAACACTGACAGCCAGAGTGTCACACTAATCAACTGAAATTTCTCGTCACACACGGATCTGTGTGTAGCTGTATTCGTAGCCTAACTACCAACAGCATCAACAACTTCTGCAACACCCACGCAACACCACGCAACACCAGTTGCATCATCAGAACACAAGAGCTACATCACCATAAGAAACAGAAGGATGAGAGTGTAAAGCACCAGCAACACTAAGCGTGACACACACAGCAACACTAGCAACATTGCACTGCAGTCGCCCTAAGTAACACCCTAAAACATCCGTGGCAACACACACACACACTCCAAACATCAAGGAGACATGCTTGCATGCTACATCAATGCAAGCCAAGCAAAAGCCGGTACAGTGTGGGTACAGCCACACTACCCACAGTTATGTGGGGCCCGGAACCTACTACTACCATCACTTGCCTCTGCAGCCGGGGAGAAACTAAACTGTTGTGTGATGGTAAATTAGCTCACATTTGAGTATACCAAATAGTGACTATTTGCTATACCAAATAGTGACTATTTGGTATACCAAATAGTGACTATTTGCTATACTAAATAGTGACTATTTGGTATACCAAATAGTGATTATTTGGTATACTAAATAGTGACTATTTGGTATACTCAAGATTATCCACTAAGAAGGCTTTATTTAGTCACTAAAAACCCCTACAGATTTTCTTTAGAAGTTTTGGGATAAATAAAGTTTGAAAGCTCTCGTTCTATGCCGCAGAGACAGAGAGACAGAGAGAGAGACGGAGAGACAGAGAGAGAGACGGAGAGAGAGATAACCGTTTAAAAATACTCATTTTAGAAAATTAGTAATTTGCTTAATGTTTATTAATGTTTTGCCATATTTTCGTAACACCCTCGTCCAAGCTGTGATCGTCTCCTAAGGTACATTTATATGTTAAAATATACAGAGTCTTTGTAATAAAATTGTAATACAAATAATCGCCAACAGAACCTAAACACCTAACCTAACCTATGTCTATATATACAATATTATAATATTAATTTATATTTCAGAAAATTCCTGTTTTGAATGAACAGCATGTTAAAATTGATGACTGCGTCTGTGGGGTCGACCGCTGGATGGAATGGACTTGAGTCGAGGACGGGTTGCTGTAAATGCTTCGAAATGCTTCAATACACAGAGAGTAATCACACTAACGTGACTGAATCAATGAGAAAATCCGTAGGAGCTGTGATGAGGGTTCGAATCTATGGAGGTGGGTGTACACACACACACACACACACACACACACGCTTCTAAAGGCTAGACCACTTCGATGTTTTAAACATTTAACTCTCAATGCCAGTTTCTTTTCCCAATGGTGTTGCCTTTGTTTTGCGTATTTCCTAGCCAGTTACCTGGTACTAGCTTCACCCATTTTTAACAGTGGTTGCTGTTGGGTACATGCCCAACATGGGTGGGTTGGGACTGGCATCAGAGAAAAGAATACCATGTGACAATGTGGATTGTTTCAAGCCTAGATTAATCTCAAGCTCTTATATCTTGAGGTTATCTTGAGATGATTTCGGGGCTTTAGTGTCCCCGCGGCCCGGTCCTCGACCAGGCCTCCACCCCCAGGAAGCAGCCCGTGACAGCTGACTAACACCCAGGTACCTATTTTACTGCTAGGTAACAGGGGCATAGAGTGAAAGAAACTTTGCCCATTGTTTCTCGCCGGCGCCTGGGATCGAACCCAGGATCACAAGTCCAGTGTGCTGTCCGCTCGGCCGACCGGCTCCCATATCAAGGAGGTTCAAGGTATAACAGCCAAATCTGTGCCTAAGCTGTGAGGTGTAGGCTGGATACACTACCAGGCATGCAAGTGAAACTGTCATGTCATCACTCGAGGTGTACTTCCCCCCACATCCTCACCAAGTACGACAGGATTCTGCCTCACTCCAGTACCTGCTGCTACTCCTTGTCTATATTGCATTGCCATTTCCACTTGGATCAAGAAGTTAGGTCTTATTGCAGTGTGTTGATGTTGACACTGCATGTCAACATGCAATGTCAATGTTAGTTTCTAGTTATTCACTGCCACACAGGACAGTGAGGTGCTGCTCATATTCACTGCCACACAGGACAGTGAGGTGCTGCTCATATTCACTGCCACACAGGACAGTGAGGTGCTGCTCATATTCACTGCCACACAGGAGAGTGTGACTGCTGCTCATATTCACTGCCACACAGGACAGTGAGGATGCTGCTCATATTCACTGCCACACAGGACAGTGAGGTGCTGCTCATATTCACTACCACACAGGACAGTGAGGTGCTGCTCATATTCACTGCCACACAGGACAGTGAGGTGCTGCTCATATTCACTGCCACACAGGACAGTGAGGTGCTGCTCATATTCACTGCCACACAGGACAGTGAGGTGCTGCTCATATTCACTGTCACACAGGACAGTGAGGTGCTGCTCATATTCACTGCCACACAGGACAGTGTGGCTGCTGCTCATATTCACTGCCACACAGGACAGTGAGGATGCTGCTCATATTCACTGCCACACAGGACAGTGAGGATGCTGCTCATATTCACTGCCACACAGGACAGTGAGGATGCTGCTCATATTCACTGCCACACAGGACAGTGAGGATGCTGCTCATATTCACTGCCACACAGGACAGTGAGGATGCTGCTCATATTCACTGCCACACAGGACAGTGAGGATGCTGCTCATATTCACTGCCACACAGGACAGTGAGGTGCTGCTCATATTCACTGCCACACAGGACAGTGAGGTGCTGCTCATATTCACTGCCACACAGGACAGTGAGGATGGTGCTCATATTCACTGCCACACAGGACAGTGAGGTGCTGCTCATATTCACTGCCACACAGGAAAGTGAGGTGCTGCTCATATTCACTGCCACACAGGACAGTGAGGATGCTGCTCATATTCACTGCCACACAGGACAGTGAGGTGCTGCTCATATTCACTGCCACACAGGACAGTGAGGTGCTGCTCATATTCACTGCCACACAGGACAGTGAGGTGCTGCTCATATTCACTGCCACACAGGACAGTGAGGTGCTGCTCATATTCACTGCCACACAGGACAGTGAGGATGCTGCTCATATTCACTGCCACACAGGACAGTGAGGTGCTGCTCATATTCACTGCCACACAGGACAGTGAGGATGCTGCTCATATTCACTGCCACACAGGACAGTGAGGTGCTGCTCATATTCACTGCCACACAGGACAGTGAGGATGCTGCTCATATTCACTGCCACACAGGACAGTGTGGCTGCTGCTCATATTCACTGCCACACAGGACAGTGAGAGAAACAGTGATAGAGGACACGCAGCAGGGGAGATTGGGTAGCAAAACCAAATAAAAATAATCCACCAATTCAGGACTATTATGTATTTAAATATAAATTGTATTTACATATCACAAAGTCATTAAGTATAGAATATCCGATTTATACAGCCATATATTTGAGGCTATTTCCCTTACTAATTTCAACAGAAATAAGTAACTACAGAGGGCAACGACAGTGACTCACCTCGTTCACATTTTTGAACAAGTGAACAGGTGTTGGCGCCACACAGGTGTTCACAGATGGCACCTGTGCCGGCCAAACACCCGTTCGAATCCTCTGATGTGTTGGTTTGGGGTTGGGGGGGGGGGTGTACATCTCTCTCTATATATAAGTTATACAGATTATAAACCTCATTTGTAAAGTCCCCCGTGGCGAAGTGGTAAGACACTGCGCTTCGCGAGCAATTTGACCTGGGTTCGTATTCTGGCCTGGGGGAGGATTGACTGGGTGCCATTCCTTAACTGCATGTCTCTGTTCACCCAGCAGGGAATGGGTATCTGGTTCTTAAACGATCTGGCAGGTCTTATTCCAACGAAAATTAAGGTTAAGAACCTGCCTGAAATGCTATCCATGCTTTACAAGCATGTAAGAACTCTTGTATATATATAACGGGATCACCATAGCCCGTGCTGCTTGGAGCTTTGTGTTCCAAGTAGCTGAATCTATAACAACATGTATATATAAATAATAAATAAAGTGTACAGTGTAAATCTTATTGTAGATTGTACAGTACATTATAATTTCAGAAGGAGTCTTGGGGGTCGGCTGCCGCTTGAACGATCCTAGCCTGAGGACAAGTTACAGGATTAACGAACATTTGGGCATTATTCATGCCCGGCGGGAAAACCTCCAATCTTTTAATCTCACCGGAGACGTATAAACCCAAGCAACCCACCTAACCATCTGCTTCATACATGGCTTGATGGGGTTCTGGGAGTTCTTCTACTCCCCAAGCCCGGCCCGAGGCCAGGCTCGATTGTGAGAGCTGGTCCACCAGGCTGTTGCTTCGAGTCCAATGCATAGAAAACGCAGATATTTCTTGGCCGTTACTTTTCACGGTATAGGTTGCAGTAGTAAACGTAGGTAACTAACGTAAGAAAA
>WNGS01093037.1:0-11838 GCA_020271785.1 Procambarus virginalis | reverse complement strand
AGCATACAGGTTTCCCTTGCAGGACCAGTACTTTTCCTAAGTAATTGGCAGTCTGGTGGTCTGTGGTGCTAGTATTATTCTCCCTTCAGGTTGACTGTAATGGAAGTTTGTGCCTGGTTGTTCTTTTTCCATTGCCGTTTACTACTCCATATGCTGTAGGAAAGTGGCCTGTCTGCATCTTGAATTTCGGAGAAGTTGCAGAGGCTGGCGATGTCTGGCGTGAGACTGGTGGTGGTCCTCTCCTGTCTCAACTGTTGTCCTGTGGCTGGGCTGTGGAGAGGTACAGTGTCTGACACTGGCTGGTGTGACTGGTGGTGTCCTCTCTTGTCTCATACTGTTGTCCTGTGGCTGTGCCGTGGACAGAGAAGCATTGTCTGACACTGGCAGGTGTGTGACTGATGCTGCCCCCTCTAGGTCCATTACGGCTGCTGCCTTGCTGTAGAGGCACGTGGCGAAGCCTCGAGAGCAGTCTTCTTCGGCGCCTGCTGCACATCGGTCCACTGACCCTCCTCGTCTGAAAGCTGCCACATTTCCTCTTTCTCTTATCCTTCCCCATGACTCTCTCCACGTAGTGAGGACCGAATCACTGCCCTACCTAATGCCCGAGACACTCCTAGGCCCGGAGAAATTCAGTCCCCTCCAACGGAGTCGTAGAATGATTCCCCCAGGTGGAATCAGGGATACCTAACACCTAACAAGCTGTGTGGTCAACCTTTCCCTGTCAGCTCAGTACACTTTCTAAAGTGCTCCCTTGTGGCAATGCCCGCGGGATCGCCTCGCCCTTCAGGTAGACTCCTAAGTGACCTGGTCTGTGATACGGTCCTAAAAAAAAAAAAAAAGGGCGGTACGAGAGTTGGGTCGCCTGCGTACTGGGTTGCGCAGAAAACCCAGTCAGCTGGACAGCAGGTAATCAACAACGTTGCATTACCGTCAATTGTAGGCGAAATCGGAATCGTTCATTCAAAACAAGATATTGCCTGGGTCTTGGAGTACAGATGTATGTTCCTCACAAAATCGCAATGAATAGAGCTGATGGGTGCACAGAATCGTGAGTTTCCCCGGAACAAATCGTGTGCGGCCAGCTAGCTATGGCGCGGCAGCGAATGTTGAGCCTACTGGGCTCTATCATATTTACTTTTGAAACTGTGTATGGAGTCGCCTCCACCACATCACTGCCTAATGTATTCCATCTGTTAACTACTCTGACACTGAAAAAGTTCTTTCTAACGTCCCTGTGGCTCATTTGGTACTCAGTCTCCACCTATGCCACCTTGTTCGCATACCACCAGTGTTAAAAAGTTTATCCTTATCTTCCCTGTTAATTCCTCTGAGAATTTTGTAGGTTATGATCATGTATCCCCTTACTCTTCTGTCTTCCAATGTCGTAAGGGCATCTCACCAGCCTTCTTCGTAACTCATGCCTCTTAGTTCTGGGACTGGCCTAGTGGCATACCTCTGAGCTTTGTCCAGCTTCGTCTTGTGCTGACTAGGTATGGGCTCCATGCTTGGGCCGCATACTCCAGGATTGGTCTTACATATGTGGTATACAAGTTCTGAATGGTTCCTTACACAGTTCCTGAAGGCTCTTCTGATGTTAGCCAGCCTTGTGTATGCCGCAGATGTAATTCTTTTTATGTGGGCTTCAGGAGACAGGTTTGTGTGATGTCAACTCCTAGGATTTTTCTGTCCGTTTCTTGAAGTATTTCATCTCCCATTCGGTATCCTGTGTCTGGCCTCCTGTTTCCACTGCCTAGTTTCATTACCTTACATTTACGCGGGTTGAACTTTACGAGCCTTTGTTGGACCATCATTCAGTCTGTCTAGATCATGTTGTAGCCTCATACTATCTTCCTCTGTCTTAATCCTCCTCATAATTTGGCATATCATCAGCAGACAATGAGAGGAAGGATTAATACTCTCTGGGAGATCATTTACATATATATCAGAACAGTATAGGTCCAAGGGCTGACCCCTGCGGGACTCCACTGGTGACGTCTCGCCAATCTGAGGCTTCACCTCTCACAGTGACTCGCTGTCTTCTGTTGTTTAGGTACTCCCTTATCCAATGGAGTACCTTCCCTTTCACTCCTGCCTCCTGTATTCACCTAGTTGTGCTTGCGGGGGTTGAGCTCTGCTCTTTCGGTCCGCCTCTCAACTGTTAATCAACTGTTTCTACTACTACATCTTTTCCCCCACCACAGCACACCACACACACAACCACACACACACACACCACACACACACACACACACCACACACACACACACACACACACACCACCCCAGGAAGCAGCCCGTGACAGCTGACTAACTACCAGGTACCTATTTACTGCTGGGTAACAGGGGCATAGGGTGGAAACTCTGCCCATCGTTTCTCGCCGGCGCCGGGATCGAACCCGGGACCACGGGCTCACGTGTCCAGCGTATTGTCCGCTCGGCCACTGGCTCCCTCCCCCTGTGTGTGTGTGTGTGTGTGTGAGTGTGTGTGTGTGTGTGTGTGTGTGTGTGGTGGTGTGTGTGTGTGTGTGTGTGTGTGTGTGTGTGTGTGTGTGTGTGTGTGCGTGTGCGTGTGTGCGCGTACGCGCGTGCCAGCCCCCTCCCGCTTCCGCCTTAGTAGTCGCTTCCCACCGCCAAAAACCTGTCTAGGCGGGAACCCTGGAAAAAAAAACCTGAGCTGGGATGATTTAAGGGGCCGTCAGCTGATGGGTTTATCGCAAACTAAGTGTTACTACTTGGAGCTCTGATTTACTGAGGGGGGGGGGGAGGTGGAGAGGTGAGTGTGTCCTCGCTCCTGGACACTTCAACGATGGCTCCACGTGACCTGGAAGGCTGTGGAGGTTCTTCAGTTGCTAACTAGGATGTTACACTTGCTGCTGGAACATGTCATTTAGGCACTAAAAGTGACACTATAGGCTCTCGAGGATATCTTCTTCGTACTAGAATGCTACACTTTAGTTCAACCAAATGAAGGACTTTGAGAGACAGTGGCAGCCATTCCCATTCTTCACGTCGTATTTTAAAACATCCATTCTTCACTGGATATTTTAAATACACAAATAATAGATTCTTCCTTAGTCCCGTGAGCCTCTGCCAGACCACTCAAGACTCCCAATGTAAAAAAAATGTATATATAAGGACAAGTTTAGCATCAGGAAATACCTGGTAAATACGGCTTTGGAAACAGGGTTGTTGTTTTATGGAGTAAAATTAGAGAGCTAGTTTGTTTTGAAGCGAATTAGAATTCATTTTAAAATATACCATCTATCCATCTGTATATACCCCATCTGTTCATTACTTTATCCATCTGTCTATGCATCCATCTATCTATGGATCTGTTTATCTGTCATCTGTTCATGTATCTGTCCATCCATCTTTCATCATCCAACCATATTTCCAATCATCTATTTAGCCATCCATCCATTCATGCATCAGTACATCCAACGAACTGTACATTCACTATCTATCTATCCATTCATCTATTCATATATATCCATCTAAACCTCTGTCCATCTTTGTCTGTCCAAAGTTGGAGGCCGCCCCCTCGCCCCAGACGCTCAACACAGCCAGGTCAGGGTCGCCACGTGTCAAGAGCGATGAACGTGTCGGGGTCACTTACTATTTACTCACAGTTCAGGTTATACCTCATAGGGAGGATCGTCTGTTTTATGCGACTACGGGCAAATTATGGATAGCAGGAAAATTTATATTAATTTCCAATGATCAGTAAATAATGATGTTTTTAATGTAAGGCAAACATTTGTTTAAAATCATTATTTTGAAAATATTTAGATGTGGACCCCATGGGGAGGGGGGGCTGGGCTCCACATGGGGGGGGGGGCCTGGGCTCCACATCTAAATATTTTCAAAATAATGATTTCAAACAAATGTTTTCCTTACATTAATAAACACCATTATTGACTGATCATGGGAAATTATATAAATTTTGCTGCTATCCATAATTTGCCCGTAGTCGCATAAAACAGACGATCCTCCCTTGGAGGTATTAACCTAATCCCAGCCGGTATATATGCAGCCCGCACCCATCCTCGACTCAAGTCCATTACATCAGCGGTCGACCCCACAGACGCATTCATAAATTTTAACATGCTGTTCATTCAAAACGGGAATTTTCTCAAGTATAAATTAATATATAATATATTAGCATATTGTGTATAAATAGGCATAGGTTAGGTTAGGTCAGGTGTTTAGGTTCTGCTGGCGATTACTTGTATTTGTAGTACGTGGGTGAAGCATTTACAGCGTTGTGGTTCGAACAAAATTCGTCAGTGAAGCCCTTGTTCCGGATATGTTCGACGTCAGCAGTTGTGAGTCGTGTGTAAACCGCTTTTCATTCATAAACGGGGGTTTGGCGGGTGCATGGAATCACTTTTGGATCTTTGTTGGAGGACGGGCTGGTTTATGAATGAAAAGCGGTTTACACACGACTCACAACTGCTGGCGTTCGAACATATCCGGAACAAGTGCTTCACTGACGAATTTTTGTTCGAACCACAACGCTGTAAATGCTTCACCCACGTACTACAAATACAAATAATCGCCAACATAGCCTGAACACCTAACCTAACCAGTACCTAAATATGCACAATAAGCTAATATATAATAATATTAATTTATATTTGTAAAATTCCTATTTTGAATGAACAACATGTTAAAATTGATGAATGCATCTTCATGGTCGATCGCTGGATGGAATGTAGTTGGGGCGGGTTGCCTGAGGACAGGTTAACATGTGCGTACTTATTTTTCACAGCAGTGAATTCGCTGGTTTCTAGTACACTTTACAATATAAATGATACTCAAAATTCACATGTATATAATATATATTTCCATATATACTACCAGCATTTAGGGATTAGATATGTCTTAACAAAATACAGCCACCATCTTGTGCTGCGCTTCTCCCCTTCTACAGGAGTCGCAAGTCCTCTCTTCCTGTACTCACTCGTGTAAAAAAAAAATGAATACTTAACTCGAAAATGGTTACCTTACCCTGTGGTTACCTTGTGATGGTTTCTGGGCTTAGCGTCCCCGCGGCCCGGTCATTCTAGTAAACACCACATTGACGAAGCACACAATGCTATTTTGTTATTTTTAGGTTGTTATTACGTTGAAACAATGTACTAACGTCGTGTTAGCGTTGAGTATTTATTATACTCAACAAGATGAACCGTATTTACCATAGTTACGAAATGGACTGTATTGAAATGATTTCTTCTGTTGGTTATTATCCACTATATATTTGGGGGGGGGGGCAATACACTTCCTTCCAAGGAAGGAAGTGTATTGAGCTCGGTTTCACTCTCTCCACAAACAAGACGAAGGCATACTCCCATCACAAGCGGAGAGCAAATGAAGAACTGCAAATTAATGGTGTAACACTTGAATGGGTTGACCACTATCGGTATCTTGGCGTCACTGTCGGCTCTAACAAGGGGAAGAAAGAGGAGCTCAATCAACTCATAGGAGCATGCCCCCCCCCCCCCCCAAATATGTAGTGGATAATAACCAACAGAAGAAATCATTTCAATACAGTCCATTTCGTAACTATAGTAAATACGGTTTTAAATTTGGGGGGGGGGGAGTGGTATATGTACATAACCTACATAACAATTTGTCAATTGAATAACAATAGGTTACCAGGAAATTATTAAAGGTTAGTCTACTACTAAAGATGTTATTAAAATACAAGACACAGCTTAGCCGTTAAAGACGATCTATAAATTCTGCAGTCATACACGCGTCCTGAACACGTGAGCCACATCCAATAGCCTCAAGTAATATGGCGCCCGACAAATATGGGAAGGAAATGACTCGTTGTACCTATCGCCTCTTTCCTCCAGGTCACCTGTGACATAGTTACATCGTAATATACCTATAAGACCTGGGTATATGATCAGAAGGAGACGATTATCAATATAATGATGCTAACCCGTTTTGGACGGGGAAGCCTTCGTCTGACCTACAGCACTAGTGGTCACTTAACACATCTCTCAAGTGGAAAAGTTGCACTTCCTTATATCTCGCGAAGATTTGTAGAGCTAACAGGAAACACTGTCGTCTCTCAGCTCGTAACCTTCACAGGAAGGTCTGTAGTACGCGCTCCAGCGTGTCCGCCGCCACCTGTTGTGTGCACAAGTACGGCGTCACACACGATGACAGCCAGCACGTGTGTGCCCCACAACTGCCACGTGCGTCACGACTGCCACGTGCGTCACGACTGCCACGTGCGTACTCTCGTGACGTTGCTGGTGACCACGTCTTCCTCCCTGGACGCGTCCAGTTGTTCTCTGATTTAACTATCAGTTATAGGAGGAAGAGCTTATTTATTCATGAGTTTTAATTAAATCCAGTCTTATTGAATACTTTTCTCGTATTTCAACTCTCAGACTGGAGATGTAATATCTTATTAAGAGAAATATTAGGTACCACAGCGGTACCTAAGATAAGTTAAGATAGGTTAGGTCATGCAAATTAAGTTAGGTTAGGTTAAGTTAGGCTATGCAAGGTAAGTTAGGTTAGGTTAAGTTAGGCTATGCAAGGTAAGTTAGGTTAGGATGGGTTGGGCTAGGTTAGGTTAGGTTAGTTAAGTTAAGATTGGTTAAGTTATGCAAGTTAAATTATGTTGTTGTTATAGATTCAGCTACTCGGAACAAGTTCCAAGTAGCACGGGCTATGGTGAGTCCGTAACTTACCTGGTACAGGAGCGGGGCAAGTAGCACGGGCTATGGTGAGCCCGCAGTGGACTTACCTGTCACAGGAGCGGTGCTGTGTGCAAGTTAAGTTAGGTTAGGTTATACAAGTTAAGTTAGGTTATGCAAGTTAAATTAGGTTAGGTTATGCAAGTTAAGTTAGGTTAGGTTAAGTTAGATTAAGTTAGGTATGTTAAGTTAGGATAGGTTAGATTAGTTACGTTAGGTTATGTTAGTTAAGTTAGATTATGTTAGGTAAGTTTGATTAGGTAAATTACATCGGGGGGGGGGGTGAATAGGTTAGATATATATTTTAAAAGAAGTGTAAGTTTGATATGAAAAGCTGAGCTAGTTACATTTGTCAAAGATATTTTATGCCTGAAGATGTCTTAGAGAACAACATTGATGTCTTAGAGAACAACATTGATGTCTTAGAGAACAACATTGATGTCTTAGAGAACAACATTGATGTCTTAGAGAACAACATTGATGTCTTAGAGAACAACATTGATGGATGAAGGAGATTTTCTTTGATGAACGAAGGTGAGTTAGAGATTAGCTTTGATGGACGAAGGTGTCCTAGAGAACAGCTTTGATGACTGAGATTATCTTTTAATGGCTCTGAGAATAACTTTTGATGACTCTGAGAATAACTTTTGAGGACATGAGTAGTAATTTTGACTTCTTTGAGTGCGTTATTGATGTCTCGAAGGGTATTTTGATGTCTCTAAGCAACATCAAAACTTGACTATTTTTTTCTTACTCCACGAAGTATAATGGCGGTCAAGGTATTGGACAAGCTACACTTGACTATTATTAGTTAAGGGGAAGAATAATTTTAGTTAAGAAAGTGTTGAAAGAAGTTAACCTTGACTATTTTCAGTTGAATACCAAATGGATAAAGTTAGCTACGAACAGTGTTGGAAGGTTTTCTGACTATTTTCAGTTGATTGACGAATAATTTAGTTAAGAAACAATGAATGTGCTCTACTTTCAATTGAGAGAAGTGTTATTTTAGTTAAGAAAAGACAAGAAAATATGAACGTGGTTATTTTCAGTTGATTGACGAATAATTTTAGTTAAAATCATTATGAACATGACTATTTTTTAGTTGATTAGTGAATGATTTTAGTTAAGGAACGTTAACAAAAGAATATCTTGGTACATTTGATTTTAAAGAATATGTAAGAGAATGTGGTGAACACAGTGAATACAGTGAACATGTAAGAGTAACTTGCAGAGAACATGAAAACATGACAAAGAACAGAGAATATAAAGAATGATTTATTTTACAATGTTAGAAATATAGTGATTTTAAATCTCAGGGGATTTGGTGTGATAATAAAGTACTTGTACAAATGAGCTAAGGCAGGGGACGAGAGCTAGAGTTCAGTAACACTATTTTCTTTATTTACTTAGAAGTATGTCTGCTATAAATGTTGGGAAAATTGGCCTGGTACTAAAGAACTTGTGCAAATGAACTAAGGTGGGGGACGAGAGTTGGAGCTCGGTAATTGTTTGGATCTATTTTACTATGTTTGAAATACAGTGGTGTTAAATTTCAGAGAAATTGATTGGTTATTAACGAAGATAGGAGAGTGAACTAAAGCAGGGACAAGAGCTTGAGTTCAGTTTCTCTATTTTATTTACTTGCTCAGTTAGAAGTATGTCTGTTTTAAATTTTGGGAAAATTGGAACAGGTATTGACAGAGTTGTAACAGTAAAGTATGGCGGGGAACAGGAGCTGGAGGTTGGTAACTAAATATTCTATTTTACTAAGTCCGAAATACAGCGGTTTTAAATTTTAGGGGATTGGACTGTTAGTATTGAATCTACGACAGGGGACTAAAGCGGGGACATGAGCTAGAGTTCGGCAATTGTTTGAATTTATTGTACTACGTCTGAAATATAACTGTTTAAAATTGGGCTAAAATTGGCCTGTTAGTAGCAAAACTAAACTTATATATGCGGTCTCTAACAAATTTGGTCTTAAAATGGTCTTTGTCAAATTTTTTAGTCTCAACTGGACTTTGATAATATTTGAATTTCTTCCATGAGAACTCTTTAAGAATGAATGCAAGTGTAAGTAAAACTATGAAATATTTTGGTCTCAAAGTGGTCTCTGTCAAATTTCGGTCTTCAAAACAGACTGCCTAATTTTCGGTCATGAAATGGACTCGTCAAATTTTGGGCTTAAAACTGGACTCTGACTAATTTTTGTTAAATTTAGGTCTTCACATGGACTCTGAATAATTTAAGCCTGAAAATATTCTGACTTTCGGTCTACAAACGTGCTCCGATTAATTTTCGGTCATTAACCGGACTCTGATGAAAATTGGTCTGAAAATGGATTCTGAATATTTTTGGGCTCGAACTGGACTTAGAACGAATTTTAAGTCTTAAGTGGTCTATGAGGAATTTTTGTCTCAAAGTGGACTCTGTAAATATTTTAGTCTAAAATGGTCGCTGCCTGTTTTTGGTCTAAAAATGATCTCTGTTAAATTTTGGGGCATAAACTGAACTCTGACCAATTTTCGGTATTTCAACTGGTCTCTGAAAAAGATGTCTATTTTTCTTAACAAAACTTCTATGACAATATTCTATGAACCTGGGCTTTTTACAAATTTCTGTCATAAAGTCGTAAATAAATTCCTATGATTATATGAATTTTGAAATATTTTCATAAAACTGAACTCTGAAAATTTTTGAATTTTACCCATAAGAACTCATTAAGAACGTATGAGTGGTTTTCGGTCTGAATTTTCCCCATAAGAACTCATAACAAACTTTTATCAACACTTTATCCGAAAATAGTCTTTGAAAAATTTCGGTCATGAACTGTGAAAAATTATGTGGAATCCCTGACAGTCCTAACGCGATACTTCAAATTAACTGGAAAACCGACATCCCACACGGCCAATCAAAAATTTAACTGGAAAACTGACAGTCCACACACACGATTTAAAAAAAAAATCGTCGCTAGATTGGCCCGATTTAACCGGAACCCCCTACACTCCACACACGATTTTTTTTTAATCGTCGCTGGACTGCATTCCCTACTACTGGTGTGGGTGTTTTAGTCATGTATTCTTAGGGTGATGGTGTGGGTGTTCTAGTCATGTATTCTTAGGGTGATGGTGTGGGTGTTTTAGTCATGTATTCTTAGGGTGATGGTGTGGGTGTTCTAGTCATGTATTCTTAGGGTGATGGTGTGGGTGTTCTAGTCTTGTATTCTTAGGGTGATGGTGTGGGTGTTCTAGTCATGTATTCTTAGGGTGATGGTGTGGGTGTTCTAGTCTTGTATTCTTAGGGTGATGGTGTGGGTGTTCTAGTCATGTATTCTTAGGGTGATGGTGTGGGTGTTCTAGTCATGTATTCTTAGGGTGATGGTGTGGGTGTTCTAGTCATGTATTCTTAGGGTGATGGTGTGGGTGTTCTAGTCTTGTATTCTTAGGGTGATGGTGTGGGTGTTCTAGTCATGTATTCTTAGGGTGATGGTGTGGGTGTTCTAGTCATGTATTCTTAGGGTGATGGTGTGGGTGTTTTAGTCATGTATTCTTAGGGTGATGCTGTGGGTGTTCTAGTCATGTATTCTTAGGGTGATGGTGTGGGGTGTTCTAGTCATGTATTCTTAGGGTGATGGTGTGGGTGTTTTAGTCATGTATTCTTAGGGTGATGCTGTGGGTGTTCTAGTCATGTATTCTTAGGGTGATGGTGTGGGTTCTAGTCAAGTGTTCTTAGGGTGACGGTGTAGGTTCTAGTCTTGTATTCTTAGGGTGATGGTGTGGGTGTTTTAGTCATGTATTCTTAGGGTGATGCTGTGGGTGTTCTAGTCATGTATTCTTAGGGTGATGGTGTGGGTTCTAGTCAAATGTTCTTAGGGTGACGGTGGGTTCTAGTCTTGTATTCTTAGGGTGATGGTGTGGGGTTTTAGTCATGTATTCTTAGGATGATGGTGTGGGTGTTCTAGTCTTGTATTCTTAGGATGATGGTGTGGGTGTTCTAGTCTTGTATTCTTAGGATGATGGTGTGGGTGTTCTAGTCATGTATTCTTAGGGTGATGGTGTGGGTGTTCTAGTCATGTATTCTTAGGGTGATGGTGTGGGTGTTCTAGTCTTGTATTCTTAGGGTGATGGTGTGGGTGTTCTAGTCATGTATTCTTAGGGTGATGGTGTGGGTGTTCTAGTCATGTATTCTTAGGGTGATGGTGTGGGTGTTTTAGTCATGTATTCTTAGGGTGATGCTGTGGGTGTTCTAGTCATGTATTCTTAGGGTGATGGTGTGGGTGTTCTAGTCATGTATTCTTAGGGTGATGGTGTGGGTGTTTTAGTCATGTATTCTTAGGGTGATGCTGTGGGTGTTCTAGTCATGTATTCTTAGGGTGATGGTGTGGGTTCTAGTCAAGTGTTCTTAGGTGACGGTGTAGGTTCTAGTCTTGTATTCTTAGGGTGATGGTGTGGGTGTTTTAGTCATGTATTCTTAGGGTGATGCTGTGGGTGTTCTAGTCATGTATTCTTAGGGTGATGGTGTGGGTTCTAGTCAAGTGTTCTTAGGGTGACGGTGTGGGTTCTAGTCTTGTATTCTTAGGGTGATGGTGTGGGTGTTTTAGTCATGTATTCTTAGGATGATGGTGTGGGTGTTCTAGTCTTGTATTCTTAGGATGATGGTGTGGGTGTTCTAGTCATGTATTCTTAGGGTGATGGTGTGGGTGTTCTAGTCATGTATTCTTAGGGTGAGGTGTGGGTGTTCTAGTCATGTATTCTTAGGATGATGTGTGGGTGTTCTAGTCATGTATTCTTAGGATGATGGTGTGGGTGTTCTAGTCATGTATTCTTAGGGTGACGGTGTGGGTGTTCTAGTCATGTATTCTTAGGGTGATGGTGTGGGTGTTCTTGTCTTGTATTTATTGCACTGATATGATTGTTACAATGACTGTGTAGTTATGAGTGATGATGTTGTTGCAGTGATGTGGTGGAGCAGCGGACTGTACATCGTGAGTTCGGACTACCACCAAACGCTGCCCTCACCACCCCCGCAGCAGCAGCAGCAGCCGCAGCCGCAGATCGCCTTGAGGCCGCAGCCGCAGCCGTCAGCCTCCTCTGCCACCAAGGAGCTGGACGACCTGATGG
>WNGS01093034.1:0-11224 GCA_020271785.1 Procambarus virginalis | reverse complement strand
AATAATAATGATTATGTTATCATGCTCTATTTTGTTATACAGTGGTACCTCAGTTTAAGAGTTTAATTCGTTCTGGAGACAGCTCTTATTCCGAAAAACTCGTATTCTGAAGCTAATTTCCCCATAAGAAATAATGGGAAATGAATTAATCCGTTCCTGACTACCCAAAAACCCATATCAAACTAAATTTTTATACCTAATCATCTAAATAAACCTACAAAACTATGTTCAAGTTATTACTTACCTTGCTCTTGAATGCTGTAGGCGTATGGAAGATGGGGAGGAGGGGGAGGAGAAGAGGAGTTACTGTTTGGAAGGGGAGTCCCTTTCCATTATCACATCAGGCAGTGAGGACTTCACTGGTATGCAACACTGGCACATTTTTGCCTGCATACCACTAGGACTTGCTTGTCCTACTAAGAATTTTCTAAAGACACTTGTTTTCCCTACATTTTAACACTGTCTGTAGTAAGACATCACACTTATCATTTAAAAGGTCAATGCAACGGCCTGCTACAGCTTTATCTGGGTGTGTTTTTTCAACAAAACTTTGCAGTTCTTCCCATACTTCACACATTTTCTTAATCAAGGAGGGACATCCTCTACTGCCTCTACTCACAGCTATTTTCTTAGGTTGACCTTATCAATGGCTTTCTTGAGACCCATGGGTGAGATATATAATAACAAACTGTATAGTCAAATGACCAAAAATCCAACAAAACGCTGAAAATCCAGGTGAAGAATTGATGTGGGATAGTCACTGGGCGCGGAGACAATGTAAACTGAGGGGCGGAGGGGCGACGATCGCGATCGACCACGCGCTAGGTCGGCCTGTACGCGTATCAACAAACTCGCGTCCCGAGGTAACCCTCGCATTCCGAGACATAATTTTCGAGGAAATCCTGTCGTCTTCCGAAAAACTCGCATACAGGGACACTCGCATTCCGAGGTACCACTGTATATCATAAAAATGCATCGCCTAATGTTAATATCTGTTACTTTCACAAATGTCCAATTTTTTTTTTTTGGGGGGGGGGGATTTGTTTTTTTCTCTTTGTTTATTATCAGATTTGTTGTAACCTTACATCCTGGAGAGTGCATACCCATCCCTAACTATGTCAGATAGAATGAAATTGGTCATCAAATAAATCAGTCACAACTGGCAGAACTTAGGACTGAACTTTTTGACGAGTTTTTCAGATTTCAAATTCTATTTTCTTTGTATCTTTAGGCGGTTTTGATGATTAGGGACCAGATTAGGGCTTTATAACTTTTATCAGAATACATATTTATTCCCTAAATGCCTAGTTAATCCCTATATTTTATTTCTGGGGGGGGGGGTGGTATTTTTTCTTGACATCATTACAACACATATTGACCTAAAAGTTTCACATATTAGTATGAATGCCAAACAACCTTTATTAGAACATATAAGTAAATTAATGAATAAGAACTAAATTATTCATTGTCGATAACTTCAACTTCAATTATCTCTAAAACTAGAGTTTCAACTTTGAGTCAGTTTTAAAAAATCCAGTTTCTGACCGATTCTCACCATTTTTACAAATAATGTTCACAGCTGTCTGTTCTACAATCCTATTAGAATGGATTTTTCCCAAACCCTAAATGTTTGGAGTTATCAATTTTTTTTCTAAGTTTGGTGTATAATTCAAATGCCACATTGACAATTTTTTTTACAGTAAACTAAACTGAAAACATACATTCTAAATATATGAAAATGAAGATCATATACTATTCTGAGAGCATAATAACACCAAAGGAATAATTGGTGAAAGTTTATATTTTTGCAGCGGATTTCAAAATCTGATGTTCTCAATATTCAATTTTATAATTATTTTTATTTCTTATTTTTTAAGTTACGTTTGTGATCATTTAGACAAAGTTGCAGGATTTGCTAGTATGCACAAAAAACTGGAAACCATTAGAGCAAATTTGAGAAATTGAACTTTGCCATCAGGTCTGTCGTATATGCTCCCGAAATATGGCGTATATGGTCCCGAAACGCTATGCGTACTAATGGCTTTACAAGAATGGTAATTTAACTAAATTTCTATATTCTCTGTTAACCCCCCAATATATCTTCTTGTAAATAAATAAATAAATAAATAAATAAATATGTATGCCATGCACAGCTTAAGATTAATACCAAACTGTACTGTATAAAATGTATAAAACTTCAAACTAACAATAATAATATTTTAAATAAAACAATTTGTAAGTTGATTCTATTAGAAATGCAGCTGAAAGACTTGCTGTGAAGTTAAACATAGACAATTTCAAGGCTAGCACTGAATAGGTATGTCGATTTAAAGAGAGGTAATGCATCATTAACAAAAAAATTTGTGGCGAGGCATTAAGTGCAGATGTTGGAAGTACTAATGTATATAAGCATAAACTTTCTCAGCACATATCTAATAATCTAAGCTGGTTTTAAGTGTACAAAGCAGATGAAACAGGCTTTAACTGAAAGATATGTACAGTATATAATAAGATATATGATATTTAACTGAAACTATATATTATGAAAGATATTGTAAAGAAGCTCACAACAAAGAAACATACTAAGATTCAAAAGTTTTGGTAAGGTTTCACAGCAGGCCTACAGGACCAGCACCCAGCACTAGCAAGGACTCACCTTCCGAGGATGCTCCAGCAACTGGACCAGCACCCAGCACTAGCAAGGACTCACCTTCCGAGGATACCCAGGCAACTGGACCAGAACCCAGCACTAGCAAGGACTCACCTTCCAAGGATGCTCAGGCAACTGGACCAGCACCCAGCACTAGCAAGGACAAACCTTCTGAGGATGTCCAGGCAACTGGACCAGCACCCAGCACTAGCAAGGACTCAACTTCCGAGGATGCCCAGGCAACTGGACCAGCACCCAGCACTAGCCATAACTTACCTGGGAGTGCCAATTGAGCTGTACAGCACAGTTCTAATGACATTAAATATACAAAGTGTAGTTTATATGATATAAGTGTACTGCAGTAGTGTGGTTCTAGTGGTCTGTACTTTATATACAGACTGTAGTGTATAATGTACATTTGTTAGAAAAGTTACTGTTCTTTAAACAATTTATATTCATATGTGTGGCACTCTCAGGATATTAATTAATTTAATTAAAGGCTAACAAAGTTTGCACTACACAACTCAACTGGTAAGGTAAGTACAGTACTGTAACATGCAATATCAATTTATTTCATTGCAATTCAAATTCTTTGTTATTTAAATTTTTCAAAAGGCAAATGTGTACTTGCATATATATTATTAATTTTTTTTTTTTGGGGGGAAGGGGAATGCTGGGGCCGGATTGATGGAATGAATTCCACACTGGAATGAATCGGCTACACCCCCATATACTGTAGTTCGTTCAAGCGAGGACACACTGTATTACTCATATAATTTCTACATTCACTGTCTACATTTAATGTCATTTAATTTCATGCATTTCTTTGATAAAGTGTTTACTCGTGTCCTTTATGATCTTGGTTATTTGTAAGTTTTGACCCCATTAACCCTTAACATGCTCGGGGTCTAATATCCTGCCATCCTCACAGGCGCATGTCATTTTGAAAAAAAAAAAAATTATTTTTTCTTCCTAACCTGGTAATTTGTGTTCACTGATCACGGGAAAAATAATAAAAAAATCGTAAGTGCCATATATTGCCCGCTATAGGGCGGGGAAGTCTGGCAAATTATAGGCGCTGACTCAGCATGCGTCCCAGGCGGTCTGTTGCTCGCTAGCTGTCAGGCCAGAGTTGCCACAAAGAGATAATTACCTAATTATTTCAATGTCTCTGATTGATATTTCATAGTTTTTTTGCTGTAATATTATTCAATAGTGTGTAGTTTGATATATTTATATAATAAAATGAGTGAATCATTGCTGTACTCAAAAATATGGTGTGCATATTGTTGATTCAGTTATGTTCATCAATCAGTGAACAAATACTTTGTCGGTTATTACACTATAAGCACAGGTTATATACAGTATAAGTATCTGCATGTTCTGTTCACTATAACGAACCACTAAGTAGCTATTATGAGTCAAAAAGTAACGAGGAGTGACCGCCGTGTACCAGCCAGCCACTCCCGCCCTCCCTCCAGTCATCTGACTCACCCACATTCTCCTCCCACAATACTGTATTTGCTATAATTCACTATATACAGACGTTATATATAAGTATCTACATATTTTGTTCACCACAACTGTACATCTAAGCTTGTATGGTGAGTAAAGTCACAAAGACATAGGACCTAACACAGTCAGCTGATGGCTGCCTCCCTCAAGGCCAGACACACTAATATTTCTCCTCCAACAATACTGTGTGGTGTTATTACGCTATATACACACATTATAAATAAATATCTACCTGTTTTATTCACCATACTTGTACAAATAAACTGGTATGGTGCCCATAGACCATCGTGGTAACCAGTAAACAACACCGTCGTCTGCACGGTGGCGTCGTGCAGACGACGCCACCGCCCTCACCAAAATGGCGGCTCCAAACCTTCTCTTGCTGTTTATACCTTCTATACACACGTTATATATAAGTATCTACATTTGTGTTCACTATAGCGAACCACTAAGCTGGTATGCTGAGTGCAGTCAATAAAAGGTGGCCACACACAGTCAGAAAACATCGCCACCACCCTCCCTCCCACAGCATTACTCCTCCCTCCATGGCGCACAGCGCTAAATATCATCGCAATCCTGCTATTATCAGAACCCTAGTCACTTTTATCACAGTCAGGGGTCCTCTGTAATAATATCATCGCTACATAATAGCATGAACAAGTATATTTTGGCATTTTTAGGCGATGCTGTGGTCACAAGCTGAACAGCAGTGCTGTGAGCTCATGCTGCGTGCGTCAGGCTTGGTAGCTTACACGATACTGAGGCCCCTAACACCCGGGAGTTTGGCCCACGATTTTTTTTTAAAATGGCGTCTGTTTACAAGAGCCCTGATGAAGGTGTGGTGAACCCCGTGTACCCGCGGGCCGTTTAAATCTTGCGTAGTACCCCAACACATCATATGACGTGAAGAGCAGTTGACTGGTAAATCGTCTAGCACGTCATATGATGTGATGCGCACTTTAAGGGTTAACCTTAAATTATAGTATGTTTATATTACTCTATGTTCTGATATGTTCCAAGAAAATGTCATGAGGAGCAGTTCTAAATTACACCTTGTATTTCCATTCTGTAATTAATGTAAATAAACTAATGTACTGTTGCTAGAACTACTGACTCCATAATGTAATAATCTATGCCTGTACTCTGACTATACTCTGTACCTGTAAAGTAAGGCTGTAAAGTACCTGTACACATTTTTTGTCTATTTTACTGTAAATTATCTACTTAAAATTATCTGTTAGTTTATGGACTTCCCCAAAACTCTATGCGTGCTAATGGCTTTACAAGAATGTAAAATCAACTTAATTTCTATGTTCTCTCTTAACCCCAATGTACCTTCTTGTATATAAATAAATAAATAAATGCTTGTCATCATTATGTATCACCTTTGTATTCATTTTCTATTTTCCTTGAAGATTCTCATTTTGTTAACTTACTTCTCTTATAGTATTAAGTGTTTTACCCCGTCTCAACATTAAATAAAAAATTTCTATATTACTATTAATTTTGCCCGAAACGCTTTGCGTAATAGTGGCTTCATTAGTACAGTATGTGTAACTGCTGTCCCTTCAATTGAACAATACTCTTATTACACATAGAAATCACAATAGTGTGATGCATCACATTTATTATTTATTTATTTATTTATTTATTATTTATTATATACAAGAAGGTACATGGGTTTGTGAGAATACATAGCATGGTATTTACAATCTTGTAAAGCCACTAGTACGCACAGCGTTTCCGCAGGTCCTTAATCTAACAGATTATTTTAAGTAGGTAAATTCTAGTGGAATTAATAAAATGATAACAGATACATTGCAAGAAAGAAAAAAAATGAGATGAGAGAGATTAGTAGGATATTAAAGCACATTGGTATTAAAGTTCAGATTGATTGCATTGACAGCTTGATTGGTAATTTAAACGAAGATTAATAGGCACCATACAGCATATTGAAAGCACATATAAGAAGACAGCAATGATCACAATGGTAAAGTTGTTTGGACTGGGTACATGGAGATTGGGTAGCACTAGATACAGTGCAATTTTAACGCAACACGATAGAAAACTGTGAAGATGAATTAGGTACTTTTTAAGTTTTGTTTTTGAATGATGCAAAAGCTGGACAGCTTTTCAATTCATTAGGTGTCAGTTCCATACACTAGGTCCCTTTATTTGCAAAGATTGTTTGCACAGATTAAGTTTGACTCTGGGGATATCAAAGACATACATATTCTGGTGTGGTGATAATGGGTCCTATTATATCTGTCCAGGGAGAGTTTCAGAACATGATTTGCATTTAAGAACAGGGTTTTGTAAATGTAGTTGACACAAGAGATGTGTGGAGTGAGATTATGTTTAGCATGTTTAGGGAGTTAAACAAGGGGGCTGAGTGTTGTCTGAAAACAGAATTTGTTATTATTCTGATAGCAGATTTTGCTGGGGGATGATGGACCTGAGGTGGTTTGCAGTGGTTGAATCCCATGCACAGATACCATAATTAAGATAGGGATAGATTAGTGTATAATATAGTGAGATGAGAGCAGAGTTAGAAACATAGTATCTGATTTTGGAGAGTATACCAACTGTTTTAGACTTTCTTAGTTATGTGTTGTATGTAGGTGCTGAAGTCGAGTCTCTTATCTAGGAATAGGCCAAGAAACTTTCCATCATTTTTATTACTAATGTTAACATTGTCTATCTGAAGCTGAATTGCATCTGTTGATTTGCTTCCAAATAAGATGTAGTAGGTCTTTTCTATGTTAAGTGTTAGTTTCTTGGTTGACATCCATAAGTGGACTTTTTTTAGTTCATTATTAACAGCATTATTTAGTGTATATGTTTTGGGGTTAGAGTAGATGAGGGTAGTATCATCAGCAAACAATGTAGGTTTCAGAATGTTGGTGACATCAGGCAGACCATTGATGTATATAAGAAATAGGAGAGGTCCCAAGATGCTCTATCACTAAGATAGGATTGGATATAGTGCAGGGCATGGCCTCGGATTCCATAATGATGCAGTTTACATAAAAGGTAGTTGTGATTAACAGTATCAAAGGCCTTTCTCAGGTCAATGAAGAGTCCAATCGGAAACTCATTTTTGTCAAGGGCTGAGTAAATTATATCAAGGAGACTAATGACTGCGTCGTTAGTACTCTTTTGGGAACGGAAGCCAAATGGACAGGAGCCAAGTATGTCGAATTATACGAGGTAGGAGTACAGCTGTTTGTAGATAATTTTTCAAATATTTGATAGTAGGGTAGGTTCATATGAGTTTGTTTGTTTGTTTCATTTCAAGTTTGAAATGAACAAATCCACAAGAGCGTGACGAGGGTTCAAATCTACGTCCAAGAGTGTGTATGAAGTAAGGGCGAAAGGTAGAACAGCTTATTGACAGAGCTCAGGTACATGGGGGAATTGTGTAAAAACCTGGTTTGTGTCTCGGAGAGACTGCAGGATCCGTGGTAGGTCAAGTTGATTTCTCGGTTGCAATTCTTATCCATGTCGTAGCTCAGTCGATTAACCACCATGCTGCGCCGAGTTTAATGTGAAATTCCCCTGCGCATGAAATAAAGTGTTCCCAAAAAATTATTTTTTCTTCGTAAATGATAAAAAGTCCCTACCCTGAACATGTCTATCTAAAAATAAATACCAAATTCCACTGACTTTGGCTCTGGGGACATGGACAAGGTGCGTTGTGATGTCATCAGGGGCTGGTCGCCCGTGCGTGACATGCCCAGACATGGTCGCGCGGGCCATTCAAGCACCAGATGTTGGCACAAAATATTTTCAATTATCTGTTTTATGTATTTCCAATGCGCTTTTATTTGTTTTGTTTTTTATCGTATATGATGCATATTTGTATCCTTTACAATATGTATACAGTAGAACGTTCATAATGTTCCATGAAACTGTGATACATGTGTCAGTAATGTGTCCACGACAAATGTTTATTGTCGCAATATTACTTGTTAAAAATTCACTAAATTACAATATGTACAGTTTCACACACTACACAGTACACACTGTATTACACACTCAGTACTTCGGAAGTGAGTAATAATCAATGAAGTAGTCCAGGGTACACAGTGCGACTTCGCTCTCGTTGCACCAGGTACAGATAGATTTTCGCTTCCTGTTTCTTTGTTCTGTGTGCTTGCAAATAACGCACTCATGTACACCCTTGGCATTAGTACCTGTAGTGGTATGTAGCCAAGCTTGTAAAATGCAAGGTAGTCTTGCAAAGATTACAGGGAAAGATCAATTTGTAAGGTAGTCGTGAAAAGATCGCCTTGTAAGTTCCCACACAGGAGGAAATTCAGCCAACCTCAAAGAGTGTCCGTCAGTCTGGAAGAGATTCAGCCAGCCTCAAAGAGTGTCCGTCAGTAAAGAAGAGATTCAGCTATTCTTGAAAATATCTATGGAAAACACCACCACGGAAGCCGCTAACACTGTTTATCTATACTACTGGTATCAGATGCATCATCACTGAATGCAGAAAACGATTCATCTATGTATCATCTAAATAAATTGGAGATAGCATAGGTGGGCAAGGGTGGCGCTCAGAGCTACAACTGGATTCGCTCGCTGTATCATCCTCATAGGTGCTGTATCACTTGCATCTGACCTTTGTGTTAGGTCCTTATTGCACCTAGCTTCACCAATATTACAGACAGGTGTTTTGGGAGCCAGATGGTGTCTGGCTCCCAAACACCAGACAGGTGTTTGGGAGCCAGAGGCGCGTGCGCCACTCATGGTTGCTCACTCAGTACTAGCCCAGCCAGCAGCCCTAGGGCATAAGGGGAATTTTTTACAAGATGGCTACCTCTCACTGGAGGTCCTATGAGTCCATTTCGTACACAACCAACCTCGCACAAATTTAGAATGGGTACGAAAAAATCAAAGAGTATTCTCGGTTGGCGCAGTTAAGTGGTTAAGGAGCGTCTGGGATCTTCTCAGATGTAGGTTCGAACCCTCGTCACGGCCCTTGTGGAGTTATTCATTTATTACTCTTATGTTCTTTGAACACACAATCATTTGAATAAATAATAGTAAATTATTATTAACATTATTATTATTATTATATTTCACACAGAAAATCACAATAACCGGTCCGTCTAATACCACAGGCTACACAGGCTTCAGAAAGCTTCCTGGTAACGTTAATATGAATAAATATGATATATTTACTCATTATAATGTTGGTGCTGAATGTACAACATGAAAAAACATAATTTTAATCTGAAAAAGTATCTTTTTATAAAGAAATTAGACGAAAATAAAAAGCTGGTGACGCCAAATCAAGTCGATGATCCAAGCTTCGGTTAGGTTAGGTTAGGTTTTGTTTGGTTAAGTTAGGTTAGGTTAGGTTAGGATAGGTTAGGTTAGGATTTAGGTAGGGTAGGTTAGGTTACGTCAGCCTAACCTAACATATCATATATATCATTACTAACGTATTGCCAGGAAGCTTTCTGAAGCTTGTGTAGCTTGTGGTAGCTTGTGGTAATTAGACGGACCCACAATAACGTGATATACATAAATGAGAAAATTCACTCCGGCTGTGAGGGGATGCAACCAGTGGATTGTTCATTGATGTATATCTCCTTAGTGCGATTTTCTGTGTATCTGAAGATGGGCATACAGTGTTCAACTACAATACTTAACACCTTCACCTAAGTGCTTAAGGGTCTTACGTAAAACTTGGACTGGCTTCAGGACTTCCTGTGATATCAGGATATCAGTAGAAATCTGATTGTAAGACTTTTAGGAAGTCAGTGGTGGTACAGTGTAGAGTATGCGGCTGGCAATGCCTTGGTCGTGGGTTTGCGACACCACACAATCCCAGTGGATTTTCGTATTATTATTATTATAAAAATATCATATTTGATAGGCCAATGTCAACACCACAACATTCCATTGGACTATTTCCACAATGGAAATAATGGTGTAAGACAATGGTGGCAGAAAGTACTCCAGTACTTACGGAGGATGATGAGAGTGCGAGGAACAAGTCAGGTGGAGCCAGTGACCTTCAACACAGTTTTGTCTCTCCTCGTGGTATATCCTCAATGTCTTCAGTGGTGTGGCCTCACCACACACTTACACTGCCATAATGTCCTGAGAGTACTGTGGGGGGACAATTGGTGGGTATTGTGGACACAGGTCTTTAAGACAGGCGAACTTCCCGGTCGCGCACACGTGGAACATAGCAACTTTGTTGTGATGACGTCACTTGCTCGCTCGCTTACCCACCACGTTGCTCTTCCCATTTTCTTTGGTTACTGATCTTTGCCGACGTTTAAATTATTTGATAGTCACTAATACTGGTGGCCTCAACGAGGACAGGAAGCTGGCGGCTCGTCAATGGTCCTACCCATTTGCCTGGATGATCTTTTCTATCTGTATTTTAAAACCCAGTAGAGTTTTGGCGTTTACCTTACCTACTGAAAGTTATGTGAGTTACTGAAAGTAACTCACATATCGACTGAGCCTTGCCTAACCTAGCCTAACCTTGTCCACGGTGCTGTCTTCTGCTCTGCTTGTCTAATAATGCTCTCTCATCCAAAAAGAAAACATAAATAAATAATATATATAAAATAAGTTCCTAACTAATCAGTAGTCTCCATGTACTCATTTAAGCATCTACACATTATCATAGAAAATTTTACTCATGTATAATCTTACCCTGTTAATTAATTTAATTGTAATTTGATTTATATTAGTCATTTATTGGAATTAATTAAAGAAGTTCATTTTTTTACTTCTTAAATTCATACTAATTATAGGATCATAACTAAGCAATTTTATAGATTTATAGATTTTTATTTAATTAATTAAGCAATTTTATAGTTTTTAGTTTTTCTGTTATTTTTTACTTATAACTTTTAACTCTTATCATTGAGTGTACCTGAGTGTATCTCTTAAGTAATCACCTCATTTTTGGTTTAGTATAACTTTAGTAATTAACTATAGTGTAATTATATTAATTAAGTAATTACTGTTTTTTTTTATTTGTCAATTGTTATTTGCTATTACTGTCTCATTTTAGTGTTCTTCGTT
>WNGS01093032.1:166541-196511 GCA_020271785.1 Procambarus virginalis | reverse complement strand
ATAGAGAGGGAATACAGAGAACATATACGCACGCATAGATGCGATAAAGCACCTAAATTATTGGGATCGTCTCAAAGCCCTCCAAATGTACTCACTAGAAAGGATTCAGCAATCTCTCCTGCTCTGAAGGGGAAAGTGAGTACTGAGCAATACTTAAACAGGTCAACACAAGTGACTTGAAGAGTACAACCATTGTGATGGGATCCCTGGATTTGAAAGTTCTCGTAATCCATCCTATCATTTTTCTGGCTGATGCAATATTTGCTTGGTTATGCTCCCTAAACGTTAGGTTGTCAGATATTGTTATTCCCAAATCCTTTACAAATTACTATAAATCCTTCCCAATCAACTGTTGTTATTGTTATAAACAGCCTCCTGGTGCTTCGGAGCTCATTAACTGTTTAATAAGTGTAAACAAAGCTGCCAAAGATTGACAAAAGATGTACAGGTTCGTAAGTGCTTGCGTAACTGCTTCGTGAATCTGGCCCCTGATTTTCTGGACATTCTGTGTGTTTTGCTTCCTGACTGTCCCTTGACGAATCTGTTACATTTAATATTGCTCATCTTATGTACTTTTGCTCGCATATTGGCATCCTTAGTGATATTTAGCACCTTTTGAATATCCTGCAACTTTGATGGTGCTACATAGTCTCCTAGGCTTGGTGCCTTCTTTTGATAATTACAGTACAGTACTTACATAATCCATAAGCTCTCCTCACCCTGTAGAGAGCCAGATTCTGCCTGGCCTTGGCTCTTGGTAGGTAAGAGTGGTTCTCAGGCCTGGTGTATTTTTTTAAGGTAAGGCTGTACCAACCTTTCATTTCCTGTCATGGTCACTAGATAGATGGTGGCCCTTGGGTAATCCTGATGACAAGTCAAGCTACTGAAGGTCCACCAGAGGAGGACATTATTATTGTGTTGATTTTTTATAGCTAATATTTCATTAGCCATTCTTCAATGTTTTAGTAAATTTCAAGCATATTTAAAATTTTTCATCTTACAGAAGTTAGATGAAGATGACGACTCCTATCTTAATTCTTCGTGGGCCGACAACCACCAGCTTCATCGAGCTTTTCAGGGACTTAGCAACATTTCATGGAAACCGCATTAACCAATGATATTGTATGTAAAATAATACCAATGGTAATAATACTAAAAATAAATTTAAAATGAATTACTGTATTGCCATTTGTTGTTTTGTGATACCTTAGGCTCATTTACATACATACACAGTCCTTGCTTTGTGCAGTGTAGCACTGAAAACTATGAATTTAGAGTTGTGCAGATATTTGTTGCTTATATGAAGTTTAGTAACCCATTAGTACTCGCCTAGTTGTGGTGGTGATTAGTGATATTGTAGTTATACATATTATCCGATGATACACAGGTCTACTGTTGCCAGCAGAGTAGGGCTCACACACACAATATTAGAAAGTTTCCTTTGCAAACACTGGTAGAAGGTTGGAACAAGCTAAGTGAGGTGGAGGAGGCCAAAACTGTCAGTAATTTCAGTGTTGTGTGACAGTGCTGGGAAAACGGGACACCACGAGCATAGCTCTCATCCTGTAACTACACTTAAGTAATTACACTCGCTCTACATTTCTTTTATTTTATTTTATTAACTTTTGATATTTTAGCATCAATGCAGCTGCCAAACACTGAGGCCTTTTATTATGTCCAATACTGTACTTGTGGCTGTAGAGTGAAGGTGGTGGTGATAGTCATTTCGTTGCAATAATAGTAAAACATGCACTTTGAGGGCGACCTCTTTGTGAAGGATGACTTAAGTATATACTTTAACCTTTTTAATATAATATGTATACTCCACACCCCAGAAGTGATATGTTCGCAATATATATACTGTATAAATATTTTTAAAACAAAAGTAGATGACTTCCGACTCCTGTCAGCAGGCTTACATGTTCATGTATATGTCATGAATAGGGAACCTGGTTCAATTTACTTTGGTTACCAGTCATATCGGGCTCCCATATCATCTATAGGTACCTGGCTGACTGGTTGTGCAAAAAAAAAAAAAAATATGTACCAGACGAGTAGTCTTGCTACACCGGAGACAAGGTGGAGGAAAGGGTGTGGGAGACATGTGGGGCAGACAATTTCCATCATCACTACTAAAATGTGGTGGAAATTAACTAGGATGAGACAGTTTTTACCAGTCTCTGTGGTGTAGTGGTAAGACACTCGCCTGGCATTCTGCTAGCGATTTGCCATGGGTTCTTATCCTGGCCGGGGAGGATTTACTGGGCGCAAATCCTTAACTGTAGCCTCTGTTTAACTTGACAGTAAAATGGGTAACTTGGTTGTAAAAACGATCCTTCATGGGGGTCGTATTCCAGGGACCTGCCCGAAATGCTACGCATACTAGTGGCTGTCTCATATATATATATATCTCAAAAAAAAAAAAAAAAAAAAAAAAAAAAAAAAAAATTGGCATGTGTGCGCCAAGCACCGCACAGCCCTTAAATACCAAAACTAATGTGAGTGGGTGAAATATGTACCCAGAATTAACTTGTCTCATGTCAGGAAGGTCCCCAGCTTCCTGGAGGCACACAGATGGTGCACTAATTTGTCTCGGCACATTCATAGCGAGTGTTTATGTTGCAGGTGCCACTCTAGCACCTTGCCGGCTGTCATCATAGTTAACAATGGTGTTGGTGATATTCCATTGTTATGGCAGCACCCACCAAGGAACTAAGCAAAGAAAACATTGCACAGAGCATTGCTTTAAAGGAAACAGACCACAAAATTCAGGTAATAAATTAATTGTTGGTTGAAGCCTGGTTGACATGAAGCATTGATTGGGTTTACGAGGGGGGAAACGTGATGTCCTGCCATCACATAAACATCTGTTTTGTCGTCCCAGGAAGACATCTTCAAGGTCTGTGCTCTATTGAACATTCCCAAATGTTCAATAGAGCAATACCTTGTTACAGCAAGGTAGACCTTGAAGAAATCTTCCTGGAACAACCAAACCAATGTTTCTACAATGGCCTTTATTCACCATTCCATCCTAGGAAAAACAATTAATACTTCATGTCATACAGATTACAACCAACAATTTACTACCTAAATTTGGTGGCCTGCTTCCTTTAAAGCAATGACCTGAGCAATGGTTTCTTTGCTTAGTTCCTTGGTGGGGTGTCATAATAATTATCAAAAGAGGGCACCAAGCCAGGAAGGCTATGTAGCACCAGGGTGTCATGACGTCATACCACTTAACTGCGTTAACAGCTGGCGAGGTGCCAGTGGGATGCGCAACATAGCCCGGGGCATTCATAGCAAGTGGTTAAGTGAGCCTACCAGGTGTGTGCCTCCAGGGAACCCCAATGTTGCATACCCAGTGCTAGCTTCTTCTATTTCACCCCACACAACTCTCATTCTTTTTATGCCACAAGTCTACACTGCCCCTAGCTGGTTGGTCTATACAACTACCACCACCTAGGGGAATTCATCCTGGCCCATGTCACTTGTCTCAGTATAGAACAACACCTATATACTTGGAAGTAAATTCCTTGGTTTTGTTCCTGTTGCTTGAACAGATACTCTTCATTCTTTAGATAGCTACTGAGCTGTTCGCCTTAAAACCAACTAGAACTACCCTTTCAGAGTCAGTGTTGATCAGCGTGATGAGGCACATGGTAAAAAAAAAAAAAATGTAGAAAAGTAACAATACACAAACCAATAATTTCCTTATATTAAAGAAAACGGTCATAATTCTGTTTTGGTGGCCAGTAATGTTTTGTGGTTATTCAGTAAGGCTAATGTTTTGCAAAGTTGGTTCCCCTCCCTCCATCCCCACTCTAGGTATTTGGGGCAGGCCTAGGGACATTCCCACAATGTGCTCACCTGTCTGTGGAGTGTCCCTGCAAAGTTCAGGCCTGGTTTGTGCACTCTCTACATGTATGTATGCTTGTCTGCAGTTTTTGCCTGCTCTGGCAATTCCCAACTTGCTGGTGCCTCTGATGCTTGACCAGATGATGTGCCCATGTGAGCACTTCATTAGCATAAATTAAGCCTATGTAGTATAGCATAGTGACTGGTATTGCTATTGTTATAATACATGGCCAGTCATTGGCAGATTAATACACGATTATTATAAATAGGCCATAAAGCTTGAAAATATTATAGCAAGAGCTGATCAACTTCCTCAAAGTCTGCACTGCCTCTATTATATAGATTTAACATCCTTAAGATTTACTAGTACTGCAGAAAGACATCTTGCTTCTGTTCTACCTCTTATGAATTCAGTCTTAATACCAGTAATGAAAGTCTACAACAGTCCAGCGATACACTGATTTTATAATCGATTTTGCTTCTTGTTCTCATGGGACAAATTGCCTTCCAAGGCATTTTTGTACTGAATAAAATTATTTACAATGATCTTAAATTAAATTGAAAAATATGAACGAGTCTTCTTATTCACATGGTTGATATCAGTGAAGCACAACTCTTCTTAACTGCTATCACAAACCCTGCCAATTGGAATACATTTTGTATTTTCTTCATTATTTGTAATAGCAGCGATAAAAAGATAATACTGCAAAACATAATCCAGCATATCGGCCGATGCAACCAACCAGATATTTCAATTATACCTCACTAAAACACGTCATGACATTCACTACACTGCTAATACTAGAGATGCTCTTAACAAGCTCTCAATAAATATTCCATATGCACATTAAATATAAAAATGACAGCAACAAAAAGTACCAAAATGATAAAATTCCACTAATCACTGACCCATAATATAAAGGCCTCTTCTTCATTAAAACAGCATTTTACCAAATATTTTAATTGTTTGCATTCTATGGCTATTCTTACTCTCAAGTTTTCAGTTATTTTATCAAAATAGTTTCTTCTGTGACAATAATTTTCAAAGTTTAATGAATTCTTGAATGCCTCAAGAAAGCAATTTTTAATGTCGTCAAATCCTGTCAAATTGCCAACCCATATTAATCACACAACCACCTCTTCAATAGACAAAATACAGCTTTACCAAGTGCCAACCCTCATTGGCATTTGATAAATTAGCAAATTCAACAACCAAATTTGCCAATCAAACATGTACCAACATACTCAATCTTTAAAATATTACCCAATATTTGATATTGACTTACACACATTTGGAAAGTTGAACAACTAGTTACCACCAATGTCAAAATAAATGGCTAATACAAAAAGCATTGTATTAAATATTTTTTTTACCAATATTAACTAGACTGGGCCGAGGGTTTCATGAAACAAAGTGGATTATGAAGTTTCTTTATAACAAATTCATGTACTGTACCATGAAACTTCAGGACATGTAATTAAACTGTCTTCTTTAACCACATTCATTAAACAATTACATGTACTTTACAAAAACACTAACCTAAAATGTTGCATTGATTAACTCTATGCCTGTGCATGACTCATTATCAACTTGTAAAAAGATAAGACCTCTGCCATATTTACAAATATACACTGTATTAAATGTTTCATGCACGGCACAGAACACACACCGGATGACATCCCTAGAGTCACCAGGAAGAGGTCTTACTCTGCAGGCTACAAAATGAAAAATATCAAATACTGTATGGCTAAGATCAACTAAACTGTGTACAAATATGAACAAGTGTTATGACTATGTGCCTACAGTTACAATATTTCTAAAATATACAGTACAGGGGTACTGTACTTGTATTACAAATAAGTATTTTAATTTATAATCTGATAAGAGCAGATCAAGTTGGAAGTCTGACTTTTTCTTTTACCCTTAAAACTAGGCAAGACACGGAAATTTTCAGTTTGCCTTCAATTATTTAGCAGGTAATTTATTTGAAGAACTTCTTTGATGAGTCTGCAGCATGATCAAGCAGCAACTGGCAAGGTGTGTATGATGATCCATATGCTGCTTCATATTCTCTCATTTTGGCCACTAGTTTGTCTGCTCCATAGGTGTCAACGAAGCGGAATGGTCCACCAGAGAATGGAGGGAAGCCCAAGCCGAAAACAGCACCAATGTCGCCCTCAAGCTGATAAGAGCAAAAACATGCAGTTAGAATTATGATCTGATGCTATTTAAATAAGCATCCAAACTGGGTCAAATTTTCAAAGCTAAACTGTAATATGTAAATCTCAGAACAAGACATTAATTAAAATACTCGACTTTTCCTGTTTTATATATTATAACAGTGTATATATACCAAGTTGATTACAAATTCCTTTCCCTACTGCACTGAGGCAGTAACTTCACTGGCAAGATAGTACAATATGAAGGTTGACATGACAAAGACTACCTCATAATCCAAAACCACTCTATCCATCTCCATGACCATCTTTTTAAATCACTACTTTAGTATGCCAGGGTGGAATATGTTGCACATTAACTGTTCAATTAAAGCCTGGAGATGTTGCTGAACTGGACTATGTGCAATGGAATATTTACTTTCAGAAGTCACCAAATACACCTAATTTATTGGGACTATTTAAAATTTCTCAAATTATAGATCTTGAATCCAGGCAAGAAATACTGTGGTCTGGTGTGGAAAATATTAAGAGGGAGTGGGACCAACTCTGGTCACCATAACACCAATAATGGCTTAAGAAACGATGCATGGCTGGGCAAGAAAGCCCCTTTTAAAGGTAGGAGCACAATAAATCCACACAAACTAAGCAAACAAGTCTTTTCAACATCTGAATACAAGAGGCATTACTAACAGACCTCTGGTTCAAGAAGGAAGTGGTTAAAACCCCTCCACAGGGTACCTGACCAGCCCGGAGGCCTCGTCAGACCCTGCAGCACCAACACCACTCCCAGAACCACCTCTACATTGAAGGCAGATCTGGGATGTAATTGCCCAAACTAAAATTTTGAACAATGTTAAGGAAGGAGAGAGAGAGGGGTGAAATTTAAGCCCTAGTTAGAACAAGAACATAGGAAACTCAGTCACGATATCTGCATGGAGTGTTAGTGCCTACTCTATTCACCATCATGACACAATCAACAATTAGAGTAGGAAAAATAAACACACCGAGCACCACTATTAGCATTACAATACAGCAAGGAATAAACTAGATATAAGAGTTATATCTTATATCTATAAGTCTATAAATTACACAATTGAGGGAATGCACCACGATTGTTTGCCATCCCATCTTTGAAAAAGACCAGTACACTCATTATGAGAGTATTTGAGAAGAGGAAGACCACAATGCTAGGCATACATCTTGAGAGTGAGGTAGCAGAGACTGTGTGAAAAGCAATGAGAAAACGGGGTGGTTGGGAACAAGGCTGGGTGGCAACACTGGGGAGGAAGTAAATGTTTTGTTTGCACATGACAACTCCAGAGAAGTGTTATACACTCAGTCTCATGAATAGAACAGTGCTGTTGATACTCTGCGAGTGGTGGTGGCGGCACCGGGCCACCATGATCCATCCTATGTACTTTAGTGTTCAAGATAAAGCAAAACAATGGTCATATTTACCTCATCCTAGAATTTGTCCCAATTTTCTGTGGTATGATGTCAGCCAACCAAGTACGTAAACAGAGTAATAACATCACTGCTGTTGTCTACAGCACTTGGCATTAGGGAACGTGCACTGTGTAAGCCTAGTGACGTAAAGACTAATTGACACGTTACCCAGCAATCACGTACAGGAAGCTTCTTGAGTTTACCAAGGTCCTGCAAGTCCAACCGCTGACCTTCCCCAGGGTAAAACCGTAACAGCTGCCCAACCAGACTCTAGACGGTAGGGTAGATAGGCTGGTAGGTGCAAGTCTGGTAGGCTACCAACCTACCTCTTGGTGAACACACACAGTGCATAAGGAAATGTGTTCAAAATTTCCTGAATCAAACGTGTTAGATTTAGGAAAGACCTGGGTAAATTCCAGTTCGGTAAGAGGGTTGTCGATTTGTGGAACCAATTACCACTTAACATAAGTAGGATCCCTTGATTGTTTCAGGCGTAGGTTAGACATACTGTATATATGAATGAGATTGTGTGGATATAAATAGAAGCTGCCTCGTATGGGTCAATAGGCCTTCTGCAGTTACCTTCATTCTTATGTTCTTAACATCTTGCCCTAATCAGGAATCAAACCCAAAAACCAATAAGTGCATCAATTTCAAATTTGTACATAAAAACATTTTCATGTTAATTTCCAGAAACCAAAAATGTTGGCTAACTTCATAAATTCATATGAATGTACTGTATCTAATTACTTATATAAAACTTGTTCAATTTTCCCAATGAAGTGGAATGCAACAAAATATACTCACTGGGTTGTTCAGGATACCTTCCTGTAGGCAAAGGATTGCTTCATTGATGAACTGGCTGGCCATGCGCATTTGGATTGCTTCATCCGTCAAAGGAAGCTAAAAACAAAAATTATTAATGATACAAAAAGCCATTTCAGTAACAAATAAATTTTTAAATAAAATTTATCGTTAAAAAAAAAAATTAATATCACACGCAGTACGGCACAAGGTTCCCATTGTTGGAGGGACTGGAAGGCTGTTGGGGTTATCAAGGTTCCCCTAAGTTAACTACTGATCTTCCTCAAGATGCAACCCACTCCAGTTGCCTAACTCCTGGGTTCCTACTTACTGTTAGCTGAACAGAGGAGTCCCCTGAAAGCAAACACGCCTAAACATCTCTCTTCTGCTGCTAAAATCAAATGCGAGACTTTTTAGTTGACCGCCTGCTGTGGTGACCAGGACACTACAAGACCCCTACATGTACTGAACGTGAAAATATTCTCTTAAGGCTAACTGAAGTAATGAACTTTACAAGTCCACAACCCTTCTCTAGTTACAATAACTAGCCAATTTTGAGGCCTCTTTCAACAGTTGTTTTCAATAACTTTATATGTCTTGTGCCCTGGTTAACCCTTTCACCTCAAAATATTCTTTCCAATTGCCGTTTTCTTCCAGGATCTCTACAGTTTGACAAGGAAGGAAGTACCAAGTAGATATAACCTCTACCTTACAAGACGTGTAATTCTAAATACAAAGTGTATTGATGCGCGTTCTTATGCTTAAGGTTAAATACTAGTACGTACAGAGCAGGGCCAGTCTTAGGAGCTGTGGGGGGCCCAATTGGGAACATTTTTGGCAGGGCCCCCAGGTTCACAGCCAAGGTCTTAGTGAAATGATTTATTAAAAATATTAAATAAAATTTTTGTTGAAAAATAGCATTTTAGATACAAATGAACTGCATTGTTTATAACACGTTATCTTTTTTGGATTTAAAAAAACTGACAATATAACAATGTTATCTTTCTTAAGTACATGTAAACCTATAAGACTCGTATGTGTGCAGTATTCCGTCAAAGAATTGCACATACAAACATTAGCGTGCAAGTTTATGTTGGTTTATGCCAATACTTTATAGATATGGCTCTGTTAGAAGGTAGTTTTACTCAAGACTAGAATAGACTATCCTAGCACAGGGCTCCTTTGGTGTGGGGCCCAATTGGGAGCAACTGGTCCTAAAAATGTCATCCTATAGGAAAATATCCAAACCAATGTATATTTTTCATTAGTACCTAGACTGTATACAGTAGAACCATTTTGTGTACAAAACACACAAATGTTTATCTCCTCACCAGTATGCTTGACACTTGTGACTGTTTCTGCAACAGTAGGAGAGTTCCTTAAAAATACCAGAGTCCAAAGCCACTCTCTCAACTTTTACTCAATGTGGATTAACCCACATTACAACACAAATTCGACATAAGAGCAAATACAGAATAATTAGTTATTGCATTAAATAACCGAGGCTGAAATGCAGAGCTCCGAGGTTAGAATTTGTCGTGCACTTGGGTGCAAACAAGCTCAGCCTGACGTTAAGTTTCATCAGTTCAACACAGATCATTTGAGTAAAGGTCTAGTTGAAATTAAAAGTGCAAATGAGTGTAAATACTTTCCATAGTACAGTGCAACCTAACAAATCCAGACCACTACTACATCGTGTATCATTCTGCATCTCTTCTGAAATTTTAAGTTTGCCAATTTTTTTAACCACCAAAAATTATGAATTAATTTTCAATATCACAATAGTGAGATGAATCTCTGAACAAATATTGGGGCCGTACGACTAACAATACCTTAGTCAAATATTTGGGGCCTGACAGCTCAGTGGACAGCGCTTCGGATTTGTAGTCTTGAGATTCCGGGTTTGATCCCCGGTGGAGGCAGAAACAAATGGGCAGTTTCTTTCACCCTGATGCCCCTGTTACCTAGCAGTAAATAGGTACCTGGGAGTTAAAACAGCTGATACGGGTTGCTTCCTGGGGGTGTGTAAGAAAAAGGAGGCCTGATCGAGGACCGGGCCGCAGGGACGCTGAGCCCCAAAGTCATCTCAAGATAACCTTAAGATAACAAACCCTCTCAGGCGCACACACACGTACTAGCGACTGGACCATGAAATGCTTAAAAGTATCCTGACCAGATTACTACTTGACTTGCATGGAGTTTAGAAAGCACCATCCAGTACCACAACTTCCTTGTCAATTAACCAAGTGATACCCCAGCCACACACAGGTGTCGCAAAAGGTGCTCATCTCCTGACACAGTGCCTTAGGTGATCAGGGGCGCGGATTCAATTCCAACATACAACCTCAATATTTATACATTACATTTAAAAATAAAATTAACAAATGATAAAACCTGCAACACTAAGGTATAAACAAAAATAAAAGACTATGGTATATAGGAAAAGTCTGAACTCTTATCCAAATTATTAAAGGAGATCTTCATGACTGGTGTATGAAAACCTACAATATCAAAATGTAGACCAACCATAAAATTGTGTATTAATTATACTAACTTTATATATATATAAAAGAGATTAAATTGGAAACTCAATCTAAGTGCATGATTTCAAGGCAAGTCTCCCAATATCTACTCATTATCTCCCAATATCTACTCATTATTCTACTTATTACACCCAATTCTAAGATTACTAGTGTATCTACATCTCCAGCTACTACTGTATAGAAAACTTTGCCTCACCCGTAAAGTTCATGGATCTCGCCAAAGAAATCTCTTAATTTAATTCAAACTATTTTACCTTAGGGGCAACACTATACTTCTTCAGGATCTGCAGCGCCCCTTCGTTGACGTTTCGTTCCTTCACTCCCGGTTCGTATACGTAGATACCTTTACCCGCTTTACGGCCTGTAAGGAGAGGACACGTTAACCATGACATTTTTATCTAAATTTATAATTCTGAATTTGTGAACAGGTCAGTGAGTAGTCAGATAGGTACAGACACTCGAGTGATGGGGATGGGGTGGAATTCAATATGGACACTGAACATTTCTCTCCTACAGGCTATTTATTTTTGTAGCTTGAAGGCACATATAGCCATCACAACCAGGTTGATCTGGTAACTCCAGTAAGAGCTTATTAAATCTCTTGAAAGCTTCCTTTATTCCAGCAATATTTAGTGTCTAGCAGGTCACTCAGTTGACCTCTGATGATCAAACTGTGACCTCTAACTGTGCTTATGGCACCCCACTAATTTTCAATGAATACATTTTAAACTTCCTACCACATATCTCCAACTCCAATATGGCAGAAATTTGTTTGTCTTATATTCTCTCCATTTAAAAAGGCTGTTCTTGTCCACTTTTTTTTATTATCTAAAATAGTTTGTATGTGCCGGTAGTTACCATATCCCTTCTATTCCTCAACTCAGGTCTCACGAGGTGTGGATTCCATGCCATGAATTTTAGTACTCGTCTTCAAATTTCCTTGATCTATTAAAACTAGTATTTTTGCCAGCTTGTCATATGCTGTCAATGTTATCTAGTACATGCTTACAATATTAGCATCAGAATTACTGTTTATCCAATTCCACGTACAGTATCTCTCTTTCTGACTCTTGTAGTTGCCTTCCCCTTAGGGTGTACATTCCTTCTGGTCTCCTGTCATCTTTTCCCATCTTCCTTACTATGAACTTGTTAGGGTTAAACTCTAATAGCCATTTGTTTGCCTACTACTGGAGTCTTCCAATGTCTTTCTGCAGCACTCTAACAGTCCTCCTCAGATATTACTTCTCATTTGTTACCATCTTCTGCAATCATTAACGTGTACAAGCTCACTCCTTCGGCAGGTCATTTATATAGATTAAGAAGGCTGGGCAGAATGCATTTTCCTAGATTGTCAAAAAGTATTTGACAGTGTTCTCTCTGAAAGTTATACTGTAGTGTATAAGATGGTGGAAGAATCTGGAATAACCCAAAAGACAGCTGGGTAAGGGAGTACCTAATGCATAAGAAACGAAAGGTCAGTTATAGGTAGTGATGAACTTCAGGGATGGAACAAGCAGTCCTCCAAGGCTTGGTCTACAATCATGTAGGACAATGATTGTAGGACCAAGCCTGGAGGACTGCTTGTTCCATCCCTGAAAACCATGTCCTCCATTCAATACAAAGATTATCCTTTCCAAGTGCGCCACTATTCTACCACCGATTAATCCTTCCATAATTTTGCAAGGCATATGTTAGTAGTCTAAGGTTTAGGGCCTCGTGTCTGTTCCCTTTCAAGATTCCATGAAAATTCTAAGTAACAGAAGAGCAAGTCCTCCTGTAGCCTCCAGTAACAGCCATGGTAGTACCTGATCTGGCCGTACTACCATTATTGTAGTTTACTTGCCCTCGGATGTGGTTGTAATCAAGTTCAAGTGTGAATTCAACTAGAATTCATTCTCTTAACAATCGATAATCACTTAACTATGTAACAGGTCAGACATGGGCAGACAAATTGTCACAACAACATGGCTGAGGATATGATGACCAAACACACATCAGAAAATAGAGAAATGACAATGTTTCAGTCCATCCTGGACCATTATCAAGCTGCACCACCTGATAAAGGTCCAGGATGGACCGAAACATTGTCATTTCTCTATTTTCTGATGTGTGATTTGGTCATCACAGCACAATGAAGTTGAGTGTCACTGTAAAGTGGAAACTAAGCCAAAGCAGAATGATGCGTGTAAGGTAATGTACAGCAACAGCTACGACATAGTTATGCCACCATTGTCCCACACTAATTGATGGATGTGTTATGTAAGATGAGTTACAGAGTATCAGTGCCAATTCTTACCAATAGTATCAGTTTACACTAGTATGTTAACCACAATGTAAGATGGTTAATATTTATAGTATATTAATAGGACTGATCACAACATAGAGCATAAGCAAAATCACCATTAATAAATCCTCCACAACACACTACACTTTGAGACCAGATGAGCACAGTTCCTCAATTGGTGACGTAGTGCATCGTCAAACACTCCCGTGTAACGAACCACTTTCAGCTCACCTGGTTCCCACCCACTTTGTGCTCTTCAAGTGTAAATAGTCTTACTGACTTGAGTGCTTTCTCCGGATAATTAAATTACCTTACCCCATGGTCTTCCTCTCAGTCACAACTTGACATAACTCACTAAAGCACAAATATATACCAACCAAGGAATCCAGCAGCTACCATATCCTTCAGAACACTGACGTCACCAACTCTGGAACCCAGCACTTTACCAAGGTGGTTTGCCACATGCAAGCCAACATCACATCCTGGAAAACAAAAAATGCAACTACTGTATTCAATAACCCATAAAATTAACCAAATAACCCAAAGTAGCATCATAAAAGATGCTACTTTGCCTGTACAGTATGTGCCAAAACAAATTCAGTTTATGTGGATCAAGAAGGATGGGGTCATTCCATGCCAAGTCCCCACAGCTCTCAAACCCAGCCATCTCGGATTTATATGAAATTTGGTGGGATGGTAGAGGACATGAATTAACATTCACATACAAAATTTTAGTCTAAAGGTGATGAATGACATTCATACAGCAGGGTTGCCAATAGGATACAAAATACTACAACTTGCTTATGAGCCCAACAAAAAATTCATAACTTTTGCTTCTAATTGAGGTAAACCATGTTGGGTTTGTTTTGAAGCCAAGGAAGTGCTTTTTAGGAAAGATTTACATTTAATATTGATTTTTTTATTTCAAGATCACATGACATGACCTTTGACCTTGAATACAAATACAGTCACCCCATGTGCTCTCCGAACCCCTTGGGGCCGAAACTGAATGGATAACATTGTGTTCAGATAAGTGGTTCATCATCCTGAAAAGCTAGAGAGGGCAGGGGTAAAAAATTTAATTTTGTTGCAGAAATTTGACAATGGTTTGTTTGTACTCACCAATATGAGAAGATCTGATCTGCTTGTTAACTTAAAGATTATAGTTGATGAAGCATGTATTTAGGTACAAAAGGTGGTGGTGGATGGTGGTGGTGGATGGTGATAGTGTTGGGTTGACTGAAGTGGAGAGTAATGGTGATGAGGTAACCTCAGCAGACTGCTTTTCACCATGTACTCTAATGTACCTAATGCCATGGCAGAGTTGAAAGCTTCCGAGCCATCCATTAGTGTATGAACACTGCTCAGGTGGCGCCATGTACAGTTACTGGGCAAAGTGTTCCATCTTCATTGCACACTTTTATTCAGACTGCCTGACCCACCAGTTATCAAAACTTTTTTATCCGAACAAACCCCAATTGGATAACAGGCATTTTTGGATAACAGGCGTTCACATAAAGCACGTGGCCGACTTACATAAAAAAGTATATCTAATAATTAATTTGTTCATTAGATGCATCTTTGTTTCATTTTTTTGTTCATTTGATGTATCACGTTACTGTGAGTTGTGTACATCTAATATTTTTGGGGTGAAAATTATATTATACAGTTAAATTTATTTTCTCACTGGTATAAGTTTCAGTTTGGGATGGCTCTCGGAACATGAGCTAAAAAAAAAACAATCTTTCAGTTAGACCCGACTCTTTGTCATCAACTACCTAACTTACATGACCCCATCCTAGATCTCATTAACCTTCAAACAAATTGATGTGGACCTTTACCATTCAGTGCACCTCATACACACAGCGAATGGCACAACCAAAGTGACTCACAGTCCTATAGGTGTCTTAAGTAGGCTGCTCTGCAGGGTCATAACTTGACAGAGAATACTTGGGAAAGTGAGGCCTGCTGCTCTAGGCATTTCTTGAATACCTGATAGTTCTAGCTCAAGCACCTAAGGCAACTGCTGCAGGAGGAACAGTCGGGAAGACAAGGAAAAAGCTCACAAAGTTCTATGACTTTTGTATCGAGTGTCAATTCATCTGTCTCGAGTAGACAAGAATATTTCGACACACTCAGTACCAGTCAGTGGATCAGTTGTACTCGTAATTATTGTATCTTGGTGACCTATACACTCCCTGACCTTGCTATCAGACTTCAATCATTCGTTTATTCCATCTATTCGTTTGCAATCCGGCCCCAGGCAGCACCTCCACTCAGAAGCCTATGTAGTTCCGTGACCGGCCACCAAGTTGCCAGTGGCATGACTGGTTTTGCTTTTGTTTACCTGCAGCAGACAAAGAGCCTCATTCTCTTTCAATGTTATATATCTGCATATTTTTTGCATTCTGCTACTAGAACATCATGAAATGCAGTGAATATGTTGTTTAGGGCTTCAACAAGCAGTGAAGTCAAGAGAAAACATGTAGTGATGATCTATTATCAGAGCATCACCTTATAATGGAAGATGAAACTGGAATGTCTCCTGGGTGGTGGACAGAGGTGCAGAGGAATGTGTCCATATTTGAGATTGTGATTTTCTCTCCTGAGCAAATTTAAAATGCCAATGAAACATTTGTACTAGAATATGTTAACCTAACCAAACCTAACCAAACCCAAACTAATACAAGACTAAACCAAACACCAGAAGATGAAGAGACAACAACATTTTGGTCCGTATTGGATCATTATCAAGTCGATTGTGATAATGGTCCAGAACGGACCGATCATTGACTTAACCAGGACGGACCATTGACTTAACCATTGTCCAGGACGGACCCAAACGTCGTCATCTCTTCATCTTCTCGTGTGTGGTGTTTAGTCTTCGTATCATCAGCCACGTTATTGTGACATCATCTCCAAACTAACATAACCAAACCCAACTAAACCTAATCAAAGCTAACCAAAACTAACCTAACCAAACCAAAGCAAACTGACCAAACCAAAGCAACCCAAAGCTAACCAAACTGAACTGATCTCATCCAAACCAAACAGAGCTAACCAAACCAAAGCTTACCAAACCAGAGCTAACTAAACATAACCTAACCAAACCAAACAAAAACCCAACCCAACCTCAACATCTAGGCCTCAACCCTAGGTTAACACCACCATACTCACCTTCACATTATTGCAAGATCATAATTATTATTATCATTATTATTATTATTATTATTATTATTATTATTATTATTAGTATATGTAGAGAAACATGTTGACACACGGTGAGTACCATATATAGTGTTGCTGTATTACCAGTATTCTATGATTTTTGTTTAAAGTATCTAGTGAAACAACAACATAGTGTTACATACTTTTATACATATAGTTGTTATCTTTTGTGCTTGGGGGGGGGGGGGAACGAGGGGATATTCTACTACTTATCCAAACACGACTACTTATCCAGACACGACTACTTATCCAGACACGACTACTTATCCAGACACGACTACTTATCCAGACACGACTACTATCCAGACACGACTACTTATCCAGACACGACTACTTATCCAGACACGACTACTTATCCAGACACGACTACTAATCCAGACACAACTACTTATCCAGACACGACTACTAATCCAGACACGACTACTTATCCAGACACGACTACTTATCCAGACACGACTACTTATCCAGACACGACTACTAATCCAGACACGACTACTTATCCAGACACGACTACTTATCCAGACACGACTACTTATCCAGACACGACTACTAATCCAGACACGACTACTTATCCAGACACGACTACTAATCCAGACACGACTACTTATCCAGACACGACTACTAATCCAGACACGACTACTTATCCAGACACGACTACTTATCCAGACACGACTACTTATCCAGACACGACTACTAATCCAGACACAACTACTTATCCAGACACGACTACTAATCCAGACACGACTACTTATCCAGACACGACTACTAATGCAGACACGACTACTTATCCAGACACTACTACTTATCCAGACACGACTACTTATCCAGACACGACTACTTATCCAGACACGACTACTTATCCAGACACGACTACTTATCCAGACACGACTACTTATCCAGACACGACTACCTATCCAGACACGACTACTTATCCAGACACGACTACTTATCCAGACACGACTACTTATCCAGACACGACTACTTATCCAGACACGACTACTTATCCAGACACGACTACTTATCCACACGACTACCTATCCAGACACGACTACTTATCCAGACACGACTACCTATCCAGACACGACTACCTATCCAGACACGACTACCTATTTAGACACGACTACCTATCCAGACACAATTGGGCCCAAGGTGTCTGGAAGGGAGGATATCGAGTGTGTTTTGTGCGTTATTGTGCTATCTTTTTCAGGAATTGATGTATCTTGTATACACTTTGTATAGTTTTGTGATAAGGTATAACTCCATTGCTAGTGTTTTGTCTGACAAGTGTTATAGTAATCTGCTGTGTATACCATTCATTTTCCCTTGCTTTACCAGTGCCAAAAAGAGTCATCCCAAATATTAAGCTCAACCCTATGGAATATCTCCCTGCTGGATAATGCTGATTGTATAGCTTTTGCTGGCATGATACTCTCTTAAACAGAATGAAATAGTGCTCAATTTCTGTAATAAATTGGTATTTTGTTATATATGCTTTCAATTAATTCCTTCCCAATTACTACTCTCCTGCAATATTATTAATTCCCTTATGTCGGTCTTGATTACAGACCAGGGTATCTTCTTAAGATGATTTCGGGGCTTTTTTTTTAGAGTCCCCACGGCCCGGTCCTCGACCAGGCCTCCACCCCCAGGAAGCAGCCCGTGACAGCTGACTAACACCCAGGTACCTATTTTACTGCTAGGTAACAGGGGCATAGGGTGAAAGAAACTCTGCCCACTGTTTCTCGCCGGCGCCTGGGATCGAACCCAGGACCACAGGATCACAAGTCCAGCGTGCTGTCCGCTCGGCCGACCGGCTCCCTCCAAGTGTTAGAGCTGCTTCACAGCCTGCATACCTTGAGGTTACCTCGAGGTGCTTCCGGGGCTTAGCGTCCCCGCGGCCCGGTCCTCGACCAGGCCTCCTGGTTGCTGGACTGATCAACCAGGCTGTTGGACGCGACTGCTCGCAGCCTGACGTATGAGTCACAGCCTGGTTGATCAGGCATCAACAAACTTTTGCTGTAAGATCCCCAGCATCTTACACACTATAACGTTAGTAGTTTGGGGCAACTCATGGGACAAAATTATGACTTGCTCCTGGCAGAGATTATCATCATGTATTTTCTTGACCATTGACATGTCGGTATCTTGTCATCTGCTCTAATGATGATCATTTCTTGCATTCACTACCTGCTTATGAACACTCAGTGGCCCCCATTGGCGACTGTGCCTTTCGGAAGTGTTGCCTGCTGCCACAGTATTGCAAGTATTAGATTCATCACTCTCTTGGGTAATTAGCAAGTGGTTATTGCAAGTTGCAAGGCTACAATTGCAAGTCTGGGAAATTCCCCGTCAATACACCAGAGGCTGCAAATTTGAGCCCCGTGTATTCGCAGGACTATTAAAACTTCAGTGGTAAATCATCCCTCATTGACTCGTGCAGTAGGGTGAGATATGGCACAATTGTTAATATGTGCATTTGAAGTATTACGATTTTCCACAACTGCTCTAACTATATTTCCATACTCCTGCTACAGCAGTGTCTCATCAGTATACGCAGCCCTCTTCCCTGTTCCTGACCAGAGATTTCAATGTGTCAGACACTTTCCTTAACTTACTCTTAACTTTCTCTATACAAATTCCTTTTTGGTTAAGTAGAGAATGTATTACAACTGGTATACTACTGCTAAAGATTTGCCTACTCTCCCCACTACCATTATGTTTGCCCACAGTATCCTTTGCCCGTCTTTTCACACATACAATACATCAATAAAACTCAACTAGTCTATATATGGAAGCATTTTTCAAAAGTTACTTAATTTATATACGTTAAATCAGATATACTGTACTTTACTCCTACCATACATTGAATTAATAACCCATTCTCACAGCCTCGCCTTCACTTCCCTCACGACTACTATCCATATAGTATGTGATGAACAACCACGCAGACATTACTCAACCCTGGCGTACACAAATATCAATATGAAACAATCACTCATTATACCATTAAATCTTACACATTGCACTTCCTGAAAAAAACACCTACACATTAGTAAAATAACATTCCATTCCACTAAACTGTCACTTTAAACTAATTCCTTACCAACTTCATCAAGCAGTGTTGCAGTACCCACAGGCCAACCAAAAGCTTTTGAAACTTTATCCATCCTTTTGGGATCTACACCTTCTTGGAACAGCAGTAAGCCAGTATCCAGCATGGTGCTCACAATTCTTGTAGTGTAAAATCCTGGCCCATCCTTTACTACGATTACAACCTGAAAAATATTATTTCATTTGATCATTTAGTACTCTCAAGGTCAGCACGATTTATCTATAAATGCCAAATGGCTTAAACCTCCATGCAAACTCTGGTTACTATTAATACTTTACTTGCAGGAAAGACAATATTGCATACTTTCTCGGAAGTGTCAGATGGGTTTCACCTCGTGCTCTGGCAGGATGTGCACCTGACCTGAATCCCACTTCAATTGATATTCCAAACATCTTTGAGTACAGGAATCTTAGCAGATATGTGGAAAAAGGCAAACATAGTTCCAATCTATAAAAATGGTAGCAGAGAAGACCCTCTAAATTGCAGACCTGTGCTAATAACGATGATACACATCACAAATGTGTCCACTACAAAATGTTCACAATATTACTTGTTCAATTTTCAATTTATAACACTACTAGTACATGTGCAGTATTATATTTACATTATAAAATGTCATACAAGTATGGATGTTTTTGGGAGTGGAACAGATTAAATTTATTTCCTTTATTTTAAATAGGGAAATTCGTTTCTTAAGACAAGTTTTCCACATAACGAGCTCGGTGCCAGAACGGATTAAACTCGTTAATCAAGGTGCCACTGTATTTGCTAAAATTCCATTTATTGTTTGTGAGGAGATGTAGAATCTCCTCAGCTAGTTTTCCTAGTTTCTAGAATAGGCTAGTCGCTTTAGGGACTCTAGAAACTGAAGCTTTCAAAATTTATATATACTTGTTGGATGTCATATGAAAGCTTATGTTAAATGCTGTCGGTTAAGACTAATTAGAGCTCTGTGATTGCTCTGTAGAGAGAATTACAGAAATATTCCTGTTTCTGTGAAATAGGGAGAGATTTGAGAGTGGTGTGAGGAGGTATGACTCAAAAAACCGTTAGAGGTGGAGGGGGGACAGTGGGGTGAACGTTGGCTTCCCCCCCCCCCCCCCAAGTGAGACATCGCGCCACTGTCTCCAGGCCTACATCTCCTTGTGACGTCACGCCACGCCACAGGGCGAGGGGCGTCTGTGATTGGTCTAGGCACCCCTGCTCCTATGCCGAGTTTTGGCGCCAAGAGCTGTTATTGGAAGCGGCATGAGGAACAGTGCCGGCTTCCTGCTGATTGGTCAAGACAAGGTAGGGGGAGAGATATGGGGATGTGAGTCTCTCTAGCCCGCCAAGAGTTTAGTTTGAATTGGGCAGCAAGGGTGTGAGGAGTGTCTAGGTGGGGGTGGCGGGCCTGCCACCCCCACCACCGTTATCGCTCCTGTCGTTCAGTTTATTCATCTTGCATGGCACTCCTGCCACCCTGGGTGTGTCGAAGCCCATATTCACGTGAAACTGGGACCGATAAATGCAGGACAGCCTCAGAGACAGTGATCACCCATGGGGCAGCTACCAGAGCCCCATGGGGTAGCAGGTGGCTCAGATTATCCTGTATGTTCATGGACAATTGGGTGGAATAATGGGCAGGGCCTCCTAGTGTGATTAGGTGATATTGCAGGCCCCTGTTGGACTTTGAATTCCGCCCGACGTCGTCCATGTGGTAGGTGACGCCGGCCAGTGTCACCCTTGTCACCCCAGTGTAAGAGCGAGTCAGTGCTCTAGTTTGTTGGGGGGTAGTGGTGATTCCCCATCCACATGTGTGTATGCCCCCAGGCGCCACGTGGCCACCCCCAGGCCACCCGTGCGTCACCACGGCCCGGCCCGGCCCAGGCCACCCCCCTTTACCCCGCGCGCGAGCAGCCCGGGTGGGGTGGGGTGCTGTGACGTCACGCGCCACCCGTGGCCACCCTCCTGAGGGCCACGCGGTGGCCACATGTTGGCCACCACCTTTGGCCACCCCCTTGGCCACCTTCCCAGGACAGCCTAGGGCCACATCTTGTCGACGCACAAGGAGCGAGCTAAGTGTTGACAGCCAGGTGGTAAGGACCTGGGAAATGAGGAAATGTGTGGAAGGACACGTGAGTACTTTATCAGTGTAACAGTGTCTCAGTATTAAGGGAAATAAGAGAAAAGTTGTGTGGGCCCCTAGCCCGGCCAGGCTAGGGAAGCAGCTGAGACACCTGTCAGTGGCACGCCCAGGTGACTGTGGGGCAGTACCTGGAGAGGGAAATTGTCACAGTAAATCATGTAGTGATATAATTGTATATCTGTAGAGATAATGTGTGTAGACTGACTAGAGTATGGGACCAGTCAGTGTAGAAAATCATCATATAAATGAACCAGTCTGTCGATTCTGTACAATCGTTCAGCCTTGGTTAGTGCCATGGTACCGCAGGTGTAATTAGGCCAGGGTAGAGTTAATTAAGCAGGCCCGTGGGGCAGGGTTATTAGTGGACATCCTGAGGTCTGTATATTGTCCTGGTGATTAATTTGCATTGTTTATGGAGGCCATTTCCATATGTTTCATTTGCATGTTGCATGTATTATGTTGTGTGGTGAGTCAGTAGATGTGATCGCTGACTGATTGCCTAATGATGTCATTAGCATGGGGGGCATGCTGACGGTATCATTATGTGCAGGTTTGTGCAGTGTTATCAGGTATACGTTATTACTGTCCTAGGAACTGTGTTGAGGATTTAAAGGGACCCTTTGAGTATTCAGGGAAATTCTCAGTCACTTAATGAGAGCGAGCAATTAGTTAATTTGCCTAATTATGGGAGAATTAGTGCCAGCTGTCCGCGTAGAGCGACGGTGCCTTATATTAACGTAAATTGTCTTGCTGAAGCCACCGGGATCGGGCGATCTTTTGCAACGTTTGCAAGATTAGAGGGGCAGTAATATTGGGATACCTTGATTGTTGCAAAACCGTGTGTTATTACTGTGTGGGCATAGTAATTAACGAGTTGCAGTAGTCGCAACCGTATGTGGGCAGTGCTATTTTATGTTGTTTTGCATGCCATTATATGTGTGACCTATGTAACCTTAGGGTTACTTTGTTTCTTTCTTTAAGTTGTGTTGAGAACTTGAGGATTCAGTGAGTTAATTAGGGGTAATTAACTGGATAAGGGGGTGCACATTTGTAGTTGTTGAATGAGTGAGGGCTGTTATGGGAGAACAGTGTTGAACTTGAGCTTGTGGGAATACGTTTCCGGTGCAATTAATTGTCCGTGTGACAATTAATTGACCACTCTAGCTAATTATGTAATTAGCATTCTCATCATGAATTCACGTAGTGGGAGAGGATCTGTCAGAGTCTGTCAGTGATAGTGTTAACGTCAGTTGCTCGAGACTAACTGCCTTTCGGGGTTGGGGCAATTAGTGGCTCATGATAATTAGTGGAGTAATTAACGTCTGGAGTCTTGAGGACTCAGATGACTCGGTAAAGCGAGGTCATGGGGTTAGCATAATACGTTATATTAATCATATTCTGTCTGGTGACAGTGGATTAAGTTGCACTCATTGTTAATTAGTAATTAACTCCTCTTCCGTGAATTCACAGTGTTTGATGAGACCTGCTTAGGCAGTGCGGAGTGAGACGTATTTATGTATGATTAATTATCGGTCCTGGTGACAGTTAATTAATTGCTCGAGGTTAATTAGGGTAATTAGCACTCATAGTAAAGTAATTAATGACACACAGACTGTTGAGAAGCCACCCACTTGGGGTAGGCTTAGTTAACGTAACTCAATTGGGATGTAATTAGTGGTCCGTTTGACCTTAATTAAGAATTACTCACTGAATACTTGCAAGGAGTCAAGTGTGATGTAATTTAAGAGTTTGAGTTATTGTGACAAGAGGACTTGTGTTAACGTAGAGTACTATCATGTTGTGTCTAGCGTGAGACACTTGTTTGTGATTAAAGTAGTACTTGTTGCTGACTGCTGTGATCAGTCAATTTCCATCATTATTCACATAATCAATGTTGTAATTGATTAAGGCAATTGCTTTTGGTTATCGTCTAGTGACGAGGGTAAAGTAACTTAGGTATCTTGTTATCTTTAGGGATGAGTGGAGCTGTGTCCCAGAATCCCACCTTGCCTGACTTTGTTCACTTTAGTTGTGATAGGGGGAGTCACTGTTGGACTACCCGCCAAGTTACGGGGGTCTCTCCTGTTTGTAAGGAGGACCTTAAGCTTGTGATTAGAGTAGCTGGACACCTGTAGCCGTGTCACTATTGATTGCTTGCTTGTGTCTTCAGTGGATAACTCTTTTGTTCAGTTAGTTCATGTTGTCAGCCCGAAGTGTCAGCAGGATGGAGCCTGCTGTCATTTCTCGAGGGGCTGTTGAATAGCTGTGTTGCAAATGCCACTGGATGGACATTAACGTAATTAAATCACTCTATGGCGTAACTTAGTCTGTGATATTTTTCTTTGAATTTTCAATATTGCGTCATCAGTGGGCACACCTGCGTTCAGGTTAGTTCAGTATGCAGCCACACAGCAAGGGTTGCTAGTTAGCTGTTGGTTATAGTGCCACTGGAGGGACATTAACGTAAATGTAAACTCGATAATGTAGTAGTCTAGTCTCTTGTTATTAATAAATTGTTTAATTTTGTTAAACGGTCTTTGATGTCAACCTTCAACTATTCTGTGCCACACCCATGTTCTGATATATTTGATATTGTTGTTTTGATCTTTGATATGACGGCTGTGCTCTTGGGAATTCGAATTCCAATTCATAGCGCCACAACAAATATAAAATTTGATTGTGAGAACCCATCGGTTACCCTTTATTGGTTTTAACGTCATGTTTAACTAGGAGGAACCAGCGGCCTATTGTGGACAGGTTTTCACTCCTGCTGGTGGAAGCCTGGCGGTTTGCTCCCGCTTCTCCTTTTTCTACTGGACTCATGCTTAACTGCCAAGAGCAGCCTTTAAACTTGTAGTCCACCTCCTAAGGGAGGTAGGCGTAGAGAAAAATCTCACATTGTTCTATTACTATGGGACTAGTTTTAAAATACGTGCCAAAATGAAAGACGTAACACGAAAAATGGTGTCAGAACACTGGAAATATATAAAGAATTTTGTGGTGATGAGCGTTCAAACATTAAAATATTTGTTAAAATTCCATTTATTGTTCTATTATTATGGGACTAGTTTTAAAATATGCGTCTATATTTTGTGAACAATTTGATACCAAAATAAAACACCTAACACAAAAATTGATGTTATCAAACTGAACGAGTATATACATTACTCTGCAGGAGTATATACATTACTCTGCAGGTGTGCCAATTGGTGCTCGTTCACAGGTAACTTGGCCGACTTTAGACTTTGCTGTGGGGAGTCACGGCGGGCTTTTAGACCTTATATGCATATACTCCTGTAGAGAATTCTATTGCGAACACAAAGATACCAAAACGAACGACCTAACACAAGAAATAAGGTGAAAAAACTGAAACGAGTCTACAGTTTTCGGTGTCGCCGCATGCTCTCCCAAAACACTGGGACCATGACATCACAGTCTGCGGCACACCCGCATGGAGTGCAAAAGTGTTAAAGCGATCACAAAAGTATTCCCGGCGTCCATTACCAGTATCTCTCACAATACAAGCCATTTTACACTGGAAGACTCAAACAATTAAAAATTACTCGCAATATTTACAATTGTACTGTAAAACTAAAAAGATTAGATAGGACTTACTTTGCCTTGCTTGAGTCCCACGTCAACTGCAGCAGCTATGGTGTCCTGGGAGGTCTTCTCTGTCGTGATAATCTCCAACAGCTGCATCTTGTCCACCGGGGAGAAGTAGTGCATGCCTATCACCTGTGTGGACACCAACACCCAAACTTGTACCAAGTCATGCCCAAACAACACTCGGTTATAATGCCGAGTAAATACCGAGTCCATACAATGGAATCGAACCCACATCCCTGAAAGCTTCGGACATACACACAACCGACTGGACTGTGTGCCTGAGGAGTTCAGGGACACAGGTTCAATACCATTGTATGGCCTACATTTTTATTCATAGATTCATCACATTCTTGCAATTTATTTCATTACGTAATTATGTGTTCAATAAAAAAGGACTGTAATATATCTTGTACAACAGGAAACAGTTGCAAGAATGGCTGCATGAAAGTTCACTGCCTTTCATGATGGACACAAATCTTAAGTGATGAAAACTATTTTAACATCCAAGTTTATGGGCTTGGAAATATTATTTACAGTACACTTATTCAAACTTGTGCACATTTGTAAAAATACAGACAAGTTAACAAATTTATACTGTACTACAATGTCATGTCCATCCACTAGAGATTTGATTAAACATGACAACATGGAGAGAAAATAAAGCATCAAGAGTGAAAGGTGTTCAGATCTTTGAGGAGATTATGTAGTGTTCTCTTCAGTCCTGTCTTTTCTAATGAATAAAATATGGTAAAGTAGTATTAGCAGATGGAAGGGGTTAAGCACGAGTCGGGAACATAAGAGGGTTGGTCGAAGGCCAACACCTATGGAGAATGCATTCGATTTTAGCCGATTTACCTGTGGGCCACTAACACTAGTGGTCTTGAAGACAGGAAGCTAGCGGCTTGTCAAAGGTCCTCCCCATTTGCCTCAATGCTTCTCATTGTCGAGAACAGGAAGCCTGCTAGACTTATCACAGCCCCCCCCCACTACGCCAATGACTGACCTCCAGGATGGAACCCAATACTAGGGTATACAGGAGAGGAACAACTATACTTTATAGGAATGCAATGGCCACTTTAAAATGGGATTGTGGGATGGGATTGTGGTTTTAATGGTCCCTAGTATAATGCACATGACTACGTTATTAACTACAGTACTATTGTAGAGAAGGACACAGGGTATTAAAACATTAAAAAATTCAACCTTTAACAATAAGATAAAGTTTTTAAATGAAATGAACTTCCCCATCACAGTAAACAAAAGCCAATGCCAGTACTGTACTGTTAAAATATTAAAGCATATTCAAGAAACAAAATACTATACGATACTACATAATTTCTGACACCTCAAGACCGAGAGTAGAAAAAAAAACACGGTCGATGTGGAAAAATAGTGCCCAAGAACAACGTATAGAATTCCAGCTGGCTATAAAAATAAAAAAATCAAATTTAACTGTGATAACAAACCTTCTCTGGGCGTTTGCTGCCTGCTGCAATATCGGTTATAGGGAGAGCTGAAGTGTTGGAGGCAAAGATGCAGTGATCAGGAATATGGGCTTCCACCTCCTTAATCACACGGTGCTTGATGGCCAGATCTTCAAACACTGCTTCAATTACCATGTCACAGTTTCTCAAGCCATCATAAGAAGTGGTGGGCTCCAAGTTAGACATGTATTCGTCAGCAACAAATTTAGAGAACTTTTTACGCTTAACTCCTTTGTCTAGTCCTTCCTGTACCTGGTTAATGCCCCTTGCTAGCCCAGCATTGTTCACGTCCTTTAGAATGGTAATGTAACCTTTGTCTATAGAGACTTGTGCTATACCGGCACCCATCAACCCTGCTCCAAGTACAGCAAGTGTCTTGGGTGGTCGCTGTGGCTTTCCAAATTTGTTCTTCTTACACTCTGTTTGTCCATGGAAGAGACCAATTAGGCCTTTAGACTCGTTAGTCATGGCCAATTCACCAAAAGCTCGGCACTCTTCAGAATAGCCTGCCTTTGGTCCTTTGTCTAATCCAGTACGAATGACTTCTAGGATTCTTAGAGGGGCTGGATAGAACCCACCCGACTGCTTCATCACAGTTGATTTGGCCTTTTTGAAGACTTGGTCTTTTACAAAATCATATTGTAAAGCTGTATTCATGACTTTTTCCATAACATTTTTGGGACCTCTCTTTGGACGTAAGTCACCACTGGCCAAATTCTTAGCCGTCTTAATGGCTATCTCTTCCAAATATGCTAATGTATTTGTATCTGCTGCTGATAAACCTGGACCAAGTGGGTTCACTAGTTCATCAACTAGGCCTATCTTCTTAGCCTTATCAGCCTTTACATTTCTACCAGTAAGGGTCATGTCCAGTGTATTGGTAACACTTACAAGTTTAGGGAGGCGCTGAGTGCCTCCGCCCCCCGGTAGAATACCCAACATAACTTCAGGCAATCCAAGTCCAGATTTATCCTTCACAGCAAGACGATAATGACAAGACATGGCAACTTCGAGTCCGCCACCTAAGCAAGAGCCCATAATTGCTGCCACCACAGGTTTTTTGCTCTTCTCAATGCGGAAGAGAATGTCATGGCACGCTTTGGAGAGTTCACTAGCCGCTTCAACCGAGCGACACTTTTCTATCATGCTAATGTCTGCTCCGGCAATGAAGCAACCAGGCTTGCCAGAAATGATAACAGCAGCCTGAATATCTGCATTACCCTCAATCTCATTTATAATTTCTGACATCTCCTGCATTACTGGCTCATTCAAGACATTGACTTTCCCCGGAGAGTTAATCGTCACCACTCCAACTCCATCTTTGACTGCAAGGTTGGCATGGACACCCATGGCTCTTGCCGTCATTGACAGTAATCTGCTGCTCATCACAGGTGCTGAAAGGTTATACAAGCAGTACAGTACATATGGACAATACAATACAGTATATTGAAATATTGTAAGCTAAAAAGTTGACAATTCAAAATTTATAATACAGTACTAGACATTTCATCAAATACAATTTACTGTACTCTACTTGCAATTTATACAGTAACTGATATATGGAGGAAAAGGAAATTTGATATTAGTACGAGTCGACTTTGTAATCATTAAATTCCCACTACCGCAGCTTACCGAGTTCCATGCATAATCTGATTTTAAAAAGAGATTTTAAGAATAAACTTAATAATCTTTTGTTGTAGAGAATTTAAAAAATGATTAAAACCAGTGTAGAATGTAATGAAATGACGATTTCTGGGCGAGCCCCGGTGGCACTCTGAAGCAACTACAGTATATCAGTCATCTTTGTACAGGAGTCTTGCCAGAAATATGGAAAATGTCTAACAGTTCCAATCTACAAAAATGGGAGCAGGGAAGACCCACTAAATTATAGACCTGTATCACTGACACAGTAGTCAACACACAGGACAAATAATTAAAGCAAAATGGGTAGAACACCTGGAGAGAAGTGCTATGATAGAGAGACATAGTATGACTGTCTATCAGGTAGATCTTTTGTAATAAATCTACTTAAGTTTCTATGATAGAGCCACAGACTTTTTACAGGATAGAGATGGTTGGGTTCACTGCATTTGCCACTTAAGAGGTTATTCTGGAAACGTATATACTTGTATTAGAGGAGTGACAGGGAAGACTTCCGACAAGGATGAACAATTTTCTGACAGAATATGAGGGGAATAATCAGAGACAATGTATCAGACTGGAGAAGTGTTACCAGTGGAGTACCACAGGGTTCACTTCCAGCACCAGTAAAGTTCACTATCTAAATAAATATCTACCAGAAAGAATACAGAATTATTTGAACATTTTTATACTGGATATAACAAAGAAATCACAATAATGTGTTGTATCAATGAGATAATTTTGAGGCAACGGGATGACTAGAATTTGCATCCTAGTGATTTCCAGACACCTGCCTTAGCCCTTGGTCACAACAGGACAAAAACTGACCAACCCAGAACTAATGGATTATATTATATTATATATATATATATATATATATATATATATATATATATATATATATATATATATATATATATATATATATATATATATATTTTTATATGTCGTACCTAGTAGCCAGAACGCACTTCTCAGCCTACTATGCAAAGCCCGATTTGCCTAATAAGCCAAGTTTTCATGAATTGTTTTTTGACTACCTAACCTACCTAACCTAACTTTTTCGGCTACCTAACCTAACCTAACCTATAAAGATAGGTTAGGTTAGGTTAGGTAGGGTTGGTTAGGTTCGGTCATATATCTACGTTAATTTTAACTCCAATAAAAAAAAATTGACCTCATATATAATGAAATGGGTAGGTTTATCATTTCATAGGAAAAAATTAGAGAAAATATATTAATTCAGGAAAACTTGGCTTATTAGGCAAATCGAGTCTTGCATAGTAGGCTGAGAAGTGCGTTCTGGCTACTAGGTACGACATATATATATATATATATATATATATATATATATTATATATATATATATATATATATATATATATATATAGATAATATATATATATATTATATAATATATATATATATATATATATAATATATATATATTATATATATATATTATACATATATACCTATATTTACATGTAGAAGGTCTAATGGAGAAGATCGTGAGGAAAAGGCTCGTAGAGCATCTAGAGGGAAATAACTTTGTAACGCACCACCAACATGGGTTCAGGGATGGTAAATCGTGCCTCACAGGTTTAATAGAAAGTTATGACCAAGCAACAAAAAATAGGCAGGAAAGAGAAGGGTAG
>WNGS01093032.1:137710-150246 GCA_020271785.1 Procambarus virginalis | reverse complement strand
GTAATTGACAGGGCTAGGAGCATGATTTGTATTGATCTAGGGTAATTGACAGGGCTAGGAGCATGCTTTATATTGATCTAAGGTAATTGACAGGGCTAGGAGCATGATTCGTATTGATCTAGAGTAATTGACAGGGCTAGGAGCATGATTCGTATTGATCTAGGGTAATTGACAGGGCTATGAGCATGATTGTATTGATCTAGAGTAATTGACAGGCTAGGAGCATGATTTGTATTGATCCAGGGTAATTGACAGGGCTAGGAGCATGATTTGTATTGATCCAGGGTAATTGACAGGGCTAGGAGCATGCTTTATATTGATCTAAGGTAATTGACAGGGCTAGGAGCATGATTCGTATTGATCTAGAGTAATTGACAGGGCTAGGAGCATGATTTGTGTGATCTAGGGTAATTGTCAGGGCTAGGAGCATGATTTGTATTGATGTAGAGTAATTGACAGGGCTAGGAGCATGATTTGTATTGATCTAGGGTAATTGACAGGGCTAGGAGCATGATTTGTATTGATCTAGGGTAATTGACAGGGCTAGGAGCATGATTTGTATTGATCTAGGGTAATTGACAGGGCTAGGAGCCTGCTTGTATTGATCTAGGGTAATTGACAGGGCTAGGAGCATGATTTGTATTGATCTAGGGTAATTGACAGGGCTAGGAGCATGATTTATATTGATCTAAGGTAATTGACAGGGCTAGGAGCATGATTTGTATTGATGTAGAGTAATTGACAGGGCTAGGAGCATGATTTGTATTGATCTAGGGTAATTGACAGGGCTAGGAGCATGATTTGTATTGATCTAGAGTAATTGACAGGGCTAGGAGCATGATTTGTATTGATCCAGGGTAATTGACAGGGGGCTAGAAGCCTTCTTGCAAACTCCATGCATAAGGAATTTAATGACAGCCAAATTTTCTGCTGGCTTTTTGGCAAACTTTGTTTTCTTATTGTTCAAGCTTTATATATTGTTAGGTTAGGTTGGGTTAGATTGTTGGTTTAGGCTCGGTTGGTTAGGTTAGGATGGTTAGGTTAGGTTGGTTAGGTTAGGTTAGGTTAGGTAGGCTGGGTAAGACTGTTGGTTTAGGCTCGGTTGGTTAGGTTAGGTTAGGTTAGGTTAGATAGGCTGGGTAAGAGTGTTTTGTTGGTTAGGCTCGGTTGATAGGTTAGGATGGTTAGATTAGCTTCGTTAGGTTAGGTTAGATAGGCTGGGTAAGATTGTTTGTTGGTTTAGGCTCGGTTGGTTATAAAATATGTTGATGAATTGTCCTTGGTAGGAAGTGGTCTGTATTTTGTCCAGTTACCCCCAGTTGCCTGTAGACTCCAAAACTGTATCGCATTAAAATTATGACGCCAAAGTGATGTCGTGTGTCTTGTGCACGCCATATATAGAACACAGTGTTATCTGTTATTTTGGTTAGGTTAGGCTGGGCTGATCTGGGCTTATCTGGGCTGATCTGGGCTGGTCTGGGTTAGTTTGGGCTGGCCTGTCGTGGGGGTCGTTATATAATTCCATAAGCATGAAATGTTTAATTACAATATAATATTCTTTTTGGTGTTCTAAAAAGATCAATTTATTTATTTTTTATTTTATTTTATTTATATTTACTGTATATTTATTTAATATTTATTTATTTGATTATTTAGATGCATTAGGTTGTAGGCGTATATATAATTGGTGCTCTTACAATCTTGCAAAGCAAATAACACATTTTGTTTCTTTTTGGGCAGAAAAATGGGTTTGGCATTTTGTAAATGGAGTTTTTACGGAAAACAGCAAAAATTAGATTTATATACATCATACAGTATATAATACAATTAATTATATGATGTAAAACAGATATTACTTCTTGAGCTTGTCGAATGCCTTTGTATTATAAAATAAATTCTGTACACTATAAGGTGATTTCCATCAAGATTTTTATTATGTAGCAGATTTCATGTACAGAAGGTTAATGTATATAATTACTGAAGTATTACTTGCTTGATTTGTTTCACTTGAACCATTGTTCCATTCAGTATTTGGTCCCAGGTGTACACTCTTTGTTACACTGTATACCTCACTGTGGGACACAGTGCCGTAGTTGTTGGACGCATAGTTGTACGTCATTTATTGCAAATCTTTTATACCTGTGTTTACCTGAGTTTACCTGAAAGCCACTAGTGGCCTCGACGAGGACAGGAAGCCAGCAGCTGTCGAAGATCCCTCCAGCCCCACCCCATTTTCCTTCATGATCTTTTCCAGCTGTACTTTAAAGTTAGCAGTTTTGGCATTTACGGCTTTGGCGGGTAGGCGGTTCCGTGGGTCTATAACCCTGTGGGTGAAAGAGTATCTTCTGTTCTGTCCTACACTATTCCCTTTCCACTAAATGTGTAATATACCTTTCCCGTGGAGTGATTTAAGGGGGATTGTTATGCTTATGTTGCTATTGTGTGTTAGAGGGATTAACACAACCAAGCAAAAAAAAGGCCACAATGGAGCTTGAGGACAGGAAGCAATAAAAAATAAAAAACAAAAATAAGAGAGAGAGAGAGAGAGAAAACAAACTTCCATCTGTGCATTATGTGCCAAACAAATTCCAAAAGCTCATAAAGTATGAACCCTCAAACAACATCTTCTGAAAAGCTGTTGACAATTGCTAAAATCAGATGCAAATGTGGAGATACTGAATAGAGTGATCTTGCCAAAAAAGAGTTGAAAACTAAATACCTTCCAACCTCTCAGCTGGCATAACTGTCTTTCATAAATCATGTTATTCCCATCTAGTGAATCCCACTATACTGGATAGAGCAAAGGAATGCTATAACATGGCTTTACAAAAACAACATACTGGAGCAGTTATTGTGAAGAAGTGTGATAGGCCATCATTCACTGGAGAATTAAGTTCGTCTACCACAGTATCGGCTGAGAGAGATAGCTGCTCTAAACTTGTACCTCACAATAAAAATGTCTGCATCTGTTGCCAGGAAACAAAATCAGACATTCTTCATGAAGTTTGGACATTTAGCACGAGACAAAACATTAAAACAGTTTTGACACGTGTAACAATGAAACACTGATACTCCGATTTGAAGTACGTGTATGTTGAATGAGCCTGGTGATGCGGTAGCATATGATATGAAGTATCATTTTTCATGTTGGATTCTGCTACAGAGAAAAGCTGGAAAATGTAAGGAAAATTTTGAAAGTTCCTCATGTAAACTTGGCAGGGTAATTGCAGATGTAGAATTATTGAACATTGTGAAATCTTCTTTACATTATTCAGAGTCAGGAATGGTGGACATCAAAGTAAACAATACTTACCATGACCTTGTAGATCATGATCAGGTACCAAAGATAAGGAACACCCCTCAAACACGCAAAATGTGGGGCTCACCGGGCTGCTCCATAAGGACCACAACAGAAACCGGAGGATATTCCCAAACCCCTGAAGGAAAATCAATATTAATTTACACCACACTCCATTGTTTACAGATTGTGCCAGTGATTCTTCTGATTTAATCATTTTATCAAATATTAGTACTGTACAGGTATTACTGTTTATTTTGCTACTAAATCTAACCATTACAATTTACTGAGAAAATAATTTTTTCCTGAATTTACCCGAGGGCCACCGTTCTAGTGGCCTGGACGGGGACTGGAAGCTGCCGGCTTCACAAAGGTTCCCACGTTATTTTTGAGGTTTTTACTGTATAATATTTGTTTTCCCAGATTAATTTTCAGGCTTTTCAGATGCAAATGCCTGTGTTAGCATTATAATGTTGACATTAGTCACCTTCTTTTTGTATAGCTCAAATATAGATGCATTTGTTCCAGGCATATTATCTACTGGAACGCAATGGTGGTTATTCATATTAAACGTGGCGATGGTAGCCAGTTCTTATTGGAAACAACTGTACAAGCAGCCGTGGAAGATGTCTTGAAGAGCGTGGTGATGATTCACAATGGTAGACTGAAGGTATACAGGATCTGTACTGGTGAGTGTTTAGGAGCTCTTGTCATGCTATATACTCACACAAGTCTTAGTGTTACTATGTATATATTGTGTTTTAGTGTAAATGTAGATTTAAGTAAACTGTGTCATATATTTTTGAACTGTTGGAAATTGCATCCAGTACAATGGAACCTCGAGTGACGAGCTGCTCCAGTTACGAGCATTTCGAGTAACGAGCGAGCCACTCGCAGAAAATATGTCTAGACTGACGAGCTTTCACTCGATTAACAAGCGTTCCCACTGGTTCTCCGACACTTCCGACAACAGTTTTGTTGTTGTTTCGTAAGACGAGTTTTCCACATGACGAGCTCGGTGCCGGAACGGATTAAACTCGTTAATCGAGGCGCCACTGTACTTGATTACAGTATTATTAATATTTAAGCTTAATTTTGATTGAATATGTTATGCAGATTCATATTTTGCATCCATCTCTGAGAATGGTTCTGAAGTGCAGCATGTTTGTCCAAAGTTAGCTCAGTATTGTTACTTTGCTATTTTTGTTAGAAATGGCATTGCTAGCTGAACATGGGCCATCACTCCCACCCGAGATGCATGGTCTCTCTGAAGATCAAATCCAAGACCTGCGACTTAAGGATGATTGGGCTGAGACATGTGTGGCCAGTGGTGGCTTTAAGGAAAACAAGTAAGTTGGACTGCTATTTAGATTTTTGTAATTTTTGCCTTTTTAATTTAAAGATGTGATGTCATCCATTCCTTTTCTGATGTTTGCCTTTCAAAATTTGCACTGCAATAAATACAGTATACGTGTAATATATTTCTGTAAACAGCATAGAAATAATCAGTTTTGAAGGTGTGGAGGATAAAATGTGATGGATACGAAACATTGCGCAGTACCTGAGTTGTATTCCTGGGTAGGGCGCGATGTTTGGCCAAGTTTCCTTCCACACGATGCGTCTGTTCACTTGGCAGGAAAGTGGTACCCAGGAATTAAGCGATTGTTGTGGTGTTGATTAACTTGATATCATTGTTACAATGGATTGATGGCAATTATCATAAACAAAGCCTGTAATGCCAGAGCCACAATGTAGTGATTACTGAGATATCACATTGGTTACTTAATTTCCTTCCTCTTTTTCAATATGTTTGACATAATTTATCACTTAAGTGGTACATCTTCATGAAAACTGTTATCTGGTAACACAGAGGTTTGTGACGAGGCTTGTCCCAGAGTTACGAGGGATGGGATATGAAGAGCGTCTGAGGGAACTGAACCTTACGACACTAGAGAAGAGAAGGGAAAGAGGAGATATGATAGGAACATATATAAAATACTCAGGGGAATTGACAAAGTGGAAATAGATGAAATGTTCACACGTAATAATAACAGAACGAGGGGACATGGGTGGAAACTGGAAACTCAGATGAGTCACAGAGATGGTAGGAAGTTTTCTTTTAGCGTGAGAGTAGTGGAAAAATGGAATGCACTTGGGGAACAGGTTGTGGAAGCAAATACTATTCATACTTTTAAAATTTGGTATGATAGGGAAATGGGACAGAAGTCATTGCTGTAAACAACCAATGGCTGGAAAAGCGGGATCCAAGAGTCAATGCTCGATCCTGCAAGCACAAATAGGTAAGTACACAGTTACAGGGGTCTGTGGCTGAATGGACAGTGCTCTGGACTCGTAATCCTAGGGTCCGGGTTCGATTCCTGGAAACAGATGGGCAGAATTTCTTTTACCCTGATGCCCCTGTTACCTAGCAGTAAATAGGTAACTGGGAATTAGACACCTGTTATGGGCTGCTTCCTGGGGGGAGGGGGTGAAAAAAAATATTTAGTAGTTAGTAACAGTTGATCGATTGACAGTTTAGAGGCGGGCCGAAAGAGCAGAGCTCAATCCCCTCAAGCACAACTAGGTGAATACTAGGTGAATCATCAGAGGTGTATGTGAAACGGCTACCATCAGAGCTGCCTTTAGAAATTTGTGCAAGGACTTTACACACGAGATCATTTAGAACCTTGTATATCACATGTGTCGGACTAATCCCAGAGTATGCAGCTCCAACATGGAGTCCAGACCATAAGACAAAGTTGGACAAGGTTCAAAAGTAAGCCACTAGACTAGTTCCAGAACTAAGATGTATGAGTTATGAGGAAAGGATGCATGAATTGCACCTCATGTTGCTGGAAGACGGCAGAGTTGGGAAGACATGATTACCACATACAAAATTCTCAGGGGGAATTGACAAGGTAGATAGAGTATTTTTATTTATTTATTTATTTATTTATATGTGCATACTGTACAAGAGTTCTTACATTCTTGTAACCACTAGCACGCATAGCATTTTGGGCAGGTCCTTAATCCTAATTTTTTCCTTGGAATACGACCCAACAAATCGTTTAACAACCAGGTACCCATTCACTGCTGGGTGAACAGAGGCTGCAGTTAAGGATTGGCGCCCGGTCTCTCCCCCCGGCTAGGATACGAACTCGGGCCAAAGCGCTCGTGAAGCGCTGTGCTTTGGCGTGCAGCTTCATGTACCACCTATTTAATAAGGGTGGTACTCGCATGAAGGTACACAGGTGGAAACTGAGTGCCCAAATGAGCCGCAGAAACATTAGAAAGAATTTATTCAGTGTCAGAATATTTAACAAATGGAATGAATTAGGAAGTGATGGGAAGATGAGGAGATGACGATGTTTCGGTCCATCCTGGACAATTATCGGATTGATTGTGTGTCATTATCATGTACTACTAGTAAGTATGAACCACTTAACTACTGGGTGGATAATTTTCCACTTTCTTTATACTGTACTGTATCTGCATTGTCATTGTTTAGATTCACTCTACCTTTCCGGAGGTTAGTTCTTTGGTGAGGGTGATTAGTTGATTCCCTTTCACGCCTCTTTGAGAGGGCCAGGTTTGGCCTCTGGTCTTTCATTGGTGTTTATTGACTTGCAAGGGCCTAGTGTAATATTAGAGGCATGGAGCTATCCAGAGCAGCTAGCAAGAGGGAACCATCAAGATCGCCCCCGAGAAAAGGGCTTTTCATTACACTCAACACGGGTTTTATTCTAACATTCATATACTGTATACAGTATACAGTTTTCCCTCATTTTTTATGTGCTCTTTTGATCTTACTTTTGCATCAAAATTGAAGTTATAAAATAATTAATAATTATCTACCTTACAACTGAGCTACAGCATTGACTTTACTGAGTCAACATTATGTTGAGTATAACACTTGGTCAGGAGTTCTTTCTGATGCCTAGTGTTGTTTTTGGTTTAGGGATCCCTGTGGAAGACGAAATGGATGCCAGCCATTAGAGAAGATGCAAGAGGTATTACACAAGACAATTGCAGAAGCAAAGGGAATTATATCTAAAGTAAGTCAAACAATGAAATACATATATTTGTTATTGTGCACTGTAGTAGGTAAGTTCTCTATATGGGTGTGGTACTCTACTACCATCAAGAAAGTAAAATGGTATTCCTTTTCCTTTTCATGGTAGTGTTCTCTAGCCATGCTTACACTGCAACATCATTGTCTTTGCTGCATTTACATTAATAATGCAAATATTATTTTTATTTTACATGCAAATATTGCATGTTTTCATAACAGAGTTGCCATAAATACTGTTTTCTTGGGGGAGACCCTTGTGGCTTCTTGAAACTATCCCGCTGAGATGGGCCCCGCTCATGTGGGAGTGGGAGATGGTGGGAGAACCATCTCGCATGATTCGTGTGCTGTGAGATGGTTCACATCAGCCGCATAGTTCTGTCTGACCTACTGAGGACTAGAGCCAGAACTTGGTTCCCTTGTAGAGGTTCAGAGAGTGGGTGACACACTGCCACACCCACCAGAAAAGCATCCAGGAAGTCGGTAAACCAATACAGAACACTGCCGAGTTCAGAGACGCCAAAGGTTCGAAACTGCCAAATGAACTCGTCAAACTATGTAAACAAGTGATTAACTCTCTTAAAACTAGCACAAGCTCATAACACTAACCCCTAGCCAGTAAGGGTGGAAGGGGACGTGGAGCTCGAGGTCTCCCGTACCCTTTCAAGTCGGTTTTGTCAGTGATGTGTGTTGTTGGACTCCTGAGTCATCAACCAGTCGCATGAGTTTACTTGCTTCTAAGCTAAGTGCTGGCCATCCTTGAACTTTGTTCTGTGAGGGACCATTTGCTTGGTATTGTTCTACATGTTAGCTAGCGTCGTAAGTGTGTTTTCTGTCCAATTTGTGTTGTGTGGACCTGGCTTGTAGAGTGCTTGGAGCTGCATGTGTTTGGGGCTACCTTCCCTATGTACTCTATAGCACTGCCTCTGAACTGATAGTTCTCTTCACTGGTGTATGTGCAAGTTTTTTTTTTTTTTTTGAGATATGTACAAGAGTTGTTACATTCTTGTACAGACACTAGTATGCTTAGCGTTTCGGGCAAGTCCTTAATCCTATGGTCCCTGGAATACGACCCCCCACGAAGAATCATTTTTACAACCAAGTACCCATTTTACTGTTGAGTTAAACAGAGGCTACAGTTAAGGATTTGCGCCCAGTAAATCCTCCCCGGCCAGGATACGAACCTATGACAAAGCACTCGCGGAACGCCAGGGGAGTGTCTTGCCACTACACCACGGAGACTGTGATTTGGCGGAGACTTGGCTGGACCACCAAGGTGGTGGCCTTGCCTCAGGTGTGTCAGGGTCTTTGGCTGCTGTCTACGCCATGGTTGGGGGTGAACATATTCACTGGCCCACTGGGAGGTTTATGCTCTTGTTTTTCATGACTTGCTAAGGTTGACTTTTATAGTCACCTTGCCTAGGTTGTGTTGATCTACTTTTGTAATTCCTGGCGAGTGTCTTCAGTGCCTGGTTGTCCTGTTTGGTCAGTTCCCCCCCCCCCCCTCCCTCTAGAGGGAGCTACCCTCTTCAAGGATAGAGGATACCTTTGAAGTATTCTTCAAGTTCTTGAAGGATACTTCAAAAGGGGGGGGGGGTTGAGTGCCTTGTCACAGAAGGACCCAAGGTGGAATTCACAACACCTCCAATTACATGTCCCTAAAAACAAGGCTGGCCAACTCTGCAGCATCCAGTTGGGCACAAATCTATGGACTCTGAAGGCAGGCAAACCGAACCTGCAAAGCAACAGACAGCTGCCTGATAAGCTTCTACTTGGCTTGGAGGGTCTGAGAGATGAGCCACATTGGGGGGGGAGGGTACAAACCTCACAAAACTCAAGAGTCAAGAAGTTTGTGTTCCTTTAGACCCCCGTTGGTCCTTTGTCCCTTTTGATAAAGGCCTTTTGCATCAGTGGGAAGGTTTTTGTTAACCCCCCCATCCTCCTTGTGTGATTTTGATCCTTCTGCAACTTCATTCTGGGTTCTTTTTCCATGTACCTTTCAGTCTGTCAGATGCATCCTTCAAGAAGTTTCCTTCCTCTCGGGTCCCTCTTCAGTGGATCTCATTAATACTTTCACATTCCGACGATGCTAAAACATGTCATCTGTACTCCTACAGTAACATTCCAATGAGTGATTCATCCGATTGGCATTCATAAACACTTGTATATTCATTGCTGTTGCACGTAATCTATTATTCTCTTGTTTTTGTATTATATTTATTATAGTCATCTCCTTTTGGTGTCCCTGGCACCTGCAAGGTTTTCTGGAGGAAAAGAACAGTGACTCCCTAAAGCTGAGGTAGCTCCATACATCTCATATCAACCTTAGGCATCCTGAATGGCCTACGGGAAACCAGAGCCAGAACCTGGCCCTCTCACAGAGGCACTGGTAGCAGGGAGATTGTTATGATCACCCTTGCTAAAGGAAACATCCAGGAAGTAAGTAGCTTGTACTCTTCAAGTCACTTGTGCTGTCCCGTCTTGAGTACTGTTCAGTACTCACTTCCCCCTTCAGAGCAGGAGAGATTGCTGAAATAGAGGGAATACAGAGAACATATACAGCACGTATAGACGCGATAAAGCACCTAAATTATTGGGATCGTCTCAAAGCTCTCCAAATGTACTCACTAGAAAGAAGACGAGAGAGATATCAAATAATATACACCTGGAAGATACTGGAGGGCCAGGTCCCAAATCTACACAGTAAAATAACAACGTACTGGAGTGAACGATATGGAAGAAAATGCAGAATAGAACCAGTGAAGAGCAGGGGTGCCATAGGCACAATCAGAGAACACTGTACAAACATCAGAGGTCCGCGGTTGTTCAACGTCCTCCCAGCAAGCATAAGAAATATTGCCGGAACAACCGTGGACATCTTCAAGAGGAAACTAGATTTATTCCTACAAGGAGTTCCGGACCAGCCGGGCTGTGGTGGGTATGTGGGCCTGCGGGCCGCTCCAAGCAACAGCCTAGTGGACCAAACTCTCACAAGTCAAGCCTGGCCTCGGGCCGGGCTTGGGGAGTAGAAGAACTCCCAGAACCCCATCAACCAGGTATCAACCAAGTAAGTGAAGCTATGCAGACGGCTGCAAGGTTCGGAAGAGAAAAGAACTGAAGCAGCAATAGCCAATGCAACCTATTCGCTCTGGGGTTAGATTTAACTCCCATAGTTATGGCTGATCACCAAGTGGTAGCCCCTCTTGGGGCTACCACTTGTTGCTCACTTGTTGCACTGTTGCCCTACTCTCATCATCAAACCCTCGGTCCTGTTGCTGATGTCTCTTGAATGTGGACCTCCTTCAGTCTCCAGTGAGTCTGAGTTTTTCCAAGAAAGTGTGGGCCATTCTTTGGACTCTGTCCTGTAGGAGCCATTTGCTTGTATTCCTGTGTTTGGTATTTGCTTTATGAGTGTTTTCACACCTCACTTGGTTTCTTTGCTTCACACTGCATGTGTTTAGGGCAGTGCTTATCTGGGCATCTTTTCTTTTTTGGGGGGTGGGGGTGATGTTCCCTTGCACTGATAGAAATTTCTCTTGGGGGGGTTCAGGATTTTGCCCCCGAGAGGCCGTACTACTGTGCAGGGTGCCTCACCCTGGTTATTGCAAAGGACTCCTCTGCAGGGCCTGTGGTTGGGATGTTGAGGACATTTGCTGTGGGTGCATTAGTGTTCGAATGCTTGTCTATACAGTATGACGCTGATGTATGTATGTAGTATGTATGTATTGTCTATACAGTATGTAGTCTCATTTATCCTCGGGTTTGTATCCCTAGTACCTGGGTGTCCTGCTTGGATATCCTACTGACCCTGGTAAGCCCTGCACGTCTTCAGCGAGGCTCATTACGGCTCGCACTGCCAGGCTCGCCATGGGTCAACTCGAAGACAACATGAACATCTCATTAAGCATAATATGCGTAATGAGACATGTCCCTCTCACTGCTAAACTCATTTGCAGTTAACACACAAAGACTAGGTTAAATGGCAACTGCACTTATTTTGTGGATGTTTTCTTTGTGAGAGTGATTGTAACAATCTCCTGCTCCCTGTTCCTTTGTGATGGGGGGGGGGGGAATAGGTTCTGGCTCTGGTCCCCCGAATAAGCCATTCAGGACTCTTTAAGGCTGATATGACTCGTCTGTGTGGGGCTCTCGATGAATTAACTTCAGGAGCCACCAAGGCCCTGCCAGAAAGAGGCGCATCATTACATCTTCCGGGCTTAGCGTCCCCGCGGTCCGGTCGTCAACCAGGCCTCCTGGTTGCTGGGACTGATCAACCAGGCTGTTTGACGCGGCTGCTCGCAGCCTGACGTATGAGTCATAGCCTGGTTGATCAGGTATCCTTGGAGGTGCTTATCCAGTTCTCTCTTGAACACTGTGAGGGGTTTGCCAGTTATGCCCTTATGTATAGCGGAAGCGTGTTGAACAGTCTCGGGTCTCTGATGTTGATAAGAGTTCTCTCTCAGAGTACCTGTTGCACCTCTACTTTTCAACGGGGTATTCTGCACATCCTGCCATGTCTTCTGGTCTCATGTGATGTTATTTCTGTGTGCAGGTTTGGGACCAGCCCCCTCTAATGTTTTCCGTGTGTAAATTATTATGTATCTCTCCCACCTGCGCTCAAGGGAGTACAGATTTAGGCTCTTTAGTCGGTCCCAATAGTTTAGATGTTTACTGAGTGGATTCTAGCAGTAAAGGATCTCTGCACGCTCTCCAGGTCAGCAACTTCTCCAGCTTTGAAAGGGGCTGTCATTGTACAGCAGTACTCCACTCTAGAGAGCACAAGCGTTTTGAAAAGTATCATCATCGGTATAGCATCTCTAGTGTGAAAAGTTCTTGTTATCCAACCTGTCATTTTTCTTGCAGTTGTGACGGCTACTTTATTGTGTTCTTTAAAGGTAAGGTCTTCCGACATGAGTACACCCAGATCCTTTACATTGCCTTTTTGTTCTATGTTATGATTGCCTGAGTTTTGTACATGGTTTCCGTTTTTATATTTTCATTTTTTCCATAGTGCATGAGCTGGAACTTATCTTCGTTAAAACAACCATATTATTTCTGTAGCCCATAGAAGACCTGATCTACATCTGATTGAGGTTTGCCGTGTCCTCTATGTTGCCTACTCTCATGAAGATCTAGTGTCATCTGCAAAGGATGATACAGTGCTATAGG
>WNGS01093032.1:124078-137685 GCA_020271785.1 Procambarus virginalis | reverse complement strand
GAACAAAAGGCAATGTAAAGGCTCAGGGTGTACTCATGTCGGAAGACCATTACCTTTAAAGAACCACAATAAGTAGCCGTCACACTTGCAAGAAAAATGACAGGGTGGATAACAGAACTTTTCACACTAGAGATGCTATACCGATGCGGATACTTTTCAAAACGCTTGTGCTCTCTAGAGTCGAGTACTGCTGTACAATGACAGCCCCTTTCAAAGCTGGAGAAGTTGCTGACCTGGAGAGCGTGCGAGAGATCCTTTACTGCTAGAATCCACTCAGTAAAACATCTAAACTATTGGGACCTCGACTAAAGAGCCTAAATTCTGGTACTCCCTTGAGCGCCAGGTGGGAGAGATACATAATATTTACACACGGCAAACATTAGAGGGGCTGGTCCCAAGACCTGCACACAGAAATAACATACATAGGACCAGAAGACATGGCAGGATGTGCAGAATACCCCCCCGTTGAAAAGGAGGGTGCAACAGGTACTCTGAGAGAGAACTCTTACAACATCAGAGACCCGAGACTGTTCAACGACCTTCCGCCTATACATAAGGGCATAATGGGCAAACCCCTCACAGTGTTCAGAGAGAACTGGATACGCACCTCCAAGGATACCGATCAACCAGGCTATGACTCATACGTCAGCTTGCGAGCAGCCAGCGTCGATCAGCCTGGTTGATCAGTACAGCAGCCAGGAGGCCTGGTTGACGACCGGACCCCGCGGGGACGCTAAAGCCCCGGAAGAATGTAATGATGCGCCTCTTTCTGGCAGGGCCTTGGTGGCTCCTCTGAAGTTAATTCATCGAGAGCCCCACACAGACGAGTCATATCAGCCTTAAAGAGTCCTGAATGGCTTATTCGGGGACCAGAGCCACGAACCTATCCCCCCCCCCCCCATGCGACAAAGGAAACAGGGAGCAGGAGATTGTTACAATCACTCTCACAAAGAAAACATCCACAAATAGTGCAGTTGCCATTTAACCTAGTCTTTGTGTGTTAACTGCAAATGAGTTTAGCAGTGAGAGGGGACATGTCTCATTAGCGCGATTATGTCTTAATGAGATGTTCATGTTGTCTTCGAGTTGACCCATGGCGAGCCTGGCAGTGCGAGCCGTAATGAGCCTCGCTGAAGACGTGCAGGGCTTACCAGGGTCAGTAGGATATCCAAGCAGGACACCCAGGAACTGGGATACAACCTATGTTATGATTTTGCCTGAGTTTTGTACATGGTTTCCGTTTTTATATTTTCATTTTTTCCATAGTGCATGAGCTGGAACTTATCTTCGTTAAACACCATATTATTTTCTGTAGCCCATAGAAAGACCTGATCTACATCTGATTGGAGGTTTGCCGTGTCCTCTATGTTGCCTACTCTCATGAAGATCCTAGTGTCATCTGCAAAGGATGATACAGTGCTATAGGTTGTGTTCTTGTCTATGTCCGATATGAGGATGAGAAAAAGTACTGGAGCAAGCACAGTACCCTGGGGGACTGAGCTCTTCACAGTTGATGGGCTGGATTTTATTTTGTTGACTATTACACATTGGGTTCTGTTAGTCAGGAAATTGTAGATCCATCTGCCTATTTTTCCGGTAATTCCTTTTGAGTGCATTTTATGTGCAATAACACCATGGTCACATTTATCAAAAGCTTTTGCGAAATCTGTGTAAATTACATCAGTGTTTTGTTTGTCTTCCATAGCATCTAATGCCATATCATAGTGTCCAGCAACTGCGACAGGCAAGAGCGCCCTGTTCTGAAACCATGTTGTCCGGGGTTAAGGAGATGCTGTGATTCCATGTATTTTGTGATCTTACTTCTTAGCACTCTCTCAAAATTTTTATGATGTGCGATGTTAGTGCTATCGGTCTGTAATTTTTGCCTCTGCCTTATTTCCTCCTTTATGAAGTGGTACTATCTCTGCTGTTTTTAGTATATCAGGGAGCCAGTATCTAGGCTTTGTCTCCACAGAATGTGGAGGGCCTGCGATAGTGGTTTTTACAGTTCTTGATGAATATGGAGTTCCAAGAATCCGGGCCTGGTGCAGAGTGCATAGGCATACTGTTTATGGCTTCTTCAAAATCCAGTGGGGATAGGGTGACGTCTGATATATGATTTGATGTTGGTATCATATCCATGAAAAATTCATTTGGGTTATCAATCTTTAGTGCGTTTAATGGCTCGCTGAAAACAGAGTCGTACTGCTTCCTCAGTAACTCGCTCATTTCTTTGTTGTCATCAGTGAAAGTTCCATCTCCCTTCTGCAGGGGCCCGATACTAGATGTGGTTTTTGATCTTGATTTTGCATAGGAGAAAAAATATTTTGGATTTCTCTCTATTTCACTGATGGCCTTTTGCTCTCTTTGCCTCTCCTGGGTTTTGTATGATTCTTGTAGCTTGAGTTCAATTGTTTCTATTTCTCTACCTAACCTTCTTCGCCGTTCTTGAGACAGGGTGCGACTCTCAAGTTGTTCCGCAATTCGTTTTCTTCGCCTATATAGGGAACGACGTTCCCGTTCCAATCTGCATCTCTTCCTCTCTTTTTTTCTTAGGGGTATGCGGTTTGAACATATTTCTAGTGCTACTGAGCTTATTTTTTCCAGGCACTGGTTCAGGTTTGCATTTTCTAGCTGTTCTTCCCAGTTTATTTCTGTAAAGTCCTGGTTTATTTGCTTCCAGTTTATCTGTTTTTTATTGAAGTTGAATTTGCTGAAATCTCCTCCACCGGAATCTGGACTGGTTTTGAAGGCCTATTCCCCATGGTTGTCATAACTTCAATTAAGTTGTGATCTGAGTAACAGGTATTTGTAATCATTATGTTCCTGATCAATTCATCATTATTAGTGAAAATGAGGTCCAGCGTGTTCTCCTTCCTAGTTGGTTCTACTATTTGCTGGTTTAAGGCAAACCTGTCGCACATCCGAAGCAGGTCATTTGCATGTGCCTGTTCATTTAGGCTACTTCCTGGTATTCTTTCTGATATTACTGTATTAGCCAGGTGCTTCCATTTCAGGTGCCGTAGGTTGAAGTCCCCAAGCAGGATGATGTTCGGAGCTGGATTTGTGAGGTTTTCCAAGCAGTGTTCTATTTTATTAGTTGGTCTTTAAACTGCTGAGGGTTTGCCTCCGGTGACTTATATACAAGGACAATAACTACATTTAGGATCTCTATTTTGATTATCAGCACTTCCACCATATCATTTGAGGTGTTTAGCAGCTCAGTACAGATGAGTGTCTTTAATGTAGAGGCTGACCCCACCCTAAGCCGGTGTTTCCTATCACATCTGAAAAGATTGTACTCTGAGATCCATATTTCACCATCATGGTAGTCCTTTGTGTGGGTTTCTGTTAGGGCTGCAAACACTGCATTTGCCTCATGAAGGAGACCATCTATAAAGTGAACTTGTTGGATTTGTGTGTTTTTATACCCTGGATGTTGGTAAATATAAATGATGTTATCGTGTTAGTGGAAGTGCTGGATGCCTTACTTGGTGTTAATATCTGAGGCTCTGGTAAGGCGGCCACTGTGTTTGCGTCCTCTCTAGCATTTGACCGAGTTGGTGATAGAGTCTGGTCATTTTTAGCCATTCTTCTCCTCCTCCTCTTGCAAAAAAATTATCCCGGTTGATGGAGTAGTGGCTGTTTTCATAGTGGCGGTCTGTCGGTTTTATTCGCCTGGTACCTCTTATATGAAAAGCTGGACATTCAGCATTGAAGCACTCTTTCCTGTTAAGAGTTCTTGCAAATTTCTGGGTGAAAGAATTCACAGCTTTTGGTACATTTACCTGTATTGAGGAGGTTTCTGCACGTTCTAGGGTGATCGTACTTACATGTTCCATTTGTTCTTCCCGATATCCCATGTTTACAGGTTGCCCATTTGTAATACCAACAGATTTTGGGGCCTTGTTTTGTGTGAGCCAAGATGTGCTCGTGGTGGTGTTGGCGCCAAGACCAAACCCCTGGGTGTACTTGTGTGGGAGGATTGTGCCACATTTGTTCCACAAATATCAACTTTTGATGGTACCGATGTTGGTGTGACACCATTATTCCCATATACAGGTGAGGATATAGCTGAAATAGGCTCATTCCTGGCGTATTTTGATAATGAATTCATGACCCATCTTGTGACAGATGAACAGATACACTCACAGCCTCATAGACGCCGGCATTTTACCTGCCTCTTGCTTGACACTGTGGAAGGACACCACAATTGTTTCTCGCATTGAGCATGATTACGAAGCACTCCGAGAAACACATCGTCCAGGATTATTGGAGCAAAGACAGCCTTGTTCCATCCCCCATATTCAACAGGTACGTGTCACATGATAGGTTCCTGTTGGTTCTCAGGTGCCTGCACTTTGAAAATAATGCAAATGAGGACAGACACGACAGACTTTGGAAAGTACGGAAGGTTTTCAGTGACATGAGAGGCAAGTTCCATGACTATTTTGTACCAGGACAGAATGTGGTGATTGATAAATCACTTGTACTGTTCAAGGGACGACTGGCGTTTAAGCAGTACATTCCATCAAAGCGCCACCGATTTGGACTAAAGTTTTTCGTGCCGTGCGACTGCGAAACTTTTATCATCATGGACATGATACTGTATTCAGGTACTTTCGTAGACATACCAGCTCAAGAGAACACGGATTCTCCGGCAGTGTCGTCAAAACCCTCATGGAACCATTGCTGAACAAGGGGCATATACTGTTCACCGACAACTACTATACCAGCCCCTTGTTGACCAGATACCCCCCTTGCCCACAACACTGATGTATGTGGCACTGTGAAGGCCCACAGGAAGGAAACGCCAGTGTTTGGCATAGGTATTGCAGTGGGCGATTACCAGCTGTGCAAGTGTGACAATATTCTATCAGTGCAGTGAAGGGACAGACGCGAGGTTCATATGCTGACAACAATTCACACCGGTGCCATGTTGGACAGTGGCAAAGTGCAGATTCAAACCCACTTCCCCATATATAAATCGGATTGTATCATAAACTACAACGTGAACACGCGCCTAGTAGATAAATGTAACATGATGCTCGGTGCCGTCGAGTGCGTTCGTAAGTCTGTGAAGTGGGTGAAAAAGTTCTTTTTCCACCTCATTGATGTTGCAGTGTTCAACTGTTTCAACATGTATCTAGTAAAATCGGGCAGGTGACCGCCAATACAGACATTCAGTGTTGCTGTATTGTCACAACTGCTCGTAAAGTATGACAAGTAGGGCTCTGTTGCACCGTGTGGGGTGCAAGCAATAATGCCACATGCAGTTCCAGACAGACTGATGGGTAACAAGATGTTCGGTGTCCACATGCTCGAGTATATGCCAGGCACAGCATCACGGAAAAAGGGTAAACGTGCCTGTATTGTATGCAAGAACACTACTCGTAGAGAATAAAAGCGAAGATGCATCAGCACCTGGTGCGTTGAGTGCAAGGTTTCACTGTGCCCCGTTGGCTGTTTCGCAGCATATCACACACTCACAGAGTTCTGAGTGTGTTGATGGTGTATGTATATAGTGTGTGACACTGTACAGTGTGTAAATATTTTGTAAATGTACATAAATGAGCATGATACACTGGAAATACGGGCGAGATATGTGAACACATTTGTGATACACGTAACACAGTGTCTTCGGACAGTACGGATGTTCTACTGCCATAATATTGTGTACGTGTTCATTATACATAGGAGTGGCAAGAAAAACCAAAACAAATGTATTTGTAACTGTGCGGAAAAAATGAACAAAAATTTATTTGTGGCAACTCGCACATCTTGAACCTAGCGCGCGACTGCCCCCGAGAGTCTACACCACGGGCGACCAGCAAATCATGATGTCACGCAACATTTTCCGGACCCCCATTGCGGCCAAAGTAAATACAATTTTGAGTTTATTTCTACAATTCTGTAATCAGGGAAGGGTTTTTAACACACACAAAAAAAAAAAGTCCTGAGAATTTGTTTCCTGCGCACAGGAGCACAGGATGGGTGCCGTATTTAGAAGGCGAGCAGCACAGTGGTTAAACTATTGTGACTTATGGACCAAACAATGTAAGTGCACACCCATGAACAGTAGGCCCTTCACTGCTAGTCCCAGAAGTTTGTATGTGTACCTTGCAAAGTCTCTGTTATATGTATTAGTGCCAGTAAAGCTTATGCTTGTCATGAACAAGGGACTTGAATAAACATTGTTATGTGTTAAATACTTCTTACATTATATACAATGTCTTAATACTAATAATACTTAATATTTTCAGGAACAAGTAAAAAGCAACAAATGCCTAACGGAACAACACGTGTGTGATGCACTTGACATGTTACGAGGCGCCATTATGATTGTGTTCCCAATGAACTTGCCGCCACATGACCCAATCAGGGAAGAGCTGGAGAACCGGGAAGTGTTAATTGGAACACAAGATGAGAAGTTTGTAAGTAAACAAAATATGTTTTGCCACATACAACATTTCATACACTGTACTACACTATTCTCTTCCATTGCTAAAGAATGAGACTGATAGTGAGAATACTTCTTCACATCAGCTTGACACTTGTAATATTTATATCATGATTGTTATATTGAATGCATATTTTCCTGCATTATACCTTCAAGGGGGTGAGAAATGAGCTTTTTCAACCTTGCTCAAATGCTTTCAAATATTTGGTACATAATCTACTAGGCACGTGCTCCAACTTTGTCTAAATAATTGCCAACGTAACTTGAAAAACAAGAAAATGAAATATAATTATAAAATGAATATTGAAAATTTTAGATTTTCAAATGAGCATCAAAAATGTAAAATATCACAAATTTTTCACTTGGTATTATTATGCTTTCAGAAGAGCATATGATCTTCATATTTATTGAGAATTATTATAGGATTCAGTATAGTTTACTGTAAAAAAAAATTCAATATGGTATTTGAAATATGCACCAAATTTAGACCAAAAATATATAACTCAACATTTAAGGTTTATGAAAAAACATTCAAATATTATTGTAGAAGAGACAGCTGTGCCCACTATATGTAAAAATGGTGAGAATTGATCAAAACGATGCTGATGTTTGATGCTGACGCAAAGTTGAAATTCTAGTTTTAGAGATACAGTTATCGTCAATGATAAGGTAGTTCTAATTCTTTAATTTACTTGTATGTTTTAATAAACATTGTTTGGCATTCATACTTGAATATGTGAAAGTTTTAGGTCAATATGTGTTGAAATGAAGTCAAGAAAAAATCCCCCCCCCTCCCAAAAAAAATAGGGATAATTTTATTATAATGATTTAGGGGATATATATGTATGCTTTATATAAGTGATAAAGCCCCCTAGCTGGTCCCTAATCATCAAAACAACCTAAAGAGACAAAGAAAATATAGTTTGAAATTGTGAAAAATCACCCCAAACAAATTCAAGGTCCCAAGTTCTGCCAGTTATAGCTGATTTATTTGTTGACCAATTACATTCTATCTTAACATAGTTAAGGATGGGTATGCACTCTACAAGCTGTAGAACACAATGTTTTTTGTGTGTGGCCCTCGGTGATGGTTTCTATCTAGAACCTTCCCTAGATATCTATTATCAGATTTGATCCAAGTTTTCCATATAATTTGTAAGTTGTGTGTGGTCTGTTCTCTCCTATTGCACATTCCGTAACATGGCATGGAGTAGGAAAAAATTGAATTCCATTTGATCAGGTATTCCTCGAAGGTGTTTATCGGGTCCTCTTTTGAACACTGTAGAGGTCAGCCAGTTATGCCAATTATGCGTAGAGGGAGAGTATTGAAAAATCTCGGGCCCTTGATTCCTCGGGCCTCTCTCAACTTACCTACTGCACCTCTGCTTTTCAATGGGGTATTCTGTACATCCTGCCATGCCTTCTGCTCTCAGGTGGTGTTATTTCTGTGTGCACATTGCACATTTGGAACCAATCCCTCTAGTATTTCCAAGTGTAAATTATTATGCATCTCTCCCACCTACACTCTAGGGTATATAAATTTAAACATTTTAAGTGGTCCCAATAATTTAGATGTTTTTATCGAGTGGATTCTAGCAGTAAAAGCTCTTTACACACACTCCAGCTCAGCAATTTATCCAGCTTTGAATGGGGCGTTAGTGTGCAACAATATTCCACCCTAGAGGCACGAGTATCGTGCTGTATCATCACTGGCATTGTATTTTTGTTTGAAAGGCTCTTGTTATCCAACCTCATTTTTCTTGCAGTTGTGACGGCTGCTTTACTGTGTTCTTTAAAAGTAAAGGTCTTCCGACATGAACACAAGTCCTTTCATTGTTTCGTTTATAGTGTGGTTTGACTGCATCTTTATATGGTTTCTGTTTTAATATTTTATTTTTTCCATAGAGCAGGAGCTAGAGCTATCCTCATTAAACATCATGTTGTTTTCTGTTGCTCATTGAAAGACTTGATTAATATAAGACTGTGTCCTCTATATTGTCTACTCTCATGAAAATTGTAGTGTCCGATGTGAAAAAGTAACGAATCAAGCACAATACCCTGGAGACTTGAGTGGTGGATGATCCGAATTTTAATTTGTTGTCTATTACACTCTGGGTTCTGTTTACTAGGAAGTTAAAGCTCCATCTCCCCTACTTTGCCAGTACAGTAATTCCTTTTGTGCACATTTTGTGTGCAATAACACCATGGTCACATTTGTGAAAAGCTTTTGCATAATCTGTGTATACTACATCAGCATTTTGCTTGTCAACCATGGCATCTAAAAGCCATGTCATAATGGTTTAGCATTTGTAAGAGGCAGGAGCACCCTGTTCTGAATCCATGTTGTCCAGTGTTAGAAAGATGTGATTCAATGTGTTTTGTGATCTTAGTTCTTGGCACTCTTTCAACAATTTTTTGGATATGTGATGTTAGTGCTGTTGGTCTAATTTTTTGCACCTGCTTTATTATCTTCTTTTGTGCAGTAGTGCAATCTCTGCTGTTTTAAGTATGTCGGATAATATCAGTATCTAGGCTTCGTCTCCAAAAGATGTTCAAAAAGAATTCTTAATGTTTAAGAATTCCAGGAGTCTGGGCCTGGTGCAGAGTACATGGGCATGCAGTCTATGGCTACTTCAAAGTCCAGTGGGATTAGGGTAAGCTTCAATTTATAGGAATTAAGAATATGATTTGTAAATACTTTACTGAAAGTACTGTAATTGATAGTAAAATGGACAAAAACAATATCTAAGTACAGTACTTCTAAAATTGTTATTTCTTTTTAGGTATTAGAGGCATCTATGACACAGTTATGGTTTGCAGGCAAAGAAATGCAGTGCGGAAAGAAATTGTTGGACTATGTAGGACGGAATGAAAAGTCTAAGGTGAGAATCTTACTAATACAGTCATTCATTTACTTTTCAATGCATGAGTTCTAACTGAACATCTTAACACTTTGGTGTCGTGATGACGGTCATGCAGTCATTAAAACAATACACGCAGTTTGGGGCATAACGTCAACGGCGTCAACAATTAATTTTTGCCTATTCTTATTAGCAAGTATAAACATTGTGAGTGAGAGAGTTTAACACTGGGTTGTGCGCTCACGGGCAACGCCCGGCCTACCTTGCGGTGTGAAGCAGGTGGCCCGCTGGGCCAGGCAAAGTGTTAAGTAGTGCGATTATATGTACAGTATTGAGAAAAGGCTAACTTTCTTGTGGTACCTTTTGAGGTTTGGAAAACATTTGGTTGCTACAATACAGTGGGTAGTTCCTATCATGTCTTTGTCTGTTGGGACAAGCACAAGCGTGTGCGTGTCTACACCTAGTGTGTGTGTGTGTGTGTGTGTGTGCCTACACCAAACATGTGTGTGTGTCTACAGGCTGAACACAAGGTACCATCTGGGAGGTGAAATCCTGCAAGAGTCAAATAGAGAAAGATCTGTGGGTTGATATCACACTGAACCTGTCCCCAGAGGCCCACATCAAAAGGATATCATCAGCGGCATATGCTAGGTTGACCAACATAAGAACTGCCTTTAGAAACTTGTGTAAGGAATCATTTAGGACCCTGTATACGACTTATGTCAGACCAATCCTGGAATATGCAGCTCCAGCCTGGAGTCCATACCTAGTTAAACACAAGTCAATGTTAAAGAAGATTCAGCGGTATGCAACCAGACTCGTACCAGAACTGAGAGGAATGAGCTACGAGGAAAGGCTAAAGGAGCTGAACCTCACGTCCCTGGAAAACAGAAGAGTAAGGGGTGACATGATAACCCCCTACAAAATTCTCGGGGGAATTGACAGGGTGAACAAAGACAAATTCTTCAGCACGAGTGGAACACAAACAAGGGGACACAGGTGGAAACTTAGTACCCAGATGAGCCACAGAGACATTAGAACATTTTTTTTCAGTGTCAGAGTAGTTAATAAATGGAATGCATTAGAAAGTGATGTGGTGGAGGCTGACCCCATACACAGTTTCAAATATAAGTATGATAGAGCCCAGTAGGCTCAGGAATCTGTACACCAGTTGATTGAAGGTTGAGAGGCAGGACCAAAGAGACAAAGCTCAACCACCACAAGCACAACTAGGTGAGTACCACCTCAAGATTCAAAACCATATAGCAATAGTGTCATGATGCTGTTGATGTATGCTGTTGTCATTGTAATGTGGGAAGGGAAACTACCCCTAAAGATTAAGTTACCAGAGAAAGACATTACAAGGTAGAATGATTCATTTGCAGCCCATCCAATTGTGGCAATTGTCAACAATGGAATCACAGAAACTTGCAGTGTGATGAAAAAGCATGTTGTGGATCCTGCAGCTGCATACATGACACTAGAGTCTGCTTGGACAAGATCAGCTAAAACACAACAGTAACACCCAGTTTCATTAACTGCAAAAGTTTCAACAATGCATTTAGCCAGTGGTGTTCCCTGCAACAGCAACAGGCCCATTGCTCTGTAGATGAAGCATTGCATGTAGGTCAACACTCAGTGAATGGTGCAAGTCACACCACCAACCACATGAGAGGAGTCACATATGTGGCTACTATAGTACAAACTATCTCCGACAGTAACACGGGTACATCATTCGCCGGACATATCTCTCAACCAATGACACGTGGAACGAGTTGGCAAATCTTGCCGACTCACAGATGGCCTTGGCAGGGGCCCCATACCCACACCTACCCCCACTCCACTCGCCTAAACTGCAACTGGGAACACCACCAGAAAATGCAGCTGTTGCAATGAAAGAAATGTACGCCAACTTAATTCAAGGAAAAAAACTAATGACATAACTGCAAAACAAAGAGTACTTAGACTAGCAATTAACAAGATATAGTGCACGAGACTTGACGGGCAATTCTAAGTTTACTAAAGGAGGAATGCACAACCAGGAAGGATAAGATGATGCCAGCCTGGTGAACAATGACACAACAGATGACGTACCTGTGAACAACAGTGAACACAAGGAATATCCACGAGAAAAGGGACAGACAATGCAAAAGAATTCTAAACCACAAGAATCTGATGTTAAACAACATAACCCCATCATAGTGGCAACACAAACTGTGAAAGAGGTGCAAACTCAAGGTAAAATATTAGGATCCTGATGGCCAGCTATTAGGATTCAAGCAGCACGGAGCGGATCTTGAGTTAAAAACATCCGCCTGTAAACCAAGGAACCCCTTGGTCACTGCCTGAAGATTAAACACTCCAACACAGAAGCCCCCGACTCCCACCAAGATGGATAGGAACACATGACTCCCCCTGACTAACCTCATAGAGCTTACCTTAACATGTCTAACTGTAAGGCACTGACAGGCAAAGGTAGCCTGTAACCAAAACAGAAAAACATGAAACAAATTTTTTCCACTGCAAACAGTTCGGCCAAGGGAAAGCTGACCAAAAGTCCTTGAGGAATGCCCAACATAATGTCTAGTCCCAGAACCAAGCACTTAGGGGGCCACAAAGGTTGGGGGAACCTTGAGTGCAGGAATGTATCACTGAAGCACAAAGTAGACTAGAGAGGAGACTTTTAGGCCTCGGGAAACAGAATGCTCGTCATACATGAGAAGCATTGCAATATGTGCATGATTCTCTAGCAAGTACAGTGTATAACATGAACCTACTGCACATGAAACAAAAGTTTCTAAAAATGAAAATGTAACATAATCCGATGCACAAAGAAATCACATTAACATGATGTATCATTGAGAAAATCAGTAGATGCCGTGAGGACGACTCAAACCTGCACACACACACTAAACTGTGACATGCTACGAAAGTAATGTTACCTGGGATTCATTTAGAGCCTCTAGGGTTCCCATGGCATCTTCTGATCCCAAATTAGGGCTCTTCACATTACTGTACCTGGAATTTTCTAACTATCCGATGTTGAACTATGGTTTTGGCTAGCAAGCTGCCATCTTGTGATGGCCAAAGGGAAGTGGCCAGCTAGAAACCTAGTGCTTGGGTCAGATTGCTGCTTCAAGTCCCTATCCTGCAATCCTTACCTGTGATGCCAGTTAAGGATTACAAGGTAATGGATAATTTCTGGGTACTGTACCATGCTTTCTCTTGTCACTCTGACCTGGGTTGACCTCTTCTTCCTTGCCTCCCTGGCACTAGTATGACCTGACATCGATGATTTGAAATGATCCATGATGCACTGGTGCTGAATGTTATCCCTGTTCAGACCAACATTAACACGTAACACTGAAATTGTCTGTGGGTATTTTTACAGTTCGGAGGGAAAACCCTGGGTGCCCCTTGCAATTGTTTGTACAGTAGTATACATTTGACATTCTTTAGAAGTTAGCAATGTTATAACAAGTATATGCACCGTATTCAACCGTAGTCAATTTATTGTGGAAATAAAAATTGTTTTGATCATGGTTTATTGTATTGATGCAGAGCATTGTCATGGTAGTGTTTTATATATTTCTACTTAGAGTAGAGATGGTCAACACACATACTGTACCATGGGCTCCAGAATTAAACGTTTCGTGTAAGCTGTATACCAATGTAAATTCCACGTTGTATTAAATTTTTTATTCAAAATGAATGTTCTATGCATTGCAGGTGATAATGAAAGTTCAGAAGCGTGGTCAGGGCGCCTAGCAGAGAACCCGCCCTCACAGAGGAGCAACGAAAGGCCCTAATGGCAGCAGAGTTTCAGAGAAGAGAACAACTTAAGGTTAATATAATCTTTTGAGACGTTGTCACAACATCCACTTACACCACCACCATTACACAACTACACCACCCCTATACAGTGGTACCTCCATTTACTAATTTAATCTGTTCCCAGAGATGGGTCGTAACTAGAAACGAATTTTTCCATAAGAAATAATGTTACTTGAATTAATCCATTCCTCACTCAAAAAAAATTAACTTCAAAATACATTTCATACATAATATACACACATACACACACACTAATAATGCTGTTCTTTTGGGTCCTCTGGTAGGTTAGGATAAAACAGAAAACGAGACAGTATGTTAATTTCACAAGCTGCTACCATTTTCTAGTATGACAATTTTGGCCTTGGGTAGAGTTTGTCAAAATATGACATTCTATTAGCAGGACGGGTTGTGGTAATCCCTGGTAATTCTAGAAAGATTTTTCTTCCCCCCCC
>WNGS01093032.1:81188-94409 GCA_020271785.1 Procambarus virginalis | reverse complement strand
TACTTTGCTCTTTTTTCCTTCTGTCAGACGTGGAAACTCTACCCTGCTCATTCGTGCCTGGCCGGGGAACTGTTTGCAATCTTGCTAGCTTACGACTCTTTCGACAAGTTTCAGGGCCCTGCTAGCTCTGTGGTCGTTTTCTACGTGTACTTAGTTACAGCCCTACATCTGATATCATCTCGGCGTCCATGAGTCTATCGTCATAGTCACAGATCCGTGGAAAACTGCTGTCATAGAATGGTCCAGGACGGACCGAAACGTCGTCGTCCCTTCACCTTCTAGTGTGTGGTCTGGTCAACTGCTGTCATACTCTGGTACTCCGGGTTGGTCGATCATCTCCAACGGGTTCCGTCACATGTCGGTATTAAGGCAATGAGGTGGCCGACGTAGCAACAGGGATGGCGCATGGTCTCCATGACTACATATGTGCCTCTGGATCTTTCCGAAATTCTCCTACAACTCCGGCCGGCTTGCCACGAGAGTTGGGAGGCAGTAATGGCGCCAGCACTCAGGTCCTCTTTGGCGGGTCTTCGGGAGGGCTCCTCCCAGCGTCCATGAACTCGTCATCATTCTCGACTCCTCGACACGGCCATCACTGTCTCCGGATTGGGCACACCTGCCTATCTGCACATCTCCATCGCCTACGGCTGTAGATTCCCCATATTGCCAGTGGTGTCCGACCCAGGAGGATACAGTGGAACACCTTCTTCTTCTTCTTGAGAATAGGTGCAGTTTCCATGAAGGGTTTACCCTCCCGATGACTGCACCAGGAAAAATGTAGGGAGATGCGTTGACGTTAAGGAGGAGAAGCAAGTCAAAAGTGTACACCTTCTTCACTGCCCTCGATATCCTAGCGCTCGCGTCAGCCTACAGAGTTCCGTTCGTAGGCTGAATATTCCCTGCTTTACAGTTCCCGTTCTCCTTGACGGGGCAGGTGCGAGAGACGAAGACGTCCGATATGACATCCTTTGCCATACCTTCCGCTTCGTCCTTCATATCCGTGGCCTGAAGATCCTGTAAAGTATGTGGCCTGAGGAGATTGTAGGGTCTGTGGCCTGAAGAGACTATAGGGGCCCCATCCCTTTGGTATTTCCCGGTATCAGGCAGCCGGGGCGCGTCCGACCCCTTGGTCGTCGTCGCCCCGAAGTCAACAACAACAGTCATCCTGTCAGATGAAAGGTGACGCTGTGTGTGATGGCATTTGTGACGAACAGAGCCAGCCCGGCTGTGGTCATAAAGGGGAGTTATGACACAGAGTGGGACGAAGGGTTCCACTCGCCGTCGGTGGAGGGCAAGTGTGAGAAGAGGCAGGCGGGAGGCAGCACCACCAGTGACGAACAGCAGGAGCCAGCCTCCCTCGCCGCCTCCTCCAGCAGGCACACGCAGGAGCCAGCCTCCTCCAGCAGGTACACGCAGGAGCCAGCCTCCCTCGCCGCCTCCTGCAGGCACACTCAGGAGCCAGCCTCCTCCTGCAGCACACTCAGGAGCCAGCCTCCTCCAGCAGGCACACGCAGGAGCCAGCCTCCTCCAGCAGGCACACTCAGGAGCCAGCCTCCTCCAGCAGGCACACTCAGGAGCCAGCCTCCTCCAGCAGGTACACTCAGGAGCCAGCCTCCTCCTGCAGGCACACTCAGGAGCCAGCCTCCTCCAGCAGGCACACGCAGGAGCCAGCCTCCTCCAGCAGGCACACTCAGGAGCCAGCCTCCTCCAGCAGGCACACTCAGGAGCCAGCCTCCTCCTGCAGGCACACTCAGGAGCCAGCCTCCTCCTGCAGGCACACTCAGGAGCCAGCCTCCTCCTGCAGGCGCACTCAGGAGCCAGCCTCCTCCTGCAGGCACACTCAGGAGCTAGCCTCCTCCAGCAGGCACACGCAAGAGCCAGCCTCCCTCGCCGCCTCCTGCAGGCACACTCAGGAACCAGCCTCCTCCAGCAGGCACACGCAGGAGCCAGCCTCCCTCGCCGCCTCCTGCAGGCACACTCAGGAGCCAGCCTCCTCCTGCAGGCACACTCAGGAGCCAGCCTCCTCCAGCAGGCACACGCAGGAGCCAGCCTCCCTCGCCGCCTCCTGCAGGCACACTCAGGAGCCAGCCTCCTCCAGCAGGCACACGCAGGAGCCAGCCTCCCTCGCCGCCTCCTGCAGGCACACTCAGGAGCTAGCTCCTCCTGCAGGCACACTCAGGAGCCAGCCTCCTCCTGCAGGCACACGCAGGAGCCAGCCTCCCTCGCAGCCTCCTGCAGGCACACTCAGGAGCTAGCCTCCTCCTGCAGGCACACTCAGGAGCCAGCCTCCTCCTGCAGGCACACTCAGGAGCCAGCCTCCTCCGCAGCACACTCAGGAGCTAGCCTCCTCCAGCAGCACACCAAGAGCCAGCCTCCCTCGCCGCCTCCTGCAGGCACACTCAGGAACCAGCCCCTCCAGCAGGCACACGCAGGAGCCAGCCTCCCTCGCCGCCTCCTGCAGGCACACTCAGGAGCCAGCCTCCTCCAGCAGGCACACCAGGAGCCAGCCTCCCTCGCCGCCTCCTGCAGGCACACTCAGGAGCTAGCCTCCTCCTGCAGGCACCATCAGGAGCCAGCCTCCTCCAGCAGGCCACGCAGGATCCAGCCTCCCTCGCCGCCTCCTGCAGGCACACTCAGGAGCAGCCTCCTCCAGCAGGCACACGCAGGAGCCAGCCTCCCTCGCCGCCTCCTGCAGGCCCACTCAGGAGCCAGCCCCTCCTGCAGGCACACTCAGGAGCCAGCCTCCTCCAGCAGGCACACGCAGGAGCCAGCCTCCCTCGCGCCTCCTGCAGGCACACTCAGGAGCCAGCCTCCTCCTGCAGGCACACTCAGGAGCCAGCCTCCTCCACAGGCACACGCAGGAGCCAGCCTCCCTCGCAGCCTCCTGCAGGCACACGCAAGAGCCAGCCTCCTGCAGGCACACGCAGGAGGCTAGCGTAGACAGTTGTGGCCAGAGTGAAGCCAGAGTGGGAAAGGGTCACGGGAGGGAGATAGTGTGGAGAGGAAGGCTGCCAGTCTAGCCAAGTATGTAGTGTTCTCCCTGGTGGGGAAGACGGAGGCGGAAACGAACGATAAGGTGGAAGAGACACTCCTCAGGTGTGTCAAGATGATCATGCACAGACACCACATATACTTGAAAGGAATGATGAAGAAATTAAACATTACCAGAGAGACCAGATACGTTTCCTTTTTTGCAGCTGCCAATGAACTATTTGAAGGCGGAAAGACCATTACTTGGGCCAGGATAGTGGCGCTTTATGCCTTTAGTGGACAGTTGGCTTTGTATTGCAAAGAAGAAAATATGGAGGACTTCAGCGACACAATAGTGACATTCACGGACAAGTACACCAGTGAAGTGGTTGTGCCTTTCGTCAGGAAGGCTGGTGGTTGGGTAAGTTATGTTCTTTTAGTTATTTTTATCATGAATAATTAATCTGTAATGGCCTATAGAAATATTAATAAACAGTTAGCAGGGTATATGTCTTCCATACTCTGCTGACAGACTCTTGTTTGTAGTTCTATTGGTTGCTCTAACCTTGAGTGACAATGTAGTTTTGCATTGGCAATTTGCACCAAAGTATATAGCATCTTGGTTGTCTGTCAAGAAAATTGATTTTACTTGTCAAATGTACCATCAGACTACACTGAACGTAATCAGTGGCTTTATAAAATGAACGATATCTGTACCTACTATTATTCATTAACATGTGATTACATGTTCTGTGTGTTCTACTACTAACAGTGTTCCTATACTGTTTTATTAATGTTATTTAAGTATTACTGTTATTAATTTTTATAAATGGATTCCATACTATTTTTCACATACGTAGTTGTATTCACCAAGTTGTGCTGGCGGGGGTTGAGCTCTACTCCTTTGGCCCGCCTCTCACCAGTCAATCAATCGACTGTTACTACTAGTTTTTTATTCCCCCTCCCATACTATATATCCCCCCCCCCACCAACTGTATAGCACTTGGAAGGGGTCAGGATAAGGATTTGGGATGGGATGGGGGGAAGGAACGGTGTCCAACCACTTGCACGGTTGGGGATTGAACGCTGACCTGTATAAAGCGAGACCGCCTCTCTATCGTCCATCCCAAGTGGTTGGGCACCATTCCTTCCCCCCCCCATCCTGTCCCAAATGCTTATCCTGGCCCCCTTCAAAATGCTATACTGTATAGTCATAACGGCTAAATTAAGGAAAAAATAATATCTGCTGGAATTACTTAAAAGGGGATAGCTGGTGGGCTGATTTGGTCTGGTGCCTAGTGGAGTCTGTCAAATAAATTCCAGAATTTGATAGGTTCACAGTACAGTATTATAGTGCAATTAATATTTATCAAACAATAAATGCTATATTTAAATATTCTCCAAACTGAATGTTGAAACAGGTGATTTTTGTGTCAGCATACATTTCAAACACAGGTTTGGCAGCCTGATGAGTAGCAAATCAAATAAACTGGTACAACCCATATACCTGTACAGTGTTACAGTACATTCTAGAGAGTTCCCACTGTACTGTATTTAAAAAAAAAAATGTACAGCACATTGTATTGATATGACAGCATAGAAAACCAGGGATTCATTTCTAGGTTACCCTTGTGTGATTGAACCACATCTGGTTCAGAATTAGTTATGCTTTGATGTACCAGACACTACCGAATATACGGGAAGATAAAACATTTTTTGGGGGGGAAGTCATGTCAGCTTCCCGGAGCTATCAAGGCTGATATGGACATATTAGCTCTCTGGCATCAATGTGCATGGAGTTCTTGCCTACCAAGGACCACAAGCCAGAACCTGGCCCCAATCAGAGAGGCACGAGGAGTAATAGCCTATAGGCATGTGGTTGGGAGCAGTCTATGTCTGCCATCAACCAGGTCTGGCACCCAGAAAGGTAGGCGCCCCAAAACAAACCCCTATTCTGGTGAAAAAATTGCTACCGAAAGCCGAACGAATAGACAAACTCGTTCCCCTGCCTCACCCCTCCCCAAAAAATTAGCAAATGAGCATGATGTTATCACGTTGCCGCGCCGCTGTCTGCATAACCCTCCCCTCCCCGGGAGGGGGAAGGGGGAGCCCCAAACCCCCTCACACCGGCGACCCAACCTTCAGTTCTTGGCTGATGTGATACTGGCAGGTCATGTGCCTCTGGCTCCTGCTTTGGTCTCAGTTTCTGTGCTTTGTGGTGTGGTCTGTCTCTACAGGTGGTATGTGAGCCAGGATTAATATTCTATGGTACTCTGGCTGCATGCGCCTAGGGTTTCCTTCCCCAGGTGCCCAGTAAGTACTGCCCTTGGAACTTGGGGCACCTTCCACAAATTGCCTTGGGATCTACCTCCGCTGTGTCTTTTACTGTTCGGTAATTGGCCGCCCTTGGAGTTGGCTGGGGCTTTTGTTGCCCTGTTGACCAGACCACACACTAGAAGGTGAAGAGACAACGACATTTCGGTTCATCTTGGACCATTCTCAAGTCGATTGAGAATGGTATTAATCGACTTGAAAATGGTCCAAGACGGACCGAAATGTCGTCGTCCCGTCACCTTCTAGTGTGTGGTCTGGTCAACATTCTTCAGCCATGTTATTGTGACTCATCGCCTGCATTTTGTTGCCCTAGTTTGCCTCTGGGTAGGGGAGAGTTTTCATCACTGGTAGGGGCATGGGGTACTGCACAACTAGTTTTCACCTATTATAGCAACCGGCTCTGTTCCACCTGGGTTCGTTGTTCTCTTGACGGGTTTTTTCTTTTGTTTTTGTTTTCCTGCCTTGTGGGGGAATGGGGGGGAAGAGTCTGCCCTTGGTTAGTTGCCCCTATCTACATTTGGGTTTTTATATATCCATATCTGTCTTGGTGGTACCCCCTGCTAGGCCCCTGTGAGTAGACACATCCCGGGGGTTCAGCTTTTAGAAGTTTGTTCGGTAGTCTTGGGCGCTGGTTTGGGGTACCCTGCCTGGGCTTTCCTTATCGTGATATAAAGACTAAGGTCCCTGAGAAACCCCTGTGGGGGTGCCATGGTCCAGTGGATGTGACCCCTGAGTCCCCTCTCGCTTCGTGCAAGGTTGATGCTTGCTCTGTCCCCCGTGTCTCGGGGTGACAATCACCGGTTGTAACTCTGCCATGCTGCCTGTCGGGTCGGTGATTCTTTTGACCCAGAGTTGTGCGTTGTTTGTTCTTTGTACATGCTCCAGTTCACCCAAGCTACTGAACATGATATGAGGGTGCAGGCAGCAAATGCGTTGCATGCTCGTTTTAGGTTGCTGCAACACGATAGGTTTGTTGCTTCTCCAGATGCCCTGAGACTGCCCTGTTTTGGTTATAGGGACCCAGACTTGGGGGTTTCAGAGTCGGGGCAGGGTTTAGTTGGTGTTGAGAGACTGGCAGTCTCTGGGGAGTCCCCTTCTAGGGTGGTGGCGGAGGCATTTGAGCCTAGTCATCCAGCCGGAGCTTCTGCATCCGACCAGTGGGCCCCCTTTTTTCCTGCTTTTTCAGCTGTTCTTGCTTTTTCTTTAGAGACGGGGGGTTTGGAGGACGGCACAGCCCTGGGTCCTTGGGGTAAGGTTCCCTGGGGTGGGGGGGGGTTGACTTTGGGGGGCCTTGGGCCCCGTTGGACTCCACCTAGGTTTTTGTACCCTCGGAGTGGGGCTTGGTGTTACAAGGAGAGGGGTTCTCTTTCACTCCCTCCTCGTACGAATTGGATTTGGCGTCTACCCTTCCCTGGCTCCAGTTCCGTGATCCTGTGGGTTCCTTAGTCCTGTTCTTTCGGAGGTTTTCGGCTTCTCGTCGCATGTGGTGCGGGAAGCCCTTGCGGCTTACCTCCAGCATGACCCGGATTGTGCTTTCGTGTATGGATTCGCATTCCTTCGTGTATGGATCTTCATGTCCGTACTGGGCATGAAGATCCATACACAAATACTGTACATTATTAAGTTCCAGAGTCGTCCTGGTTAGCAGACTGCCCTCTCTTCTCGTTGGAGGCTTGGCATACATTCTGATGGTCCCGTGCGTTTGAGTGGAGGGAGGCTCAGATGGCAATGCAGGTATTCCTGGTGGGTGAATTTGAGCATCTCAGTATGTGTTTGTTTGCCCCTGCCCTTCTGCGGGATGTTGGTGTGATGCAGCTTCATGTGCAGATTCCTTCCCTTTCGGCTGCTCCTGTCGTAGAGGATTTGCACATACGTGGCCTTTTGACTTTGACCCTGCAGTTCTTCTCTCTCCTCGAGCTGTCCTCGGATTAGCTTGAGTTGGATGTGGAGGAGCTTGGGGCCTTCTCTGGGTCTGGTGCGTTGCCCTCGGCGTTGCATGTGTCATCTGCATTGTTGAAGCTGTTCGCGCCGTTCCTGCGTGATGTGGTTTCGCGTTTTTTTGCTTCTCGACTCGCGTGCCAGCTGGCGGTGCTCGCTTCTTCCTTGGAATCCACTTGGGCCCTGGCTCTTAGGTTGTCCTCGCCTTTTTGTCCATTGCTGTTTGCAGAGTCTGTAGTTGTGTAGTATCTGCAGGCAGCTTCGGCTAGTTGCCGTGCTATGTTGGACTTGATAGTCCTCCAGGGGGGTCATGGAGGCCCTCCCGAAAGGGTTGTGCCAGGGCTCAGGGTTCTTTTCATCGTGGTAGGCCAGTGGTGCTAGATTCGGCGTAGGTGCAGCCTTCAGCGCCATCTGTTTCTGATCGGCGCAGGGATCGCCCTGTGTGCCGTTTAGGTGCTCATAAGGTGCGTCGGCCCTTTCGCAGTTCATCCCATTGATGGGATACCTGGTTGATGGTGTTCTGGGAGTTCTTCTACTCCCCAAGCCCGGCCCGAGGCCAGGCTTGACTTGTGAGAGTTTGGTCCACTAGGCTGTTGCTTGGAGCGGCCCGCAGGCCCACATACCCACCACAGCCCGGTTGGTCCGGCACTCCTTGGAGGAATAAATCTAGTTTAAGGATGATGGGGGGGGGGGAAGCTCACTCTGTTTGCTTGCGCCTGGTCCCATGATTTGTGGGCTTTTTGGGGCTTTTCATTTCGTGCGGCCTGTGGTGGTGTTTGGTAAACTCCTCCTTCTAGGGGTTCGGGGCTGGCAGGGCAGGCCTCCTCTTCTGAGCTCTGCCGGGTCATCTCGGAGTGGGTTCGCTTGGGCGTGGTCAAAACGACTTTGTCCCTCAGGTGGGTTTGGCCTTGATCCTTACCACTGGCTTTCTTGGGACCCATGGTGAGATATATAATAACAACTTTTATGGTCAAATGACCAAAATTCCAACAAAACACTGAAAACCCTGGTGAAGAATTGAGGCGGGATAGTCACTGGGCACGAGGCACTGGTAAACTGAGGGGCGATTGCCGTACCACCATGCATTAGGTCGGCCTGTACACATATCAACACCCTCGCCTTCTGAGGCAAATTATCTGAGCAAATCCTGCTCGTATTCCGAAAAACTCGTATACAGGGACACTCGTATTCCGAGGTACCACTGTACTCTACTGTACAGCACAGTAGTTTAACACTTACCATCGTTAAAGCAATTTTCTGTACTGCATTTAAAGTAAATGCAGCGTCCAAGTGTTTAATCTTAAAATTAATGCAAATACAGTACAGTACTGTACTGTAAATCATTGATATGTCAGCACTTGTAATTAGTCTTTCTCCTTTGCAGATAAAAATATGCGAAGAATTTCCAGCCGAAGAAGATAATGAAAGTGAGGCATGGAGTTACCTCACGTGGACAGCTATTGGATTAGGATTGGCTGCTACTGCATTATTCTTCACCTCTCGTTAGTTACTGCATTTGCATGGTACTGTGTTGTGGAACACTGGTGGCCCAGGTGCGGATAGAGAGGGTTTCATCATGCTTGTGGCTTACCTTTTGCACAACCCATGTGCCAACTGATAACACCTTTCATGGTTTAGCACATGGCACAATCACTTCTGTAAATATTTGTTGGTTTTCTCACTTTGAATTCATAGGTTGCATCAACTGACTATTAACAATTTAAGCTGGTACTGTTCTCCTTGAAAACTCTGATAATTACTTGGGTCCTGCTCAAACCTGTGGCTATAAAAATGGGGTTATTTTTGTGGACTGAATGACTACTGTATGGTGTATATTTCATTTAATATATTACAAATCTTTCTTATTACACAGTCTATTCTATGATAATAAAAATATGGTACGTATATTTTTCAATGTTTTTTTATGTGTTTGTCAATTTTGTGTATTCTCCATTCCAGTGGAAGATTATTATACATCATAAAAATTAGTATTTCTTGGTGTATAAATAATTTCTTTAAAGAAATGCATCCAAAATTTGTGAACTTGTACATTAACCAAATTAGTTTGTTTAGGTCTAAAATTTGAATGCAGTGTGTTCATGCACTAACAACCTGCAATGTTTGTGTTGTTACAATATCACACTGTACCTATCGCATATTGTTGGCCTTCAAGCTAAACAATAACAATATTCTACAAAGACTGCAAGTCAACAATGATCAGCTGTGGTTCAACTTTGGTGATCTTTGACAATTGACTACAGTACTGCATTAAATAAGTTGGCATCAAATGCATCAGTGTTACAACCCCGGTAAATTGTTTGTCTGCCCAGTACCTAGACCATAATTTGAATCATAACTGTATATAATATGCTGAGAAAAATTTAAGATTTTCAAACTATTGTACATATTTTTATTTATATTTAACATAAATATAGTTTATTAACCTTTGCACTGTGCAACGCGTCGTGAGGCTCTTGATGGGTGGAGCGCAACGCGCCTCGGGGATCTTATATGTATAGCGTATCATTCAAAACTCCCGCAGCTACATGGGGTTCACATCAGCTTCCTCAGGACTCCTAAACAGACATCATTTAAAAAAAAATCATGGGCAACATTCCCGGATGTGAAGGCCTCGGTACTGAGTGAGCAACCAAAGCTGGTGCACGCAGCATGAGCTAACAGCATTGCTGTTCAGCTTTTGACCACAGCATCGCCTAAATTTTTCCAAATATATGTGTATCTGGTATTATTTAGCCATGATAATATTGCAGATGAGCCTAACTGTGATAAAGACTGTACAATGTTCAGATATCGGTGAATAAATGCCGTTGAAGAGGTTCACAGCGCTAGCCACAGCACACTGCCATTATTTCATCCATCTAAAATTCTTCAAACGATTTTCCATGTTCCTTTACAAAATAAAAATGTGGAAAATTATTAATTTACATGGTTTAGTGACCAGCATTCTGATAATAGCAGGATTATGGTGAGAATTAGCAATGTGAATTAGCGGTGGGAGGAGTACTGTTGGTGAGGGAAGGAGGGAGAGGTGGCGTCGTCTACTGGCTGGTGTGTGGTAACATGTTATTGTCTGGAATCACCATATCAGCTTATTATAATAATAATATTATATTTAGGAAAAGTACATTCATAGATGCAGAGTTACAATCTGATTGATTTATAGATAGAGCTAGTACATACAATACCTAAAGCCACTAGTATGCATAGTGTTTCAGGCAAGGTGAGGTAGGGAAAAAAAAAACTTGGACTAAAACTTAATAGTAATTGAGCTTAAAGTATAAATTGCATTGAAAGAAAAAATAAAAGATAAACAGGGGGGGGGACATGGTAGAAAATAGCCAATATACAAGTTGGTCAACAAACAGCATTATTTAAAAAATAGTAAGACATGGGTTGACATTTGAGGGTAAGGTATGTTACATGGAGTTAATTAAGTAGTACTTAGTTTTCATCTTAAACTGGTTGAGAGAGGTACAGCCTTTGACATGATTGGGAAGGTCATTCTACTTTCTGGGTCCCTTGATTTGTAGAGCATTTCTAGTTTGATTAAGTCGTACTCTTGGAATATCAAATAGATATTTGTTTCTGGTGTAGTGCCCATGGGTTCTGTTACAACTTTCTAAGAAGCTTTTAAGGTCAGGATTGACATTACAATTCAGAGTTTTAAATATATAGAGTACACATGAGAGGATGTGCAGTGACTTAATATCTAACATTCAGAGATTTGAGTAAGGGTACAGAGTGCTGTCTGGGGCCAGAGTTGGATATTGTTCTAATAGAAGCTTTGTGTTGGGTAATTAGAGGACGTAAATGATTTTGGGTAGTAGAACCCCAAGCATAAATACCATAGTTGAAATAAGGATAGATGAGAGAGTAATAGAGCGTCACCAGGGCAGGGCGAGGTACATAATATCTGATCTTAGAAAGAATGCCAACAGTTTTAGAAATTTTTTTTGCTATATTTAGAATGTGACCCTGGAAATTCAGCTTGTTATCAATGAGGACACCAAGGAATTTACCATCAACTTTACTACTGATTTGTATATTGTTTATTCTTAGATTAATTTCATTTGAGGATTTATTACCAAACAAAACATAGAAAGTTTTGTCAATGTTAAGGGTGAGTTTGTTAGCAGTTAGCCAAAGATGGACTTTATTTAGTACAGTATTCACAGTGACATTGAGAGCAAGTGGATCAGGACTGAAGAAAATGAAAGTTGTGTCATCAGCAAATAAGATTAGTTTGAGGTGTTGAGAGGCATTTGGAAGGTCATTAATGTAGATGAGAAAGATGAGAGGGCCAAGTATGCTGCCCTGTGGAACACCAATGTTTATGGTAGTGTAGGAGAAATGGAATTATTCACAGAAACATACTGGTTCGGATACTACTACCGGATACCATACTGGATACTGGTCCACTATGGTGAACACAAATGTAGATACTTGTATATAACATGTATATAGTGTGTAATATCAGCAAAAGGCTTATGTTGGGAGGAGCCATTTAGGTGAAGGAGTGAGTGAGGCTGTCGTCTGCTGCTATGCTGTTTGGACACAATACCAGCTTAGATGTACAGTTATGGTGAATAAACATGTAGATAGTTATATACAATGAGTGTATATAGTGTAATAACACACAAACAGTATTGTGGGAGGAGTAATGTTGGCGAGTTAGATGTTGGAGTGAGGGAGGGCTGGCTGGGTGTGGCAGCCACTCTTGTTTTTTGGGCTCACCATACCAACTTAGTGGTTCGCTATGGTGAACACATATGTAGATAGGTATATACAATGTTTATATACAGTACTGTCTCCACTCGATCATCCGGGCTATATGGGAAGGACCCCGGCGGATTATCACATATTTCGGATAATGGTACTTTTTCACCTACGAGTCCAAAATTAACCATTTCCAACTATTTTTATACTACAAACAACATAATTTGAATTGCCATACCACATATAATTATTAAATATTCAACTAGAAACCTCAACTTACCGTGTTGTTGTCCGTCTTCTTGATTGATGACACACATCTTGAAATTAAAAATTCTTGACAATTGACGTAACTTATAGTAACACAACACACTAAATTAACACTTAAAATTATTGTACAGTTCATTAGGCAAGTTAGTTTTCACTGTCGGGTGAGGAAGCCTCACTGGTTGAAGGCACTTGGGTTGCGTGTGCCGCCTCACTTGTTGAAGGCGCTTGGGTTGCGTGTGCCGCCTCACTTGTTGAAGGCGCTTGGGTTGCGTGTGCCGCCTCACTTGTTGAAGGCGCTTGGGTTGCTTGTGCCGCTCACTTGTTGAAGGTGCTTGGGTTGCGTGCCGCCTCACTTGTTGAAGGTGCTTGGTTTGCGTGTGCCGCCTCACTTGTTGAAGGCGCTTGGGTTGCGTGTGCCGCCTCACTTGTTGAAGGCGCTTGGTTTGATTTTCATACCATATAAGAATCAAGTGTTGCTTGCCTTCTGTGTTCACTACCCAGTTGTATGATCAGCTCTTTTGTTCGCCTAAGGTACGGATACATGTTTCCACCTCTGAATGAGCACAATTGGATGAAAATTTATTATTCGTTTACATAGGCCATGAGTACACTGTATTTCGTGGTCATTGGTGTTGGTTCTTCACTTCCTTCTTCATCCTCTTCGTCAACCTCACCAGTAACAGATTGAAGAATCTCGTCTTCACTCATCACACCATATCCTGGGTCATTGGCATCTTGTTCAAGCCAATCAACCACATCCTGTCATTCTAAGTTTTCGCCGGCATTTCTAAACATTCCATGGATTTCATCTGTAAATCCTTTAAAATCCATTTCTGCATCCTCCTCATTTCTGACCATAGACGTGAGGATTTTTTTCCAGGAATTTTTCAAAGTAGATTCCTTTAATCACTCCACACCTTGGCCCAGTTATGGATGGCTTCCTGATTGTATAGTTCTTCAAATTCTGAAGTTTTT
>WNGS01093032.1:33052-69511 GCA_020271785.1 Procambarus virginalis | reverse complement strand
TCTCAACGCGAGCTTGTAAGTGTGAGGTAAGGATGAGTAGTATGTAGTTTTATACTAAAATTACTTTTGCCTGTCTTGGAGAGAAGGATGACGTCTACATAATTGTTATCTTGGGTAGTTTCCATTTTCTATGATTTTTTACCTTCCCTTATGCTTTCTCACTTATTCAATGGTTTCTATATTATTTCCCATGCTAGGCTTGTCATCTCAGAGTCCGTCCTCAGACCAAATCCATTACCATGAGAAAAACCACCCCGGGTAGTTATCTAGATGTTTGTGATGGTCTGAAAGCATATTACAGCTCCAGTAATAGTCTACATGTAACTTGAAAGTGAAGCTTTGTCCTAAACAAACATTATTATCAAGGAGTAGCTTGATTGTATTAGAAATAGTTGGTTTAAAATACAAAGAGTGAATGAATACTGAAAACTTTTTCTGTTAATAATTTGGTTTTTCTGTAAACGGAATTCTAGGGTACACTGAAATAATTTTTGAATTCCTGTTTCACATTATCGTCAATATAGATAGTGTGGATAATAGCACTAATTATGTAGTCGTTCCCAGTTCATTCCCATGAACATATTTCCTCCCTGAGGACAGGTTGATTTCAGATCACAATCACATTACACCCAAACTGATCATTGTTTATTTTATAAGATTACTCACCCTTGCTTCTTGCAGTGTGTAGTCTTGATCATAGCAAGGGAGCCGGTCGGCCGAGCGGACAGCACACTGGACTTGTGATTCTGTGGTCCCGGGTTCGATCCCGGGCACCGGCGAGAAACTATGGGCAGAGTTTCTTTCACCCTATGCTCCTGTTACCTAGCAGTAAAATAGGTACATGGGTGTTAGTCAGCTGTCACGGGCTGCTTCCTGGGGTGGAGGCCTGGTCGAGGACCGGGCCGCGGGGACACTAAAGCTCCGAATCATCTCAAGATAACCTTATGATAGTGTACTACTAACCAGTCAGTTTCCACACAAGAACTACAGTTCACCCTTGTTTAACAAGGATGACACTACCAAACATCTTATATTTCGACTGTAATCTGTTCACACACTATTAGTAATTTTTGAAATTTTGCCCCGAGGGGCGAGTTTATTGGGCAGTGTTATTCATTCTGTGAGTGGACACACCGCCATAGTGACAGTATTGGGCAGCGTCACTCATCCTATGAGTGAACACACCGCCACAGTGACAGTATTGGGCAGCGTCACTCATCCTATGAGTGAACACACCGCCATAGTGACAGCATTGGGCAGCGTCACTCATCCTGTGAGTGGACACACCGCCATAGTGACAGTATTGGGCAGCGCCACTCATCCTGTGAGTGGACACCCCGCCATAGTGACAGTATTGGGCAGCGCCACTCATCCTGTGAGCGGACACCCCGCCATAGTGACAGTATTGGGCAGCGCCACTCATCCTGTGAGTGGACACACCACCATAGTGACAGTATTGGACAGCGTCACTCATCCTGTGAGTGGACACACCGCCATAGTGATAGTATTGGGCAGCGCCACTCATCCTGTGAGTGGACACACCGCCATAGTGATAGTATTGGGCAGCGCCACTCATCCTGTGAGTGGACACACCGCCATAGCACCATGTACAACACTCCCCAATAGGAAGAAAACCCGCTGGGTTGTTTATTCTGGCACTTGTACCCAGACACAGCTGGGACTTAATAAGCTGTTCACGTGAGACAGTTAAGCAACAAGATTATAACATTTGTCAACCCTTAAAATCTTACGTTATCTTGCGAGTGCAAGATAGGAGGAATCTTTTATTAGTCTTTCATAAAACTTAAGGCGATGCCACATCACACTTCAGTAAACACCAATTTCTCATTACTGGCGAGGTGAGGAATAAATATCAATCCATTCTTCTCTCGCTAACAATATATACCTTTCCTTCACGTCATTTAAAGTTTAATAATATATCACTTGAACCCGTGTATTACTCCAATGTTCTGAGCCTTCTCTGTCCCTCAGATCAACCTGATGACGTATGACTTCCACGGGTCGTGGGAGGATCGAGTGGGCCACCACGCCCCGCTGTACGCTGAGCCGGGACAGAACCCAGAGCTGTGTGTTGACTTCGCCGTCAACTACTGGATACAGAAGGGCGCTCCGGCTTACAAGGTAATGCCACACTGGGAAAGGACACGGCTATGAGGGATGACAATCGAGTCAACCAGTCGTTCAGTCGAAGACTGATTGATTGATGAAGATTAAGGCACCCAAGCTTAATCGGGCTTAAGCACGGGCTATTAAGCCGTGCTTAAGCACGAGCTTTTCAAGCCCGTGACACCAAGAGGTGGCACGGGCTTGAATAGCCCGTAAAGTCGAAGACTCACTTTCGACTCGTTATATTACCAGTCCACACTGCACATGACAATTATCTAGCAGGTTGGGAAAAAGTATTAACTGTAGTTATACACTTGGGAAGAGGTATTAATTGTAATTAGTAAACCAAGTAGAATTAACAGACCTTATATGCACATAAGCTAATGAGAATATGGAATAAGTGTATTACTGACATAATATACTTGCTACAGCTTGAGTACGCAAATGACAGCCTAATCAGGTTGAGTACGTAGACAGCCTCATCAGCTTGAGTAGGCAAATATGCCAGTTTTGAGTCTGCATAAAAAAATCGAAAATAATTACATTATCTTATCAGTTAATCCTTTCTTTGATGCGTTTCACATTATATTATTTCCTCAGTCACTCTTAGCTTCACTGTTTCCTATTAATCTGTAATGTAGGTTAACTGCTTCTCGCTGTGTGTACAGTTCATTTTAGTCTTGGACTATGTTCAGGGCTAAAGTACAAGGCGTTTAAGAAAAGTGTATATCATTTCGTAATTTAATAACTTGACCAATTATCGTTCAGATGATATGAAATTGTTTTAAACACCTTGAATGCTTTATGGTTGGTTAATAGGCTATTTTGGTGGCCTTAACCCTGTAGAGGGTGACAGGCCTTGAGCCCAACATTAAACCAAAGTCCTTAAAAATGTTCTAAGCTAACCTTTTCTTGCTGATTGGACAGTAGGTACTTGTGTGAACTTAGCAGCCAGAGGTTGATAAGCTTTTAGCCCAAGAACACGGCATGTGGTGTTGGGCTTAAGGCTCATCAACCTCTCGCTGATTCAAATGTATCAATTTGATGATTACAGTTAGTATTGGGAGTGCCCCTTTACGGGCGGTCGTGGACCCTGGCGGGGCCTGAGACGACCATAGGCGCACCCGCCGCAGGACCCGGCCAGGCTGGACGGTACACCAAGGAGCCTGGCAACATGGCCTTCTTTGAGTGCTGTCTGGCACATAGAAAGGTAAGTAATGTCTTAAAGTACTGGCTTGTGAATATTTTTCAGATGCTGTCATACACCTGACAGCCGGAACAAGTTTCATTATGAGTGAATTTGGTATCTGGTCGAATGAAAATTTATTTATAATAATAATAACAGAGTAATAATATTTTATTTATGAACAACAGAGCAGAGAATGTATATTTTGTTACATAACATGTATTTATATATTTTACATAACATGTATTTATATATTTTATGAAGCTATTATGATCGCAGAGCATTTTTTTTCCCTTCGAATTGAGTGTCTATTTTTATGTAAGCAGCCAGCCACATTTACAATATATGTATATTGCCTGTTTTATTTTTTAGTTCATGTACACTGCCAACACCAACAGTTTAATGATTACTGACCAACATTGTGTGACCACAGGAAGGCTGGAGGAAAGTGAAAGGGGTCGGAGGACCTTACCTGACCAAAGGTGACCAATGGGTTGGATACGATGATGTTGACGCAGTAAAGAGGAAGGTAAGTACTTCTTGTCTTATTACACCTGTTGAACATTGTACCACGCCAGATGAACATTGTAACACACCAGTTGAACATTGTAACACGCCAGATGAACATTGTAACACACCAGTTGAACATTGTAACACGCCAGATGAACATTGTAACACACCAGTTGAACATTGTAACACACCAGTTGAACATTGTAACACGCCAGATGAACATTGTAACACACCAGTTGAACATTGTAACACACCAGTTGAACATTGTAACACGCCAGATGAACATTGTAACGCACCAGTTGAACATTGTAACGCACCAGTTGAACATTGTAATACACCAGTTAAACATTGTAACACGCCAGATGAACATTGTAACACACCAGTTAAACATTGTAAGACTCGAGTTGAACATTGTATAGAGTACATTAGACATTGTACTCTTGGAATAATGTATACTGTGTGACTGTTGAATAGTTGTAACTACTAGTACTTCTCCATCCATCTCCATCTCCATTAAGTTCCATCACTGCCTCTGTATAGGACGAGCCATGACAGCAGTCTGTGGGTGAAAAGGAATCCCGTTTTTGGTCGTTCAGTCAGGCATGTTGAGCTTGAAGCTGTTGTCCCTTTGTACTCAATTAATTATACTCGCCTAGTAGTACTTATGGGGGTTGAGCTTCGGCTCTTTGGTCCCGTCTCTCAACCGTCAATCTACTGGTGTACAGATTCCTGAGCCTACTGGGCTCTATCATATCTACATTTGAAACTGTGTATGGAGTCAGCCTCCACCACATCACTTCTTAGTGCATTCCAGTTACTAACTACTCTGACACTGAAAAAGTTCTTTCTAATGTCTCTGTGACTTATTTGGGTACTTAGCTTCCACCTGTGTCCTCTTGTGCGTGTACCACCCGTGTTAAATAATGTATTTACCTACCCCCTGTCAATACCCCCTAAGAATTTTGTATGTGGTAATCATACCTCCCCTAACTCTTCTGTCGTCCAGCGACGTGAGGTTCAATTCATGAATCCTTTCCTCATTCCTCTTACCTTTTAGTTCTGGAACTAGTCTAGTGACAGACCTTTGAACCTTCACCAGCTTCTTTTTATACTTGACAAGGTATGGACTCCTTACTGGAGCTGCATACTCCAGGATTAGTGTGACATATGTGGTATACACGGTTCTAAATGATGCCTTACACAAATTTCTAAAGGCAGTTCTGATATCCTCGCATACGCCGTTGATGATATCCTTTTGGTGGGGACTTCAGGAGACAGGTTCGATGTGATTTCATCTTTCTCTGTCCGTTTCATGGAGGACTTCCTATCCCGTTTGGTACCTTGTGTGGCCTCCCGCTCCCTCTACCTAGCTTCATTACATTTAGTCGAGTTGAACTTTAGTAGCCATTTGTTGGGCCATTCCTTCAGTTTGTCCATATCATCGTGTAGCATCTTGCTATCCTCCTGTCTTAGTCCTCAAAATTTTCGCATCATCATGAAACATTGAGAGGAACTGTGGAGGACTGTGGCTGTATGGGGACCCGAGTTGCGCTGGCATTGTACAGCACGCTAGACACTTCTTGACACATCTACAATCATTTATAGATGTGTCAAGAACAATCATGGAGACATCTATAAATTGTATAGTTTAATAACTTACTCTAATATACCATCCCCTGTCATGACCTCATGATCCACAGCATCGCTGGCCAACCATAGCCTAACCAAGTTTCAATGAGTTTCTAGGGTAAAGTGAAAAAGGCTAGTTAAAACAACGCCAGTTTACTGGGGCATATAAAACAAGCCACCGTAAAACAATCAGAAACTGAAGTCTCTACAACTGAAAGTCTAATAACAAGGAGCTTAAACACAGCTCTCGTAATTACATCAAGAAACTTAACATGGCGTAATTGATATACCTCGGTAGCCTAATACACTATAAGAACAGCATTATTCTTATATATTCAATTAGTAAACAATAAACAACAGAACTCAAGAGCTGGACGTCTCACGTCCACCTATCTGAGACATCAAGTGGATAGTGACTTGCTAAGGGCCGAGCCGGCCCAGAACGACTTTGTTACCAACATGGCAAGTCACCCCAACTTTCCTCCTTCACATATCAGAAGCTCAAAACCCAAATATTAATTCTAATTCATACAATACCTAAGTATATACAATATACAACCTTCTCCACAGGAGAATACGTATAAACACTCAAGGTATACAAAATTCTATCACAATATATGCTAAACACATAAAGAAGTCATATCTTATACACATGATAATACTGACTGGAGACGGTTCTCCAAGGGGGTCAGGGGTGATATGAAAGGATTTTCCAGCAGTTACCGGTCGTCCGTTATACCTACGTTGTTTAAACCTTAGATCATAGTATATCCACTAGCCATACTCAAGTTTATATATAAATCTACATAATAATGTATACACGATATCATAATACCTCTGGAATGTCCTATATAACATTCTAATACTTAGGCTAATCAACTAATATTTTACTATACAGTTTGACCGCATCATACACAATATAATCACACAGTTGTATGTGTGGTCATATCATCCCCCTTTCAGGAGAATCTCAATATACTCCTTCGTATGGTTACAGGCAGAGTATGCTATCTCCAAGGGCCTGGCAGGTGTTTTGGTGTGGGATGTTACCACAGATGACTTCGGCAACTTTTGTGGTGATGGTAAGAACCCACTGCTGACAGCCTTAGCTACTACTTTGAGTGGAAGAAAGTCCAACACTGCATCCATCTCTCTACGCACTGGACCACCAGCCACAGATCCGTTCACAAGAGCAGCACAAGGATCGCCATCAAGAGACGACAACACTGCTCTTGTTGAGGGCACGCCAGCGGAAAGAAGAGAATCATTAAGTGTTTCTCGAGCTGATAACTGCAACACAAATAATGTTTTTACTTTAGACACCCCTAGAAAGAATTCATTTATAACAGAAGTGAACAATTCTGTAAATAATGTCAACACCATAACGGAGCCTCCAGCTTATCCATGGTTGTTGCGGTATGTTTCTTGAAACCTTTCTTCGGCTTACTGAATGTCGTCTTCATAATTCTTGAGACGGTGAACATTGTCCCTTCTACTGAAAGGTTCCTGATAAAAGTTTTAACATAATTCAGTGTTCCACTTCATTTTTAATTTCAAGTTTTTCACCTTTCTGTAAAACGTAGAACTTTCACATTACAAAGATAATAATTTTATCAAAATATATATATATTGCTTTAGTTTGAACCTAGTGTCTTTGATTTATTAATTATTAAAACATTTGGGATACAATTTTTAGGTTTGTGATTACTTAATTATAAATGTTATGATCTCTATTAAATTCAAGTTTCTTTAACAGGCCTTTCTTCAGGAAGTGGGCCGAGGTGAAGCCAGTCTCTCCTGACCACTCATTGAGGCCTAGGCTGCTGTCAACCACTTCCTCTCCGTTTGCTCGAGTTCCATCTCGGTCATCTGTCCAATCCTTCCACTCTGGGTTTGTTGCACCTTCCCAGTCTGGGTTTGTTGCACCTTCCCAGTCTGGGTTTGTTGCACCTTCCCAGTCTGGGTTTGTTGCACCTTCCCAGTCTGGGTTTGTTGCACCTTCCCAGTCTGGGTTTGGTGCACCTTCCCAGTCTGGGTTTGGTGCACCTTCCCAGTCTGGGTTTGGTGCACCTTCCCAGTCTGGGTTTGGTGCACCTTCCCAGTCTGGGTTTGGTGCACCGTCCCAGTCTGGGTTTGTTGCACCTTCCCAGTCTGGGTTTGTTGCACCTTCCCAGTCTGGGTTTGGTGCACCTTCCCAGTCTGGGTTTGTTGCACCTTCCCAGTCTGGGTTTGGTGCACCTTCCCAGTCTGGGTTTGTTGCACCTTCCCAGTCTGGGTTTGGTGCACCTTCCCAGTCTGGGTTTGGTGCACCTTCCCAGTCTGGGTTTGGTGCACCTTCCCAGTCTGGGTTTGGTGCACCTTCCCAGTCTGGGTTTGGTGCACCTTCCCAATCTGGGTTTGTTGCACCTTCCCAATCTGGGTTTAATCCACTCTCCTCCTCCTCCTCTGGGTTTAATGTGACGTTCACCAGCTGGAGGCCAACAACCCCTAGTGTGTCTGCTACACTCTCGCTCACACTGCAGGCAGGGGACGCGTGGTTCGCAGAGTGCAGAGCTCTCAACTTCTCTCCTGACCCCGCCTCCTGCACCACCTTCTACAGATGCACCAATAACTATGCCTATAAGTAAGTGTTGTAATCTAACACAGTTCAACAATTGAAATGCACTTTTACTCTGATATTGTAAATCCACATGCGGGTGTTAGTTGACATTTGAGGATCTCATACTTGGAAATGTTAGTGTGAAGTGAGTGAAATCTAGAGTGACATCCTTCACAAGCATCTAGACGGCACATGGGATGTACATAATACATACAGTATGGCCGAGATTACTTTAAACTTGGACCACTGACGTGTGCAGCTGAGACGGGCAGGACTGCCAACTGCCCACAGCAGCTTTCACCAAGGAAAAATGCCTAGAGCAACAAGCACAAGATCTTGAGGAGATCCTGCCAGACAGAGGTCGTGTCTGATCTCCGCCTGGTGGTGCAGGGAAATCAGAGGTTTCGATTCATCATATTTATCGTACACGAAGGCTCCGTTTGTGGGCCGATGCGGCAAAGATTTGCAATTTGAGGGAGAAAGAATTTCCTGAAACGCCATGTGCTTAACATGCGAATTTATTCACAACATTACAGTACAAAACAAAAATGTATATACACATGGAATTGGGAATAATTATCTTTACTTTAAGAGTTGTCATAGGCAAATCTAGGCACAGTATCGTCTCCTGCCTTTGAGCAGCCTGAGGGCAGCAATATCCCAGGAACATCAACTAAATTTCGGAGACTTGAGGCAAAGTGAAATTCACACCAGTTACTCCATCTATCATCATTCTATTATGCATGAAGAACCGCACGTCTATGGGTCATCCAATAATGTTAGATGACTTCTAGATGTTACCACTGCTAGGCTTAGGCTCGGCTACAAGTACCTCTGGGAGTTTGTAACATCTGCTGATGTAGATTTGACTAAATGTAAACTCTGTCAGCAGAACTATTCGCATACTTTGCGTCATTATATAATGGAATGTGAAAAAATTGCGGAATTTAGAGATAACACCATCAATAGTGTCCAAGAAATGTGTAAGTACTTCATTCACAATGATGTGCTGCCCGAAATTTTAGCGAAGTATCCAAAATTTGCTTACTGTAGGTAATGCATGCACATGACTGTAAAGCTGCCGCCCAGTTGGGTGGGTGTGCAGCAAGACTAGTAACTGTGTGACTCACTATAGATGTAAAGTGCCTTGTATAGTGACTGTTGTGAGCCTCTTGTAATGTCACTTGTGACACCTCTTTGTGTCACTTGTGACACAAAGATTATTGATGTGTGTATTTGTGTGGGTGATTAGATATGTATGTGTATGTATATGTGTATACGTATATATATATGTACATGTATGTATGAGGGTGTGTACATGTGTATACAACATTGATAATTTTGTAACTAGCGTCAAACATTGTTATTTGCTTAGCTAAACGAACTAGAGGGTTCAGTTCCTGAACCGATTATGTGCCTCTGTAATCCTTTACACCACCGCCCACGGGATGGGTATGGGGTGCATAATAAAGAAAGAAATTGAATTGCCGACGATACCCCGGTGACGTATCGCAGCCTAACTTGACACTCTTATGTAAACAACTCGAGCAATAACAGCTGCCTAAACACCACTGCCGTATGCAAGGGACAATTTGGAGTTCAAAATGATGCTTGGGAAGTTAATGCCAGCACTTAAAACTGACACGTATTGTAACTGACACATGTTACAGACCCATGGAATAAATGGTAAAATATTAGAATGGATAAAACAATGGTTGAAGGAAAGGAAAAGGGTCTTGCTAAATGGAAATAAATCTGAATGAAGAAATGTGATAAGTGGGGTGCCACAGGGTCCATTTTGGGACCTACCCTTTTTGTCGTATACATCAATAACGTTGATGAGAATATTACAAACCACATCATCAAATTTCCAAACGCCACAAAGATTTATGGTAAAGTGGGAAATGATAATTATTTTGAAGCCTTACAAAGAGATTTACATGAACTCCATAAATAGTCAGAAAACTTGCAAATTCTTTTTAATATTGACAAATGCAAGACCCTGCAGGTTGGGCATAACAACTCGCGCCACAACTACCAAATTAATAGCATTATATTACAGCAGATTGATGAAGAAAAGGACCTTGGAGTCAACATCCACCACTCAAAGACAGCCAGTAGAAAACCAGTAGTAGATATTGATATGAGTGTTTCACTAACAGTGACAAAGAGAATACTTAAACAAATATCTAATGAAGATCTCACCGACCTAACAAGTTCACAAAGACCTGAAAGTTGCAGTATTAAATATTATGATAGATATCGTGAGGAGACATTCACATATGGGACTAATAGAACAAGAACCCGGCAATGTGATGTTATAGTGGCCAGAATACGCCTGGGATGTAGACGTATCTCGCAGCTTTCTCAACACCCAAATGTCTAGTAAACAATGTGTCAACTTTGTGAAAGAGAAAACATGCACTCACTTGAACATTATATTGTAGAATGTCCCATATTGACTGGCTTTCGCCCTCCTGGGCTGAGGTATGCTGAACTCTGTAACTACTATTGGAACACTTGATGATATATTGGACATGTACCCTAGACTAACCATGTAATGTAACTATATAACCTGAGCTTGTAAAAGCATCTTAATCACCTTCAGTGGTTAAGTTCTTAATTGCACACTAGTTTCTTTTGTCAGCTATCTCACCCTGTCAGAGTAAAAGCGACAAATATATGTGTATGTATGTGTGTGTGTATATGTATATATGTGTGTAAGTATGTGTGTGTGTATGTGTATAAAGCTGATCAGAATTACATTTCACCATTATAAATTCACATTAACACATTCATAAATCCGTGTATCTATGTAGTTACGTATGTAGCTTAGCCTAACATTTTAAAAGCACTACGATCACCTGTGGTTGTTCAATAAATCTCTGAACTGTATGTTTGACAAATCTTTCACCCTGTCCATGGAGGACAGAAGAAAATTTATATATGCTAGTTAGTATTGTAAATGTGTGGCCACATCTGTGGTAGAAAATAATAATAATAAAAAACTCATTAAAAGATGCACAACAATGGGTACAACAGTCAGAAAAGCTAACCAAACTCTTGAGATAATCAAGCGTACTTTTGACTATAAGGAAAAGAAGGCGGTTGTACAACTGAAATCTCTGATGTGCCCCCATTTGAATTACTGTATCTAAGCATGGAGACCACATTTTCAGAAGGACATAGCTACTCTGAAGAATTTGCAACACCGGGCAACAAAAGTCATTCCAGTGCTATCTCCCGTATCAGGAACGCTTGAAGGCCACAAGCTATCAGCACTGCAAATCAAGCATGACAAGGCGGATCCCATTGAAACTTTTAAAATACTGAAGAAGTTAGAGGATCTTGATCTGGACAACTTCGTCAGAAGGTCAGATGTAACACAAACAAGGAACAACGGTTTCAAGCTCAACAAGCCACACTGTCGGACTGAGAAGACGAGATGCTTTTTCACCCACAGGGTTATAAACCCATGGAACCGCCTACCCGCTGATACCGTAACTGCCAAAACTGTGTTGAGTTTTAAAATATACCTGAAAAAATCATCAAGGTAAATGAAGGGGTCTTTCGACAAGACGCCGACTTCTTGTTCTCATCAAGGCCACTAGGGTTAGTGGCCCACGGGTAAATCAGGTAAATACCTTTACAATCACATGCACGGTCAAGAACTATTGGGATGATTTGCTCAGACTGACCACATCAAAGTGCGGTAACCTGGGTAAATACTGGTTGTGCAATAGTATTGTGATTTATGCTACAAATTACCGAGTAACATAATAGACAGGAATCATGGATTGTTTCAAGCGTAGGTATGACATATATAGTGGGCAACAGGTAAATATATGTATAGTTGTGTCACATTATTCATCGTGAAAAGGTGAGTGAGGTTAAAGTTATCAAATACGTTCAGTGTATGAATATTACCTGTGAGAATATTATATGTGAGTCCCCGTTTAAATGTCAACAAAGGTAAACACATCAATCCTGGAGCCCTCAGCTTAACTTTGTAATGTCTCCTTGATAGAGAAGTTTCCTTGATGGCATGGGTTTTCGTGATAGATTTCGGTAATCGACGAATACATTGTAATAGGATATTAAATAAGGTTACCCATTGTAACAGAGGTCCTCTTAAGCCAAGCTATATTGAACTTGGCTAGGATGCAGCCCCACAACAGTTGCCAAACTCCTGGGCACCCATGCACTGTTAAGTAAAGAGAAGCATCGGGTAAAAGGAAACATGGCAGATCATCTCCATACTGCCGCGGGAGTCGAACTCTGTACCTTCCGGCTGTGAGTAGGCTTACCAATACAGTACGATCTTCTACATAGCTAAGAAATATATTTAAGTATAACAGTGAAGATTTATAAGGATTTGAATGGTGTTAATTTAGAACCTGTACTTGTGGTCGATCTCGAACCCATTGTTGATGTGACGACTTATATTGAATATTGTAACTAGCTCATCAAGATTGTAACTTGCTTAGCTAAATGAATTGTGGGGTTCAGTCCCTGAGCCCATTATGTGCCTCTGTAACCCTTTCCACTACCGCCCACGGATGGGTATGGGGTGCATAATAAATGAACTAAACTAAGTTCCCCACCCCGCAGGTTTGATTGTCCAGGCGGCCTACTGTGGAACCAAGATAAATCGTCTTGTGACTGGCCCAATGCTGTCCAGTGCATCCTTCCAGTCGTTCCCCCAGACATCCAGCGCTTCCTACCTCCAAAGACTTCATGGTTTTAAAACTCGAGATATTAATAAGCATCTTTTGTACACTCAATGTGGAAGGCGAGGCTTTGCTATACCGAGATAGCCTCTCACGCGTTATTATGTATTTCTTTCTCTTTCCCAACTTTCTTTTTGTGAATCTAGTAACTACTTATTTTAGGATTTCTTGTTTTGCATTTATGAAAGTGCCGTTTACCTCCATGCTATTGTCACTTGGATTGTCAGTTTGGTATTTACTACTTCCACGTTTGGTACCTTTCTGTGTACTGGTCCCAGGTTTGGTACCTTTCCCTCTACTGGTCCCAAGTTTGGTACCTTTCTCTCTGCTGCTTCCAGGTTTGGTACCTTTCTCTCTATTGGTCCCAGGTTTGGTACCTTTCTCTCTACTGGTCCCAGGTTTGGTACCTTTCTCTCTACTGGTCCCAGGTTTGGTACCTTTCTCTCTACTGATCCCAGGTTTGGTACCTTTCTCTCTACTGGTCCCAGGTTTGGTACCTTTCTCTCTACTGGTCCCAGGTTTGGTACCTTTCTCTCTACTGGTCCCAGGTTTGGTACCTTTCTCTCTACTGCTTCCAGGTTTGGTACCTTTCTCTCTACTGGTCCCAGGTTTGGTACCTTTCTCTCTACTGCTTCCAGGTATGATATCTTTCTTTGTGATTTACTTAATTTTCTGTAGCTTCGTCTCCATTCATAAGAGATGGAGGAGCACGTCGCTCTTGCCAAGTCCACAGTTGCATTCTCTCCATCATTTCCCTTAAACAATCCTGTTAGTTATGGCTCTCAAACACATCAGTTCACTCGCCACAGAACTCTCACAGAGCACATATTGTTTCCTTTTATCTTAAATACATCATTTCTTTATATTATGAAATATTTAACACATTTTCCCTTTTCAAGCTCTTAAATTTACTTTGTTGTTGGATTGTTGTCGTCCTTGAAGAACTAAAATCATTCTCATGCTTGCACTTGCTTCCTGAGGTCAACATTCTTCACCAACTTTTTAAAATACAGTTCGTATTTCTGCACAATTGACGGGACTTGACTCCTGCAACACAACGAAAGATACACCAAAACTGTAGCAGTTTGTTTTAGTTCAAATATTATTATTCCTTGTGCCATGTATACTCCTTAAGAGGTAGCAAGAGTGCCTTGCCCACTGTATTCGATTAAATACAGCATTATATTATAAAACTATAATAAGTGCTGTGGTTTGAAAAACTGCATCGCTATATATGCTATGTAATAAACATTGTATAATTACAATTACTTGTTAATAAATATATATATATATATATATATATATATATAATATATATATATATATATATATATATATATATATATATATATATATATATATATATATATATATATATATTATATATATATGTTCCATCTATGCTAAGTTTTTCTTGGTACATAGACAAAAACATGATTTTTGCCCGAAACGCTATGCGTGCTAGTGGCTTTACAAGAATGTAAATCAACTTAATTTCTATGTTCTCTGTTAACCCTCAATGTACCTTCTTGTATATAAATAAATAAATTTGAATGCGTTCTTTACTTAATCTTCAACATGTTTCCCTAACTTCTGAATCTCGTAATTACTATATTTGTGTAACTTTTAATCCGTTAATTCATGCATTTCATCCTGTTTAATTCATCGTGATCCATTTACACTAAACTGAATCAAAACAGTGAATTAAGACATACATAGGGACTACATATTTCAAGTCAACATCAGAAAACTGATCCATAAAGGTACACAGCATACATATATAGTAGTAGCACAAATATCTTATGAAATTGACACGCAGGTCAGAGCAGGACGCCACACATCCTCCTCCCTGGGAAGATCAAAGAGCAATGACCGCTGGACAAGCCGGGAGCGACACTTTCCACATTTGCAAGTCAGCCGATTCTCCTCTTTCAAGTATCACAAGCTCATATCCAGACATTTATCACGCAATAACTTCTAAATCATTTCATAGATAATCAAGTGTTATAATATACAACTTTACATGAGAATACTTATCAATAAATCAATACATAAGAGATTATATATCATGATAAATATATCATGACCTAAATAAGTCAACAGGGAATTCATATTAGCAAATGGAGACAGTACACAAGGGGGGCTAGAGGGGAGGGGGGAGTTAAGGGAGGATTTCAAGACGTTACCGGTCAGCCGTTATACATAGGCATACATGAATAAAGTACAGCATCATAGATCAACATAAGTACCAAAACCTTGCCTCTGTGGTATACATCTACCAGTACCAGAATATAAATTACTAACATAACAAGAGGACAATGCAGTGAATAGTGATGAATTTGATATATCACAGTATACATACCTGGTTGATGGGGTTCTGGGAGTTCTTCTACTCCCCAAGCCCGGCCCGAGGCCAGGCTTGACTTGTGAGAGTTTGGTCCACCAGGCTGTTGCTGGGAGCGGCCCGCAGGCCCACATACCCACCACAGCCCGGTTGGTCCGGCACTCCTTGAAGGAAACAATCTAGTTTCCTCTTGAAGATGTCCACGGTTGTTCCTGTAATATTTCTGATGCTTGCTGGTAGGACGTTTACATGCTCGTCAACATTTATTATATAAATGTATACGTTCTACATCATAATACACATAGCATGTCCTATATAGCAATCCATACTATAAGCACATAAAGGGGTTTTCCAAGCGGCAGACATTAAACTTCAGCTATTTACTATACTTCCAATATACCCACAATTACATGGTACTGAAATATAATATGCATATATATATTAAACATGCATTGGCAATACGCAGTTTCTACTAAGATATTGTCAATAAGAGACTATATAGATATAATAATATTTGTGATACTAGGCTAATCAGCCAGGATATCACTATAAAGTTTGATGCATCATACACCAGCCACAGTATGATCATACTGGTGTATGTATGGTCATAACACTTTCCTAGCTAATCATGTGAGGAAAATTTTTAAAAGGGTACATAGTCGTCCGGTGGTGTTCGTAATAAATGCCCTAGACTCTGGATCGAGTAATAAAATAGGGCATTGGTCAACATTCTATGTTGATGATAATAAGGATAAAGATCGAAGTAAGATTGTTGTACTAGACAATTACGCAAGCCCTAGTATAGGAACGTATTCAACACATTTCGAAGAGTTTATGAAGTTTCTGCTTCCCCTCCACCCACGTGCTGGCTTACTGTGGTTCACCTTAATTCCAAGACTATGAGCTATATATTGTAATATAATATCACGTCATAGTATCATAGTAATATATCATAGTAACATAATATAGTATCACGTCGTATAATATCACGAGTGACAGCACATTTTTGATATTCCAAGAGTACGACTTAATTCAAACTAGAAATGCTCTACAAATCAAGGGACCCAGAATGTGGAATGACCTTCCCAACCATGTTAAAGACCGTACCTCTCTCAACCAGTTTAAGATTAAAACTAAGTACTACCTAATTAACTCCCTGTAACCTACCTTACCCCTATAATGTCAACCCATGTCTGTTATTTTTAATAATGTCGACGCCATGTTCCCCCTTTTTATTTTTTTATTTTCTCAACACATTTTATACTTTAATCTCAATTAGTATTAAGTTTTAGTCGTTAGTGTTTTTCCTGTCCGAAACGCTTTGCGTAATAGTGGCTTTAGGCATTGTATGTACTAGCTCTATCTATAAATTCATCAATATTTGTATCACACCTTGTATGTATGTACTTTACCTGAATAAACATTTGAATTTGAATTTGAATTTTGAATAAAGAGAAGATTGCAAAGTCGAGGCTAACCATAGCCCGTGCTGCTTGCCCCGCTCCTGTGCCAGGTAAGTTACGGGTTGACCATAGCCCGTGCTACTTGGAACTTGTTCCGAGTAGCTGAATCTATAACAACAACAATTGCAAAGCCGACACACACACAGCACCGCTCCTGTGCCGGGTAAGTCCACTACGGGCTCACCATAGCCCGTGCTACTTGTCCCGCTCCTGTGCCAGGTAAGTCCACTACGGGCTCACCATAGCCCGTGCTACTTGCCCCGCTCCTGTGCCAGGTAAGTCCACTACGGGCTCACCATAGCCCGTGCTACTTGCCCCGCTCCTGTGCCAGGTAAGTCCACTACGGGCTCACCATAGCCCGTGCTACTTGCCCCGCTCCTGTGCCAGGTAAGTCCACTACGGGCTCACCATAGCCCGTGCTACTTGCCCCGCTCCTGTGCCAGGTAAGTCCACTACGGGCTCACCATAGCCCGTGCTACTTGCCCCGCTCCTGTGCCAGGTAAGTCCACTACGGGCTCACCATAGCCCGTGCTACTTGCCCCGCTCCTGTGCCAGGTAAGTCCACTACGGGCTCACCATAGCCCGTGCTACTTGCCCCGCTCCTGTGCCAGGTAAGTCCACTACGGGCTCACCATAGCCCGTGCTACTTGCCCCGCTCCTGTGCCAGGTAAGTCCACTACGGGCTCACCATAGCCCGTGCTACTTGCCCCGCTCCTGTGCCAGGTAAGTCCACTACGGGCTCACCATAGCCCGTGCTACTTGCCCCGCTCCTGTGCCAGGTAAGTCCACTACGGGCTCACCATAGCCCGTGCTACTTGCCCCGCTCCTGTGGCAGGTAAGTCCACTACGGGCTCACCATAGACCGTGCTACTTGCCACGCTCCTGTGCCAGGTAAGTCCACTACGGGCTCACCACAGCCCGTGCTACTTGCCCCGCTCCTGTGCCAGGTAAGTCCACTACGGGCTCAAAATAGCCCGTGCTACTTGCCCCGCTCCTGTGCCAGGTAAGTCCACTACGGGCTCACCACAGCTCGTGCTACTTGCCCCGCTCCTGTGCCAGGTAAGTTACGGGCTCGCCATAGCCCGTGCTGCTTGGAACTTGTTCCGAGTAGCTGAATCTATAACAACAAAAACATTGCAAAGCCTGGACAGCTACGTTTGTGGGAATTATGCTATTTATTTCGTCGTTCATTTTTCCCTATTGCCTTTGAAGAAAGCCTTGCTACACTTTGATGATACATTAAAATATGGTAAATTTCGCAAGAATGATGCAAAAATGCTGAGATTTACTTATGCAAGGATGAAAATGACGCCATACAAGCAAACTTTTTGCTTTAATGAGAGTGAAAACTGTGTGAAATTATGCGAAGAAACTGGGTAGCTTAATAGTATGGTAAGTAGCAGTTCAGGTGTAGTGGAGTGATAATACTAATAATAATAATAATAATAAGGTTATCTATGGTGGAGAGAGTGAGAGAATATTTTTTCAGCATGTTATAAAGAGGATTTTTTCCTGCAGATGGTATTTGCTGATAGCTGTGCAGTGTGTGATAGTTCATTGTTCAACATGCGAGAGCATGTTAGGCTGGACAGACAGACAGACGGACGGTGTTCAGGAAAGGAAGACAGCTACTCCACTGTGAGAGGAGTAACAGGAAAGACAAGCCGCTGTTCGACGTGTCATTGAGAGAGAGCATAAATGTTTCAATTAATTTGTAGAAAGAACTGTACTCAGTGTGTGTTTATCCGTTAAAATAGAGAATAAAAATATATAAATATGTATACTTTCCCTAATCCCTATATAACTGGAGTAGAGATTGAAAGGAGAGAAGGGATGCAGGTGATAGCTACGGCGGCACAGGACACACACACACACATTCCTTCATTCCTAACGAGGTGATTTGACAGGTAGATAAGAGCCGTTAAACAATTATCTCCGCAAGTGTGAGGAGAAGCCTATTAAGTGTCCGCATAAATCACCCTAATCACTGAGAATCTGACAGCACTCAAACCATAAGATTGTCACCTGGTTCCAACTTTCTCATTACACCTTATTAAGCACCCTGACAGTGTAGACGCAGCCTTTGCAGGGAATGGGTGTGTGTCTAGCTCATTCCTCCNTCTCTCTCTCTCTCTCTCTCTCTCTCTCTCTCTCTCAGAACCCACAACATACAATACACACCCAAAAAACAACATAACCATGACAAACCCACATTTCAGATTTCATAGGCATCATTGGTTGTCACAATAGGAGCCCGTCCTACTTCTGGAGGGGCATAGCAGTTGACCTCAACCTTCCCTTTAACACACACCACATACAATCACAATCACAGTGGAAAGTTGTGATAGGCCACCACAAGTGTCTGGCATCCATCCTCAGATAAACATTCTTTTTTATATAGACATTAGATTGTGCACTGTGAAATGGTGAATGATTTCCCCTTCAGTATTCTCAACGCGAGCTTGTAAGTGTGAGGTAAGGATGAGTAGTATGTAGTTTTATACTAAAATTACTTTTGCCTGTCTTGGAGAGAAGGATGACGTCTACATAATTGTTATCTTGGGTAGTTTCCATTTTTCTATGAATTTTTACCTTCCCTTATGCTTTCTCACTTATTCAATGGTTTCTATATTATTTCCCATGCTAGGCTTGTCATCTCAGGAGTCCGTCCTCAGACCAAATCCATTACCATGAGAAAAACCACCCCGGGTAGTTATCTAGATGTTTGTGATGGTCTGAAAGCATATTACAGCTCCAGTAATAGTCTACATGTAAACTTGAAAGTGAAGCTTTGTCCTAAACAAACATTATTATCAAGGAGTAGCTTGATTGTATTAGAAATAGTTGGTTTAAAATACAAAGAGTGAATGAATACTGAAAACTTTTTCTGTTAATAATTTGGTTTTCTGTAAACGGAATTCTAGGGTACACTGAAAAATTTTGAATTTCCTGTTTCACATTATCGTCAATATAGATAGTGTGGATAATAGCACTAATTATGTAGTCGTTCCCAGTTCATTCCCATGAACATATTTCCTCCCTGAGGACAGGTTGATTTCAGATCACAATCACATTACACCCAAATGATCATTGTTTATTTTATAAGATTACTCACCCTTGCTTCTTGCAGTGTGTAGTCTTGATCATAGCAAGGGAGCCGGTCGGCCGAGCGGACAGCACACTGGACTTGTGATTCTGTGGTCCCGGGTTCGATCCCGGGCACCGGCGAGAAACAATGGGCAGAGTTTCTTTCACCCTATGCTCCTGTTACCTAGCAGTAAAATAGGTACATGGGTGTTAGTCAGCTGTCACGGGCTGCTTCCTGGGGGTGGAGGCCTGGTCGAGGACCGGGCCGCGGGGACACTAAAGCTCCGAAATCATCTCAAGATAACCTTATGATAGTGTACTACTAACCAGTCAGTTTCCACACAAGAACTACAGTTCACCCTTGTTTAACAAGGATGACACTACCAAACATCTTATATTTCGACTGTAATCTGTTCACACACTATTAGTAATTTTTGAAATTTTGCCCCGAGGGGCGAGTTTATTGGGCAGTGTTATTCATTCTGTGAGTGGACACACCGCTATAGTGACAGTATTGGGCAGCGTCACTCATCCTATGAGTGAACACACCGCCACAGTGACAGTATTGGGCAGCGTCACTCATCCTATGAGTGAACACACGCCATAGTGACAGCATGGGCAGCGTCACTCATCCTGTGAGTGGACACACCGCCATAGTGACAGTATTGGGCAGCGCCACTCATCCTGTGAGTGGACACCCCGCCATAGTGACAGTATTGGGCAGCGCCACTCATCCTGTGAGCGGACACCCGCCATAGTGACAGTATTGGGCAGCGCCACTCATCCTGTGAGTGGACACACCACCATAGTGACAGTATTGGGCAGCGCCACTCATCCTGTGAGTGGACACACCGCCATAGTGACAGTATTGGCAGCGTCACTCATCCTGTGAGTGGACACACCGCCATAGTGATAGTATTGGGCAGCGCCACTCATCCTGTGAGTGGACACACCGCCATAGTGACAGTATTGGGCAGCGTCACTCATCTTGTGAGTGGACACACCGCCATAGTGACAGTATTGGGCAGCGCCACTCATCCTGTGAGTGGACACACCACCATAGTGACAGTATTGGGCAGCGCCACTCATCCTGTGAGTGGACACACCGCCATAGTGACAGTATTGGGCAGCGCCACTCATCCTGTGAGTGGACACACCGCCATAGTGATAGTATTGGGCAGCGCCACTCATCCTGTGAGTGGACACACCGCCATAGCACCATGTACAACACTCCCCAATAGGAAGAAAACCCGCTGGGTTGTTTATTCTGTCACTTGTACCCAGACACAGCTGGGACTTAATAAGCTGTTAACGTGAGACAGTTAAGCAACAAGATTATAACATTTGTCAACCCTTAAAATCGTACGTTATCTTGCGAGTGCAAGATAGGAGGAATCTTTTATTAGGCTTTCATAAAACTTAAGGCGATGCCACATCACACTTCTGTAAACACAAATTTCTCATTACTGGCGAGATGAGGAATAAATATCAATCCATTCTTCGCCCGCTAACAATATATACCTTTCCTTAACGTCATTTAATGCTTAATATTTATCACTTGAACCCGTATATTACTCCAATGTTCTGAGTCTTCTCTGTCCCTCAGATCAACCTGATGACGTATGACTTCCACGGGTCGTGGGAGGATCGAGTGGGCCACCACGCCCCGCTGTACGCTGAGCCGGGACAGAACCCAGAGCTGTGTGTTGACTTCGCCGTCAACTACTGGATACAGAAGGGCGCTCCGGCTTACAAGGTAATGCCACACTGGGAAAGGACACGGCTATGAGGGACGACAGTCGAGCCAACCAGTCGTTCAGTTGAAGACTGATTGATTGATGAAGATTAAGGCACCCAAGCTTAATCGGGCTTAAGCACGGGCTACTAAGCCGTGCTTAATCGGGCTTAAGCACGAGCTTTTCAAGCCCGTGCCACCAAGAGGTGGCACGGGTTTGAATAACCCGTAAAGTCAAAGACTCACTGTCGACTCGTTATATTACCAGTCCACACTGCACATGACAATTATCTAGCAGATTGGGAAAAAGTATTAACGGTAGTTATACACTTGGGAAGAGGTATTAATTGTAATTAGTAAACCAAGTAGAATTAACAGACCTTATATGCACGTAAGCTAATGAGAATATAGAATAAGTGTATTACTGACATAATATACTTGCCACAGCTTGAGTACGCAAATGACAGCCTAATCAGGTTGAGTTCGTAGACAGCCTCATCAGCTTGAGTAGGCAAATATGCCAGTTTTGAGTCTGCATAAAAAAATCGAAAATAATTACATTATCTTATCAGTTAGTCCTTTCTTTGATGTGTTTCACATTATATTATTTCCTCAGTCACTCTTAGCTTCACTGTTTCCTATTAATCTGTAATGTAGGTTAACTGCTTCTCGCTGTGTGTACAGTTCATTTTAGTCTTGGACAATGTTCAGGGCTAAAGTACAAGGCGTTTAAGAAAAGTGTATATCATTTCGTAATTTAATAACTTGACCAATTATCGTTCAGATGATATGAAATTGTTTTAAACACCTTGAATGCTTTATGGTTGGTTAATAGGCTATTTTGGTGGCCTTAACCCTGTAGAGGGTGACAGGCCTTGAGCCCAACATTAAACCAAAGTCCAAAAATGTTCTAAGCTAACCTTTCTTGCTGATTGGACAGTAGGTACTTGTGTGAACTTAGCAGCCAGAGGTTGATAAGCTTTTAGCCCAAGAACACGGCATGTGGTGTTGGGCTTAAGGCTCATCAACCTCTCGCTGATTCAAATGTATCAATTTGATGATTACAGTTAGTATTGGGAGTGCCCCTTTACGGGCGGTCGTGGACCCTGGCGGGGCCTGAGACGACCATAGGCGCACCCGCCACAGGACCCGGCCAGGCTGGACGGTACACCAAGGAGCCTGGCAACATGGCCTTCTTTGAGTGCTGTCTGGCACATAGAAAGGTCAGTAATGTCTTAAAGTACTGGCTTGTGAATATTTTTCAGATGCTGTCATACACCTGACAGCCGGAACAAGTTTCATTATGAGTGAATTTGGTATCTGGTCGAATGAAAATTTATTTATAATAATAATAACAGAGTAATAATATTTTATTTATGAACAACAGAGCAGAGAATGTATATTTTGTTACATAACATGTATTTATATATTTTACATAACATGTATTTATATATTTTACATAACATGTATTTATATATTTTATGAAGCTATTATGATCGCAGAGCATTTTTTTTCCCTTCGAATTGAGTGTCTATTTTTATGTAAGCAGCCAGCCACATTTACAATATATGTATATTGCCTGTTTTATTTTTTAGTTCATGTACACTGCCAACACCAACAGTTTAATGATTACTGACCAACATTGTGTGACCACAGGACGGCTGGAGGAAAGTGAAAGGGGTCGGAGGACCTTACCTGACCAAAGGTGACCAATGGGTTGGATACGATGATGTTGACGCAGTAAAGAGGAAGGTAAGTACTTCTTGTCTTATTACACCTCTTGAACATTGTACCACGCCAGATGAACATTGTAACACGCCAGATGAACATTGTAACACGCCAGATGAACATTGTAACACACCAGATGAACATTGTAACACACCAGATGAACATTGTAACACACCAGATGAACATTGTAACACACCAGATGAACATTGTAACACACCAGATGAACATTGTAACGCACCAGTTGAACATTGTAACGCACCAGTTGAACATTGTAATACACCAGTTGAACATTGTAACACGCCAGATAAACATTGTAACACACCAGATGAACATTGTAACACCCAGATGAACATTGTAGCGCACCAGTTGAACATTGTAACACGCCAGATGAACATTGTAACGCACCAGTTGAACATTGTAACACGCCAGATGAACATTGTAACACACCAGTTGAACATTGTAACACACCAGTTGAACATTGTAACACGCCAGATGAACATTGTAACACACCAGTTGAACATTGTACACACCAGTTGAACATTGTAACACGCCAGATGAACATTGTAACGCACCAGTTGAACATTGTAACGCACCAGTTGAACATTGTAATACACCAGTTAAACATTGTAACACGCCAGATGAACATTGTAACACACCAGTTAAACATTGTAAGACTCGAGTTGAACATTGTATAGAGTACATTAGACATTGTACTCTTGGAATAATGTATACTGTGTGACTGTTGAAGAGTTGTAACTACTAGTACTTCTCCATCCATCTCCATCTCCATTAAGTTCCATCACTGCCTCTGTATAGGACGAGCTATGACAGCAGTCTGTGGGTGAAAAGGAATCCCGTTTTTGGTCGTTCAGTCAGGCATGTTGAGCTTGAAGCTGTTGTCCCTTTGTACTCAATTAATTATACTCGCCTAGTAGTACTTATGGGGGTTGAGCTTCGGCTCTTTGGTCCCGTCTCTCAACCGTCAATCTACTGGTGTACAGATTCCTGAGCCTACTGGGCTCTATCATATCTACATTTGAAACTGTGTATGGAGTCAGCCTCCACCACATCACTTCTTAGTGCATTCCAGTTACTAACTACTCTGACACTGAAAAAGTTCTTTCTAAAGTCTCTGACTTATTTGGGTACTTAGCTTCCACCTATGTCCTCTTGTGCGTGTACCACCCGTGTTAAATAATGTATTTACCTACCCTCTGAGAATTTTGTATGTGATACTCATACCTCCCCTAACTCTTCTGTCGTCCAGGGACGTGAGGTTCAATTCATGAATCCTTTCCTCATTCCTCTTACCTTTTAGTTCTGGAACTAGTCTAGTGACAGACCTTTGAACCTTCACCAGCTTCTTTTTATACTTGACAAGGTATGGACTCCTTACTGGAGCTGCATACTCCAGGATTAGTCTGACTTATGTGGTTTACTCGGTTCTAAATGATGCCTTACACAAATTTCTAAAGGCAGTTCTGATATCCTCGCATACGCCGTTGATGATATCCTTTTGGTGGGGACTTCAGGAGACAGGTTCGATGTGATTTCATCGTTCTCTGTCCGTTTCATGGAGGACTTCCTCTCCCGTTTGGTACCTTGTGTCTGGCCTCCCGCTCCCTCTACCTAGCTTCATTACATTTAGTCGAGTTGAACTTTAGTAGCCATTTGTTGGGCCATTCCTTCAGTTTGTCCATATCATCGTGTAGCATCTTGCTATCCTCCTGTCTTAGTCCTCAAAATTTTCGCATCATCATGAAACATTGAGAGGAACTGTGGAGGACTGTGACTATATGGGTACCCGAGTTGCGCTGGCATTGTACAGCACGCTAGACACTTCTTGACACATCTACAATCATTTATAGGTGTGTCAAGGACAATCATGGAGACATCTATAAATTGTATAGTTTAATAACTTACTCTAATATACCATCCCCTGTCATGACCTCATGATCCACAACATCGCTGGCCAACCATAGCCTAACCAGGTTTCAGTAAGTTTCTAGGGTAAAGTGAAAAAAGCTAGTTAAAACAACGCCAATTTACTGGGGCATATAAAACAAGCCACCGTAAAACAATCGGAAACTGAAGTCTCTACAACTGAAAGTCTAATAACAACAAGGAGCTTAAACACAGCTCTCGTAATTACATCAAGAAACTTAAACACAGCTATAGAAATCAATAACAGGCATTAACTGCACACACTCGGGGACTAGGCGACACCAGGCTCCAACCCGGCGCAGTGGTGCACTAACCCAAGTAACAGGTTGGTGGTGTCATACATTAATTTAATAAACAGTGGGTGAGGAATCAGTAACATACTACAACACAATAACAATCATCTACGATCCTCAGATACGCATCTCAACACAAAATCACCGACCACCTGGCGTAATTGTTATACCTCGGTAGCCTAATCCACTATAAGAACAGCATTATTCTTATATATTCAATTAGTAAACAATAAACAACAGAACTCAAGAGCTGGACGTCTCACGTCCACCTATCTGAGACATCAAGAGGATAGTGACTTGCTAAGGGCCGAGCCGGCCCAGAACGACTTTGTTACCAACATGGCAAGTCACCCCAACTTTCCTCCTTCACATATCAGAAGCTCAAAACCCAAATATTAATTCTAATTCATACAATACCTAAGTATATACAATATACAACCTTCTCCACAGGAGAATACGTATAAACACTCAAGGTATACAAAATTCTATCACACTATATGCTAAACACATAAAGAAGTCATTTAAAAAAATTTCTTATACACATGATAATACTGACTGGAGACGGTTCTCCAAGGGGGTCAGGGGTGATATGAAAGGATTTTCCAGCAGTTACCGGTGGTCCGTTATACCTACGTTGTTTAAACCTTAGATCATAGTATATCCACTAGCCATACTCAAGTTTATATATAAATCTACATAATAATGTATACACGATATCATAATACCTCTGGAATGTCCTATATAACATTCTAATACTTAGGCTAATCAACTAATATTTTACTATACAGTTTGACCGCATCATACACAATATAATCACACAGTTGTATGTGTGGTCATATCATCCCCCTTTCAGGAGAATCTCAATATACTTCCTTCGTATGGTTACAGGCAGAGTATGCTATCTCCAAGGGCCTGGCAGGTGTTTTGGTGTGGGATGTTACCACAGATGACTTCGGCAACTTTTGTGGTGATGGTAAGAACCCACTGCTGACAGCCTTAGCTACTACTTTGAGTGGAAGAAAGTCCAACACTGCATCCATCTCTCTACGCACTGGACCACCAGCCACAGATCCGTTCACAAGAGCAGCACAAGGATCGCCATCAAGAGACGACAACACTGCTCTTGTTGAGGGCACGCCAGCGGAAAGAAGAGAATCATTAAGTGTTTCTCGAGCTGATAACTGCAACACAAATAATGTTTTTACTTTAGACACCCCTAGAAAGAATTCATTTATAACAGAAGTGAACAATTCTGTAAATAATGTCAACACCATAACGGAGCCTCCAGCTTATCCATGGTTGTTGCGGTATGTTTCTTGAAACCTTTCTTCGGCTTACTGAATGTCGTCTTCATAATTCTTGAGACGGTGAACATTGTCCCTTCTACTGAAAGGTTCCTGATAAAAGTTTTAACATAATTCAGTGTTCCACTTCATTTTTAATTTCAAGTTTTTCACCTTTCTGTAAAACGTAGAACTTTCACATTACAAAGATAATAATTTTATCAAAATATATATATATTGCTTTAGTTTGAACCTAGTGTCTTTGATTTATTAATTATTAAAACATTTGGGATACAATTTTAGGTTTGTGATTACTTAATTATAAATGTTATGATCTCTATTAAATTCAAGTTTCTTTAACAGGCCTTTCTTCAGGAAGTGGGCCGAGGTGAAGCCAGTCTCTCCTGACCACTCATTGAGGCCTAGGCTGCTGTCAACCACTTCCTCTCCGTTTGCTCGAGTTCCATCTCGGTCATCTGTCCAATCCTTCCACTCTGGGTTTGTTGCACCTTCCCAGTCTGGGTTTGTTGCACCTTCCCAGTCTGGGTTTGTTGCACCTTCCCAGTCTGGGTTTGTTGCACCTTCCCAGTCTGGGTTTGTTGCACCTTCCCAGTCTGGGTTTGTTGCACCTTCCCAGTCTGGGTTTGGTGCACCTTCCCAGTCTGGGTTTGGTGCACCTTCCCAGTCTGGGTTTGGTGCACCTTCCCAGTCTGGGTTTGGTGCACCTTCCCAGTCTGGGTTTGGTGCACCGTCCCAGTCTGGTTTGTTGCACCTTCCCAGTCTGGGTTGTTGCACCTTCCCAGTCTGGGTTTGGTGCACCTTCCCAGTCTGGGTTTGTTGCACCTTCCCAGTCGGGTTTGGTGCACCTTCCCAGTCTGGGTTTGTTGCACCTTCCCAGTCTGGGTTTGGTGCACCTTCCCAGTCTGGGTTTGGTGCACCTTCCCAGTCTGGGTTTGGTGCACCTTCCCAGTCTGGGTTTGGTGGCACCGTCCCTTCCCATTCTGGTTTTTGGTGCCCTTCCCAATCTGGGTTTGTTGCACCTTCCCAATCTGGGTTTAATCCACTCTCCTCCTCCTCCTCTGGGTTTAATGTGACGTTCACCAGCTGGAGGCCAACCCCCTAGTGTGTCTGCTACACTCTCGCTCACACTGCAGGCAGGGGACGCGTGGTTCGCAGAGTGCAGAGCTCTCAACTTCTCTCCTGACCCCGCCTCCTGCACCACCTTCTACAGATGCACCAATAACTATCCTATAAGTAAGTGTTGTAATCTAACACAGTTCAACAATTGAAATGCACTTTTACTCTGATATTGTAAATCCCCATGCGGGTGTTAGTTGACATTTGAGGATCTCATACTTGGAAATGTTAGTGGAAGTGAGTGAAATCTAGAGTGACATCCTTCACAAGCATCTAGACGGCACATGGGATGTATGTACATATACATACAGTATGGCCGAGATTACTTTAAACTTGGACCACTGACGTGTGCAGCTGAGACGGGCAGGACTGCCAACTGCCCACAGCAGCTTTCACCAAGGAAAAATGCCTAGAGCAACAAGCACAAGATCTTGAGGAGATCCTGCCAGACAGAGGTCGTGTCTGATCTCCGAATGGTGGTGGCAGGGAATCAGAGGTTTCGATTCATCATATTTATCGTACACGAAGGCTCCGTTTGTGGGCCGATGCGGCAAAGATTTGCAATTTGAGGGAGAAAGAATTTCCTGAAACGCCATGGGCTTAACATACGAATTTATTCACAACATTACAGTACAAACAAAATGTATATACACATGGAATTGGAATAATTATCTTTACTTTAAGAGTTGTCATAGGCAAATCTAGGCACAGTATCGTCTCCTGCCTTNGTAGGATCCTCCAAGAGGACTTAAACAGGTTGCAGAGATGGTCAGGGAAATGGCTACTGGAGTTTAACACCAGTAAATGTAAAGTTATGGAAATGGGATCAGGTGATAGGAGACCAAAGGGACAGTACACAATGAAGGGGAACAGCCTACCTGTAACGATTCGAGAAAGAGATCTGGGAGTGGATGTGACACCTAATCTAACTCCTGAGGCACATATAAATAGGATAACGACAGCAGCGTACTCTACACTGGCGAAATTAGAACTTCATTCAGAAACCTAAATGAGGAGGCTTTTAGGGCGCTTTACACTGCATACGTGAGACCCGTCTTAGAGTATGCCGCGCCATCATGGAGCCCCCACCTGAAGAAACACGTAAGGAAACTGGAGAAGGTTCAGAGGTTTGCGACGAGGCTTGTCCCAGAGTTACGAGGGAAGGGATATGAAGAGCGACTGAAGGAACTGAACCTTACGACACTAGAGAAAAGAAGGGAGAGAGGAGATATGATAGGGACATATAAAATACTCAGGGGAATTGACAAAGTGGAAATAGATGAAATGTTCACACGTAATAATAACAGAACGAGGGGACATGGGTGGAAACTGGAAACTCAGATGAGTCACAGAGATGTTAGGAAGTTTTCTTTTAGCGTGAGAGTAGTGGAAAAATGGCACTTGGGGAACAGGTTGTGGAAGCAAATACTATTCATACTTTTAAGACTAGGTATGATAGGGAAATGGGACAGGAGTCATTGCTGTAAACAACCGATAGCTGGAAAGGCGGGATCCAAGAGTCAATGCTCGATCCTGCAAGCACAAATAGGTAAGTACAAATAGGTAAGTACACAAAAGCCAAGCCAAGACCGAACCAAAGCTACTCCACAGTCACATCAGAAGGAAAACAACAGTGAAAGAACAGGTATTGAAACTTAAACAGGCGAGGACAGGTATACAGAGAATGACAAAGAGGTGTGTGAAGAACTCAACAAGAGGTTCCAGGAGGTCTTCACAATAGAACAAGGTGAGGTCACTGTGCTAGGAGAAAGGGAGGTAAATCAGGCGGCCTTGGAAGAGTTCGAAATTACGAGAGAGGAGGTAAAGAGACACCTGCTGGATCTGGATGTTAGGAAGGCTGTTGGGCCAGACGGGATATCACCTTGGATACTGAAAGAGTGTGCAGAGGCACTTTGCTTGCCACTCTCCATAGTGTATAGTAAGTCACTGGAGACGGGAGACCTACCAGAAATATGGAAGACGGCGAATGTGGTCCCAATATACAAAAAGGGCGACAGGCAAGAGGCACTGAACTACAGGCCAGTGTCCTTGACTTGTATACCATGCAAGGTGATGGAGAAGATCGTGAGAAAAAACCTGGTAACACATCTGGAGAGAAGAGACTTCGTGACAAATCGCCAACATGGGTTCAGGGAGGGCAAATCTTGCCTTACAGGCTTGATAGAATTCTACGATCAGGTGACAAAGATTAAGCAAGAAAGAGAGGGCTGGGCGGACTGCATTTTCTTGGACTGTCGGAAAGCCTTTGACACAGTACCGCATAAGAGGCTGGTACATAAGCTGGAGAGACAGGCAGGTGTAGCTGGTAAGGTGCTCCAGTGGATAAGGGAGTACCTAAGCAATAGGAAGCAGAGAGTTACGGTAAGGGGTGAGACCTCCGATTGGCGTGAAGTCACCAGTGGAGTCCCACAGGGCTCTGTACTCGGTCCTATCTTGTTTCTGATATATGTAAATGATCTCCCGGAGGGTATCGATTCATTTCTCTCCATGTTTGCGGACGATGCCAAAATTATGAGAAGGATTAAAACAGAAGAGGACTGTTTGAGGCTTCAAGAAGACCTAGACAAGCTGAAGGAATGGTCGAACAAATGGTTGTTAGAGTTTAACCCAACCAAATGTAATGTAATGAAGATAGGTGTAGGGAGCAGGAGGCCAGATACAAGGTATCATCTGGGAGAGGAAATTCTTCAGGAATCAGAGAAAGAAAAAGACTTGGGGGTTGATATCACGCCAGACCTGTCTCCTGCAGCACATATCAAGAGGATAACATCAGCGGCATATGCCAGGTTGGCCAACATACGAACGGCATTCAGAAACTTGTGTAAAGAATCATTCAGAACTTTGTATACCACATATGTCAGGCCAATCCTGGAGTATGCAGCCCCAGCATGGAGTCCATATCTAGTCAAGGATAAGACTAAACTGGAAAAGGTTCAAAGGTTTGCCACCAGACTAGTGCCCGAGCTGAGAGGTATGAGCTACGAGGAGAGACTACGGGAATTAAACCTCACTTCGCTGGAAGACAGAAGAGTTAGGGGGGACATGATCACCACATTTAAGATTCTGAAGGGAATTGATAGGGTAGATAAAGACAGGCTATTTAACACAAGGGGCACACGCACAAGGGGACACAGGTGGAAACTGAGTGCCCAAATGAGCCACAGAGATATTAGAAAGAACTTTTTTAGTGTCAGAGTGGTTGCCAAATGGAATGCATTAGGAAGTGATGTGGTGGAGGCTGACTCCATACACAGCTTCAAGTGTAGATATGATAGAGCCCAGTAGGCTCAGGAATCTGTACACCAGTTGATTGACAGTTGAGAGGCGGGACCAAAGAGCCAAAGCTCAACCCCCGCAAGCACAATTAGGTGAGTACAATTAGGTGAGTACACACACACACACACACACACACACACACAAAGATGCCGTAGAAATATAAGAAAAATCACTTTCGCAAACAGAGTGGTAGACGGTTGGAACAAACTAAACGAGAAGGTGGCTGAGGCGAAAACCGTCAGTAATTTCAAATTGTTATACGACAAAGAGTACTGGGAAGACGGGACACCACAAGCGTAGCTCTTAGCGTGTAACTACACTTAGGTAATTACACATACACACACACCAGGAGCAACGTCTAAAAATATACATAGACTCTGCAGCCACCAAACATTACTGAACACTAACAGCTTAATACTCTTTCATCAGTTGCTAAATATATCCTTGTGAAATGCAAGTGGTACCCAGTCAATCCCTCGCCTCATGTTTAATAATAATAATAATAATAATAATAATAATAATAATAATAATAATAATAATAATAATAATAATAATAATAATAATAATGTTATTTTCGTATTATACTGGGGAGTATTCATGGGTACATAATGTAAATTATATAAAACTACTAATACGCAGAGCGTCTAGGGCATAATTAGATCAATTTGCTTTTAAATTTAATTGGACAACACGTAAAGCCAAGCGAGAAGTCAGCCACCATGCACACAGCAAACTATCCTCTGTATCCCAGTTACCTTCTGTAATTAAACAATTACGCATACATACATACTGATTATCATATATCAATGTATGTTTAATCTTGCCTAAACATGGGATTCTCTCACCACCCTTTACCATGATAAGCGCCTTATCCAACGCCAGACCCATTGATCCTTGACCCTGCCGAGCGCCGTCACTATTGTCCAAGAGTCGTGCGTGTGCAGCAGCAACAGCCAGAGGTCAGCGGGGGCAGCTGCCTGGGAAGACTGTGCCTCAACCACCACACAAAGGTCAAGCGGGAAAGGTTGCTGGACTAAGTGAAGGGTATGAGATTTGCGGAGGACAGATGAAAGTGGACGTTGTACTTGGTGCATCACTGTTGGATCATTATAGCTGGTGCATCATTATAGCTGTTGGATCATTATAGCTGGTGCATCATTATAGTTTGTTGAACACTATATCTGGGGCATCATTATAGCTGGAGTAACGTGATACAAATAATCGCCAACAGAACTTAAACACCTAATCTAACCTTGAGGGTAGAAATAGCCTAAGCTACTCTATCCTATTGAGATGTACTTCCTTTTCTCAATAAACTTACTCGAACTAACTTAACCTAAGCTATACATAGAACTTTAATGTATAATAATATTAACGTGTATACGAAAACAAACCTATTTTAATACACATTACGTGAAAATTAATGAAATATTTCTTAACAAGTCTTCAGGAATGGCCTTAGCCTGAAAAAATAATTTGGAGAATTAGCATATCCGTAGGAGCCGTGATGAAGATCTGAACTTATGCGTTCCCAGGCACATTGACAGGAATTTGGAGAATATTACATATAAGATGATCAAATCTAATATGTGTGGGTGTTTGTCAGATGTGGCCAAGTACACAGTGGGGAACATCCCGGTGGAACTCTGTACACACCTCGTCTACGCCTTCGCCATCCTTGACCCCAAGACCTTCCTGGCCAAGCAACACGACCCGTGGCTCGATAACGACCTTCACAACTACCGCAAGTTCGTCCAGCTCAAAAGAGAGAATCCCAACCTAAAGGTAAGTCCTTATTGTTTGCTTCTGTGGTGAAGTTGACTATTGCTCTCAGGTAATGCCTTTCCCTTACCTCTTCTTAACTCATTTGGCTCGGTACTGAAATGAATCTCTAAAGATAATCGCTAAAAGAGATTCAGCCTAAAAAGAGTCTGAATCTCTTCAGATTCTTTCTCAGACAATGTATCGTCCAGGTCAATAATAGCCTCAAGGGTAGGTGAAAAACGCAGATGGACTACTAAGTCTTTGGCTTGGGCTAGGCTAGGTTAGAAATAGCCGAACTTCGCCTGACTTGTTATGTACGGTTAAATTGTACACGAATCATCCAGGTTATATCTACTTTGGTTAATTTCTAAATGTTCGTAATAACTTGACCTTACTAATAGCTATGGACTCGGGACATAAAACGAAATTTTGTAGGTAGGCTACAGTATAGTTAATATTAAAATGTTAATATTAATATTGTAAAATATAATTGTATAATATATAATTGTATAATAAATAATTGTATAATAATATATAATATAATTGTATAATAAAAATATATTGTATAAAATGTTAATATTAATAATATTAATATATTAATAATATTAATATAGTTAATATTAATATTGCCCCGAGTGCACAATTCAAACCCACGCCGGCGTGGACATCCAGCACCAATGGCAACCGGGTCAAAAAAGTTAATGGAAAGTGGGATGAGCGAACACAATACCGGCTAAGGTGATCTGCTGTCGCAACATCCTTAGGAAAGTACTGTAGTAGTCATTTGTGAGTTTCATATTAACTGTCAATTTCGTATCAAAATTAAAGTTCTGTGTGACTTGTAAGCATTGATCTGGATAGATGATTCACAGCTGAAAGGATCCGGGTTCGATCCCCAGCCAAGACTAAATGTTTAGGCATGTTTTCTTATACCTGATGCCCCTTAATGTTCACCTTAATATACCCCTTAATGTTCTCAGGTGTTGCTTGGCCTTGGAGGGTGGAACGACTCCCGGTCCACCAAGTACTCCAAGCTGGTTGTTGACGCAGGCCGCCGGCGGAGGTTCGTGGAGGAAGTGGTCAAACTACTCCTCCAGCACGGCTTTGACGGCCTTGACCTGGACTGGGAGTACCCAGGCTACGACGGCGACCGCGCTGATAAAGCAGGTAACATGACACTAACTTTTATCTATTACCAGACAATATCATTTTTCTTTTAAATATCAGTATGAGCAAAGCATAAAGCAAATTTATATTTTAATTTAAATCTGTTTTTTAATTTTATATTGTTGGTTTAGCACACTAGGGTATAAATGTTAATATTTACGGTGATCGTCTTGCTTTTTCGAGTATTGCTATTGGTGCCTATGTGCAACCATAATTTAATTTAATTTTGCCCCGAGGGGGCGTGTTTATTGGGCAGCGGCACTCATCCTGTGAGTGGACACACCGCCATAGTGACAGTATTGGGCAGCGCCACTCATCCTGTGAGTGGACACACCGCCATAGTGACAGTATTGGGCAGCGCCACTCATCCTGTGAGTGAACACACCGCCATAGTGACAGTATTGGGCAGCGCCACTCATCCTGTGAGTGGACACACCGCCATAGTGACAGTATTGGGCAGCGGCACTCATCCTGTGAGTGAACACACCGCCATAGTGACAGTATTGGGCAGCGCCACTCATCCTGTGAGTGGACACACCGCCATAGTGACAGTATTGGGCAGCGCCACTCATCCTGTGAGTGGACACACCACCATAGTGACAGTATTGGGCAGCGCCACTCATCCTGTGAGTGAACACACCGCCATAGTGACAGTATTGGGCAGCGCCACTCATCCTGTGAGTGGACACACCGCCATAGTGACAGTATTGGGCAGCGTCACTCATCCTGTGAGTGACACACCGCCATAGTGACAGTATTGGGCAGCGTCACTCATCCTGTGAGTGGACACACCGCCATAGTGACAGTATTGGGCAGCGCCACTCATCCTGTGAGTGAACACACCGCCATAGTGACAGTATTGGGCAGCGCCACTCATCCTGTGAGTGGACACACCGCCATAGTGACAGTATTGGGCAGCGGCACTCATCCTGTGAGTGAACACACCGCCATAGTGACAGTATTGGGCAGCGTCACTCATCCTGTGAGTGGACACACCGCCATAGTGACAGTATTGGGCAGCGCCACTCATCCTGTGAGTGGACACACCACCATAGTGACAGTATTGGGCAGCGCCACTCATCCTGTGAGTGAACACACCGCCATATAGTGACAGTATTGGGCAGCGCCACTCATCCTGTGAATGGACACACCACCATAGTGACAGTATTGGGCAGCGTCACTCATCCTGTGAGTGAACACACCGCCATATAGTGACAGTATTGGGCAGCGTCACTCATCCTGTGAGTGGACACACCGCCATAGTGACAGTATTGGGCAGCGTCACTCATCCTGTGAGTGAACACACCGCCATATAGTGACAGTATTGGGCAGCGCCACTCATCCTGTGAGTGGACACACCGCCATAGTGACAGTATTGGGCAGCGTCACTCATCCTGTGAGTGAACACACCGCCATATAGTGACAGTATTGGGCAGCGCCACTCATCCTGTGAGTGGACACACCGCCATAGTGACAGTATTGGGCAGCGCCACTCATCCTGTGAGTGGACACACCGCCATAGTGACAGTATTGGGCAGCGTCCCTCATCCTGTGAGTGGACACACCGCCATAGTGACAGTATTGGGCAGCGTCACTCATCCTGTGAGTGGACGCACCGCCATAGTGACAGTATTGGGCAGCGCCACTCATCCTGTGAGTGGACACACCGCCATAGTGACAGTATTGGACAGCGCCACTCATCCTGTGAGTGGACACACCGCCATAGTGACAGTATTGGGCAGCGTCACTCATCCTGTGAGTGGACACACCGCCATAGTGACAGTATTGGGCAGCGTCACTCATCTTGTGAGTGGACGCACCACCATAGCAGCATGTACAACACTCCCCAATAGGAAGAAAACGGGTTGTTCATCCAATCACTTGTACCCAGATACAGTTGTGAGGTGAACTCCAGTAAACATACCAGAACACAATACGTGACACAGAGAACTGGTCTTCCATCTGGTCTTGACTAGCTGTCGACACCAGTGTTCTGACGAACGCACTCGCGAACAGGGAGCACAGAACGTCAAGCCTCCAGAACTTACCCCCACTCCACATCTACCACCCATCAAACAGCGACCAACCCGAGCTTCCTAATACTCCCATCCTTCCATCTCCACCCATCAACAACCGATACCTCTTCCTCCCAGGTTTTCTCTCAGCCTTACCACCTTCTCCCTCTCTCCGTTACAAAAGTTCATTCTCCCAATCCACACTCACACAATTCTTCTCCCGTTGTAATCCTTTTCCTTTGCATTTTCTAATGTTCCCCGGGGAATATTGCAGTGGTAATAGTTACAACTAATTTAGTCTCCACAATTGCTATTACATCAGGGTTAGTGTATTTAAATATTTATTTTTCAACTACTTTATTTAACGAATGACACAACGTTCCACTTCGCATACGAGCGTGTTTTTATAACCTACTATATA